>OLKM01000203.1:95000-141741 GCA_900291075.1 Melanogrammus aeglefinus
TGCATGATGCGTTTGGTGTGAATGTGTTTGCTCATGCAGCCGACACGTTGTGTTATTATCCTACGCGAACACATCGACCATGTTGGCTCTAGTCGCCGCAACGCAACGCAACGATTTTCTCCTCCCTTGTGTGTGAAGGCAGACTGGATATCGGGGCAGCATCAACATTGCGGGAGCTGGGATGCAGTGAATGTGGTTTTTTTTTCTCTCGCTCACGAGAAGGAGGAAAAGAAAAGCTCTTCCGCTGCTGGGAGTACAAGTCGATCTTGAAACGCTACCGCGGTCTATTTGAGGGGGAATTAAAGACACCGGCCTCGGCTGAGAGCGAGTTATGTCTCCCAGCCATTCAGTTGTCATGGTTACTGGCTCAAGGAGGCTGGGAGAACGTGGCTGTGTGTCTAGCACACATCCAGCTCCCTCTCTCACGGTCCCCCTGTGTGTGTGTGTGTGTGTGTGTGTGTGTGTGTGTGTGTGTGTGTGTGTGTGTGTGTGTGTGTGTGTGTGTGTGTGTGTGTGTGTGTGTGTGTGTGTGTGTGTGTGTGTGTGTGAGGAGAGAGGAGAGAGAACGTGTGTGTGTGTGTGTGTGTGTGTGTGTGTGTGTGTGTGTGTGTGTGTGTGTGTGTGTGTGTGTGTGTGTGTGTGTGCTGTGCGTGCGTGTGCGTGTGCCTGTTTATGCTTGCATATACACAGTATGAGTAGGCCTACCTTCAGTGTTTGGCAAATTGAAAACCGAACGATCCTTGCCTTGGAAGAAAGTAGCACAACGCCAGACGTATGCTCTGTGGAGATACTGAGCGCTGATAAAACAGGTGTTTAATGGTAGCTCATTTCACTGCAGAGACACGGCGCTATTATCCTAATTACAGACATTCACACCCGTACTGTCTAAATCCCTGCTCCCAGAAGTGCTCTAAATCTCCGGCAGTATGGTCTGAAATGTATTCATAATGAAACTGAGCCGTCAGACGCCCAGACACACCACCACACGGTCCAGAAGAAAGCACTAGTGTCTATTTCTGTACCCCCTCCCTCCCATGTGATTCCTTTAGAAAGCAGGAGGATACACGTATATATACAAGGCTGAGGCACTATAGCAGGGCCTGAAGCGACCCTTAATGGTTATAGCCAGCGTATAGGGTCAGAAAAACAAAGTGCCCTGCAGCGAGCGGTTGACCCTGATGGCAGGGATAGAAGTGATATATCGGGGCAGTTTGGGGGGCTGCTTTTTACACCAGTGGGCCCCGGGGTTACCCAGGAGAAGGCTCTGTTGTCCCGGGGATGTGTGACATGCATGCAGGCAGACAGGAAGCGAGAGACAGGGGGGGGGTGGGGGGGGGAACAAACAAAACAACAACCTGGAAGCGATCCAGTAGCACCTCTCTCCATTCCCCGCTTCGGTCCCGCAATTAGGAAAAGTCTCACACACACATCCTGGCTTTCTTCCTCCTCCTCATTGTATAGCTCGAACACGGTCGCGTTCTCCCAACCCGCCACTGGTGTAAAGCCGTGGCCCGGGACCGTGGGTGGGGGCGCATGCTGTTGTGTCTACCGCAGTGCCACCCCAGTGCTGCAGACCCTCAGAGCAGGGGCAGGGGCAATTGGTCAGCTCTATTATGAGGCAGCATTTATTCAATGAGTCTACTATAGACCAAGGGGGAGGGGTGACAAGGAGGCAGAGACATGGGTAGCTAAACCGTTATGGAGAGGGTTCTCCCTGGACAGCCACAGGACTATATTTGAACACGTTGTAGGCAGTGGTGTTACATTCACATTTAGGGCATTTAGCAGACGCTTTTATCCAAAGCGACTTACAACGTTTAATACACACATTGACACACCGACGGCAGAGTCAACCACGCAAGGCGACAGCCAGCTCGTCAGGAGCAGTTAGGGTTTGTGTCTTGCTCAGGGACACATCAACACTCAGCTAGGAGGAGCTGGGGATCGAACTAGCAACCTTTTAGGTTACAAGACAACATGTTCTCAGGTCATTGGTGTCCGAGAACAGCCCCGTTTATGAGGGGGGTCCTGTTGCTATCTGTGATGCACAGTGAATATAATACCCAGAAACAAGTGGATGTAGACTTTAAAGGGCCGGTCTGGGTGATTAAACGGTTGGCTTCATCACAACCCGAGCGCCTCAAGCACCAGCAGGAGCACTTTGGCGTATTGATTCCAGAAGACACAAGTGTTATTGCTGTTGTTTACACTGGCGGAGGAAGATCCACCACCCAAATGTCATTTTGAAATGGGATGTTCTGTCTCTGGTTCCTTGGGCTCTGGACTCACACCAGAGCAGCATGTAGCACCGCGGCTTCCAAAGGGTCCAAGCATAGCAGCGAGGTGGAGGCCTTGTTTGTTTTAGAGAGCGCTGTCTGCCACAACCACTGGCCAATGAGGTAACTAGAAGCTTCCACCAGCAGCATTTGGCGCCGTATGGAATCCGGTGGCTAGTCACTGTGTTTCACTGATGCTCCGATAGCGCCCTGTGGTGTGTGTGACAGTATATAGCCTGCTGCTGCTGCTGAATACACTATGCTCAACAGATGGACGCCCCTTTGCGCTGGTGGTCTCTGCTCATGGCATTATGGACCATCACAACACATCCACATAAAGTCCTCTGTTGCATAATACATGGCCCAACATGGTGGCTGTGGATAATCTTCACTTCTGGAGATTAAAAAATGGATTGTAATGCAATCATTCGATGAGTCCGTTCAGGATTATCTGTACAATGATGTGGATGCAACTGGAGTTTAAAATCCTATGTTTTTTTTTTTACGTTTTTCTTGCAAATTAGCTGATACACTTACAATGAACGACCTCTGCTAATACACCCAGAAGGTGTCCTTCACACCGCTTGGTGAGACGCCCCCTCGTCTGCTCACTAGACAAACAAAAGACTGACACAAGTGGGCCCGGAAAATGACTTGCACTTCCCACTGCAATAAAGAAGTAGGTCAGAGACATTGAGAGGTTAATTAGCCGGCACCCCCCCCCCCCCCCCTGGTTGCCGTGATGACGGATGGATGACTGCAGCCCTGACGTGCATCGCACCGGACCATATTTTAAAGCTGGTAAAAAGCTCTGTCTCCAATCAGGGCCACCCTGGAGCCCTGATTGCCACCACCTCATCTATCTGGCCCCTGGGTCACCAGGTCCCGGGCTTTATGGAGCAATCATTCCTATAACTCCCAGCGGCCCCCTGTGCTGAAGGAATTGAATAACACCAGAGAGAGAGAGAGAGAGCAGAGAGAGAGAGAGAGAGAGAGAAGAAGAGAGAGAGAGAAGAGAGAGAGAGAGAAGAGAGAAGAGAGAGAGAGAGAGAGAGAGAGAGAGAGAGAGAGAGAGAGAGAGAGAGAGAGAGAGAGAGAGAGAGAGAGAGAGAGAGAGAGAGAGAGAGAGAGAGAGAGAGAGAGAGAGAGAGAGAGAGAGAGAGCGCGCGCGCGTATGATGAGGCGGTGGCTCATCAGAGACGTGTGTCTCTTTGTGAGTGTGTGAAAGATCGACATCAAGAAATGCAGACTAGCACACACAAAAGGCAGAATAGCAAGTCAAAGATAAGAGTGATGCATTAACAGACATTATCATTCTTTCAACCAAGTCAATCACAAACCTGATTGGTATAGGAGTTCCTGATTGGCTAACGCTTTGTTGGTAGTTAATGAAAATGGATAAGGCACAACAGTCTTTGGCTTTATCAATGACTTCCACAATTCTGCTGACAACAGTGGAAAGTTTGAAAATCGACACATGTTTTTTTAACAATTAATCGCACCAGTCCATGGCTCATTTAAGAACAAAAACATCAGTAGCAGACGTCTCGGGATAAGGGAGAGCAGTCTACATAAATTAGTAGTATTTCTCGACGCAGGAGGGAGAAAGACACATGGGGTTCAGCAGAATGAGGATGATTCAGCACTAGAATTACAACGCTTCTTGTGTCGTCTTTTTTTTTTTTTTTACAGTTTAGTGTTGGCAAATGTGCCTTTGTTTTGCCGCTGTTAGCACATTTAAATGTGGGCTAATTTTTGCAAATGAGTTTGTGTAATCGCTTCAATGATTGCAAAGTAGTACGCAATTATGAGCTCCAAAGCGTGTGCTGCGTTCAGTTGGCTGGTGCTACTGGCATCACCAGTCCATTCAGCCAACATGCTGTTCCTAAGTGGTTCCTTGTTTGTTTATTAGGTTCCGTGTTCCTATAGACATAATACTTTCTCGCATACTTTATGACGCAGAGTCGTCAAATGGGGAATTCTCAGTAACGGGATGTCCTGGTAGACGATTCAATGTCCCGCTCACCACAGATCAGCAGAGCAGCAGACACACTGCACTGCTCAGCGACCAAAGGTCAAACAACGCAAACACTGCTCTCGTGAAAACAAGTCCAGGCTCTCGTCGGCTTTCTGCTGGATTCGGGCCTTGTGAGCAGAGAGCTCGGAATCAGGGGAGGATCAGCGGTCCACCATTTGTCACCGGAGCTTACGTGAAAAGGTAAAAATCCTTCGATTTATAAGACGGGACACACGTTCAGGGCGTCGGCATAGGCGCTTTAATGAGGTAGGCAGACGACAAACCAACGTCCACCGACGAATGGGCCGAGAGGACACGAAAGCAGCTCCACCTCTCTGCTGCTGTGACCGTTGACACAGTTCTGACCGTGCTGTGGTTGTTGTAGTAGAACAGTATAGTACTGCAGTATTGTGTTGTGTCTCTCGCTCCTGATGATTCAGCAATGCTCTGCTCTCTATGGATTCTCTGTTTATCAGAGAGATATGGTCGCAGGCAGTTTGATAGTAAGCATTCTGCGCCTGTCTCCCTATCTCTCTCTAGCGCTCTCTCTCTCTCTCTCTCTCTCTCCCACTCTAACCTAATTCTGCTACGGGCAGTCTGCATCAGGGACGAACGCTAATAGACTTAAAGGCGGTATCGGTATTCAATGTCTTTCCCCATATAGACAGAGTGGGATGGGTTCCAAGTGTGCTATCATACCTTCTCCCAGCCACTTCATTTGTTCTGCTTCCTGCACACAGAGACAGGAAGAGCTCTTTCAGACGTCTCTTAAGCGTGAACATTGATCCCGAGACTGCCGCTCTGTGTCTGAGCTATTCACAAAAGCAGTGGATGAGATTGACTTTTACACATCAGCGCTTAAGTTTCATTCATACCCCAGCTATAATATACGATCTCTTTACTGTTTAATGTCATTCTCACATCAAGTATGTTATCTTGCCAGAGCAGTGACATACAAATGAGAGGATTTACACATTTTAAGTAAATCCACCATTAACAACGGGCATGTTTTGGATGGAAACATCTCCATTTTTTGGCAACTATTTCTGTCAAACGTGAAAATGCCATTGCCTCAGTGGATGAGTAGGGGTGTTCCCAGAGATATGGTGGAGAGTTCTGGAACGTCAGACAGGCCTCCTGAGTCCCTTGAGGTCTATACTCTGCAGCTTCATTGATCAAAGCACTGATTTGGAGTAGATTGCTCATTTACCATTCATTTTGAAGAACGAGAGCGAGAGAGAGAGAGAGAGAGAGAGAGAGAGAGAGAGAGAGAGAGAGAGAGAGAGTCTAGAACATTCCAGCAGTACTCTACTGGGGCTTTATGGAGCAATCCGCTTTCCTTTTCTGCCTGTCTGTCGTCCTTAAGTCTCCTCACTCTAGCTTTCCTTGCTCTCTTCTTTTAAGGCTCCTTTGGGCCTCGTTTGGCTTAGGAGACAAACTGTTTCACACAGATACACACCCGCGCACACACGGGTACTGTGCGCGCACATGCACACACGTGCACACACGCACACACACACAGGCCTATATTTGCACCTATAGCCCAAACTCGGTAGGTAGGTGTCCTCTATCTCTCTGCCTACAGCTGGTAAAATATACAAACTCACTTCAGGGGTCCTAGCCAGCTCCTTCCTGTAGCTCTCCTCCCATCAATATGTCCATTTAACTCTCCCTCTCCCTCCCCCCCTCTCTCTCCTCCCCCCCTCTCTCTCTCCCTCCTTGTGTCCTGTTCCATCTGTGTCTCTCTCTCACCAGGGAGGAAGTCTAAATAAATAGCCTAACCTCACCCCCTCCCGGTCCAGAAGAGCTGATCTGAATCTTCATCCTCCTCCACCCCCCCCCCCCCCCCACCACACACACACACACACACACACACACAGCGAACCATGACCGAGGAGGGGCACACCCTGCCCCAGTCCTCCTCCTCCTCCCCCCCCGACTCAGAGGAGCCCGGGTCCCCAGCCCCCCGCCCGGACCAGGACCCGGGCGGGACTGAGGGGGAGCGAGGTGACGGGGGACAGGGGGAGGACAGCCCACAGGGGGAGACGGCCCCGCAGGGAGGAGAGGAGGGAGTAAGAGAAGAGGAGGAGGAGGAGGAGGAGGAGGGGACGAGAGACGGCCCGGGACGGGAGGCCGAGGGACCCGGGCTTGAGAACGAGGGGACAAGTGATGGCCCGGAACGCAAGGGCCCAGAACAGAAGGGCACGGGTCAGGAGGCTCCTGTGGGGGGCCCGGGACTCGAGGGCCCCGCAGAGGGCCAGGGGGACGACGCCCCTGCGGAGGGCCTGGGTTGTGAGGGCCCTGCAGAGGGCGAGGCGACGGGAGGAGCGGAGCAGACGGAGGTGGTCAAGGACGGAGAGGAGGGAAACGGGAGCGGAACTCAGGAGAGCCGGCCTCAGCCTCCACAGGCAGAGCGGTGAGTCAGGGACACACTCAGCCCCCAGTACCGGGCACAGCGCTGCTCGTTTAATGAGCATGACTAGGAGCGGTCAGACTAGGAAGCTGCTCTTATGACAAGCTACACAATCTGCAAGACACATGACATGACAAGAGTGGATGGATTACATTACGTGGGCTGAAATATGTGTCGTGTTAATGCCAACCAACTCGTGTCTCGATGCTCAGTTAGTGAGGCCCCTTGCCTTCTTGGGATTACCGCTGAGAAATGAGCTGCTTGTTTGAGCTAAAAAACATGTTGTCGCCCCATTTGCTCTCTTCCCACCAAACCCCTAAACCACCTACATCGCCATGGTGCACAACACAACGCAAGGCCTGCTTCAGATTAACCCATGTTGTTGGTTGTTCAATTACAAGCAGGGGAATGCAGGGGCACAGGGAAACGCATGAGCGGTCAGAAGTGCATCCGAGGTGACTCACAAGCCGCCGCAAACCACCGCGGCTGATGGATAATAAACGACCCATACTCAGGAGAGGATATACTCGTCAGACGCAAAGTTCCAAGTGGATCTGTGAGAGAAGAACTGGGGGAAACAAACTACCCCAGCCTTGGTCTCAGTCAAGTGTTTTGAAGTCACAGAGGAAAGCATGACAGGACTCACTGCAGCCTGTAGGGGAGACTGTGAGATGAAACATAGATGTGTATCTTATACTGATGCGAGGTCATATCGTAGCAGCATCTATTTTAGTTTCAAAGATTTTAATGGTTGGGAAATAAATAAATCAATGTATTTATTCATAATGTACGTTTTTTGGCCTTGAGTTGTTTCAGTGATAGCTATCATAAATATGTTTAATGACGGGTGTCATATTTGGATGGACTTCCATTCCATTGTTCCTTTGTTGTCCAAAGTAAAGATGTGTGATTTCCAAAAGGCTCAACAGTAAAGGCTGTCTACTCTATCTATCACGTAGACATTATTTTTAAACATTTCATCTGTCAGTGTGTCTGGGGAGGCTATTGGTTCAAATACTAGCTCTTTCTCCTGAATGAAAAGTAATTATGAGTGGAATGTTTTTCCTGGAATGATTTTCTCTTTCTCCATTTTTTTTCTTTTTCCATATTCCTTCTCCCCTACCCTCTCTTTTCCTCTCCTCCCCTCCCCTCCCCTCCCCTCTCCTTTCCTCTTCCTCTCCGCTCGTCCTTTCCTCCTCCTCTCCTCTCCTCTCCTCTCCTCTCCTCTCTCCTCTCTTCCTCCTCTCCTCTCCTCTCCTCTCCTCTCCTCTCCTCCCTCCCCTCCCCTCCCTCTCCTCCTCCCCTCTCCTCTCCTCTCCTCTCCTCTCTCCTCTTCCTCTTCCTCTCCGTCTTCCTCTTCCCCTCCTCTCCTCTCCTCTCCTCTCCTCTCCTCTCCTCTCCTCTTCCTCTTCCTCTTCCTCTTCCTCTTCCTCTCCTCTCCTCTCCTCTCCTCTCCTCTCCTCTCCTCTCAGGCTAGAGAATGGGATAGAGGAGCAGGAAGAGGACGAGGACGAGGAGGAGCAGAAAGGAGCAGGCCAGCCGCCGCCCACGCTGGCCCACCTGGACGCCTTCAGCTCCAACTTCGAATCCTCGGTAGAACAGGCCGTCACAGAGGTGGTGGAGGAGGAGGAGGAGGAGGAGGAGGAGAGAGGAGGAGGAGGAGGAGGAGGAGGAGGTTGGCGAGGCCCAGCCTTTAGGGCCCGCAAGTCAGACCCAGGACAGCTTCAGCTCCACCTTCGAGGAGATCGTTGAGCAGGTGGACGGGCGGGAGGAAGAGGAGGAGGAGGAGGAGGAGGAAGAGGAGGGGGAGGGGAGGGACCCGGGCGAGGGGGACGGGCGGGGGGGCAGCAGGGACGGCTTCAGCTCCACCTTCGAGCGCATCGTGGAGTCGGCGCTGCTGAGGGGCGGGACCTGCTACAGCAGCCTGGACTCGCTGGACGTGCTGTCGCTCAACGACGAGACGGACAGCTGCGTGAGCTTCGAGGCGCCGCTGACGCCGCTCATCCAGCAGAGGGCCTTCTCGCAGGGGCCCGAGCCGCTGGAGCCCGAGCTGGCCACTGTGGAGGAGCACGAGGGGGCCGAGGCCGGGGGGCCCGAGGGTGGGGAGGTCTGGGGCAGGACGGACCCCCACGGGCACGGCGCCGGTGGGGGGAGCCCCCTGCGGACCACCATCCCGGGGAGCCGGTCGGAGTGTGTGCTCAACCAGCCCGGGCGCTGGGACACGGCCAACGGGTACCACACGGACCCCCGCGGGGCCCCAGAGGAACGCTCTGGAGCCCTTGGGACCGCCGGCAGGTAAGGAGGAGCCTGCGTTAGCATCTTCTGCTTCCTTAGCCTAGACGGCGCCCACTGTCTCCACAGCGACCAACAGCTACTAACAGCTGATTGGTGTACGTGTTGTCAATGTGTTCACAGTGGTTGTATCACATCATCGTCCCAAATGACAAGACAAAGTACTGCTGTTTTATGGAGAAGGACTAGGGAGGTTCCTGTTAGCTGCCCTGATGACAAGCTACATTATCTACCGACACATGATATGAGAAGAGTGGATGGATTGCATTTCATGGGCTGAAAATGTCTTGTATTGTGAATGGGTCGGCTTAGCTCAGGAGGTAGAGCAGTTGTCGGTGTGTCAATGTGTGTATTATTAACCCATGTACGTCGCTTTGGATGAAAGCGTCTGCCAAATGCCCTGATTGTCATCGTAATTGTGACAGCCAACTCGTACCAAACAACATTGTCTCAATACTCCCTCTGGCCTTCTTGGGATTAACGCTGAGAAATAAGAAGCTGGTTCCGGTGCACGTGTCGTGTTGTTAGTTGTTGTACACTGTTGTAGTATCACAGCTGTAGGCTTTCTGAGACATGCAGTGGTTCCTCATCGATCTTAATCCAAGTAGAGGCCTGAGTTCGTCTTCCTGACCTCTGACTTCAGAGTCTGTCCATGCTGTTATACTGCTGATGTGTAAAATGAAACAGATCGATAGACACTGTGTGTGTGTGTGTGTGTGTGTGTGTGTGTGTGTGTGTGTGTGTGTGTGTGTGTGTGTGTGTGTGTGTGTGTGTGTGTGTGTGTGTGTGTGTTGTGTGTGTGTGTGTGTGTGTGTGTGTGTGTGTCTGTGGCTGTACACACACAATGAGGACCAGCAGGTGGCGTCACTGGAGTCAGACCCAATTCTGGTGTTTGTGTAGTTTTAGGGGGCGTGGTCTGGCTGAGACTGATTGACCCCCCCCAATGTCCAACACAGACAACACACACACACACACACACACACACACACACACACACACACACACACACACACACACACACACACACACACACACACACACACACACACACACACACACACACACACACACACACACACACACATATGCAAAGTCTTGGGAGACGGTTGTGCTGTGTTTCAAGACATGCCCCTTGACATGGAGGGAAGTGACCAGGTCAAAAGGTAACGCGCAGGCCAAAGTAAAGCCACCATGATCCTATTGTTCTCTGCTGTTTGTTATGCTGCTCTGAGGGCCAATACAGAAGAATGACCTGCTCTAGGAATGTGTGAATGTGTTGGACTCTACATCAATGACACTTCGGCAAGATGGCGGCGGCAATGGCGCATACGTTCCACTGACCAGCGCAGCTCAGGTCTCACATCTAGTCAGTATATCTATGCCACCCAGACCCCGTTGCAGTCTGCGTTTAGACGCACATCCCAGCTTAAGACATTGTCAAGTTTGGGAGAAAATGAGCCAGCGGTTTTGGGCACTGCAGCGTTTGACTTTGACCTCCTTTTGCTCGCCGAGCGGCACCATCAAACACAGAGCCGCTCTGCTATTCCCCTCGTCTGGGTCTTTCAGCGCCGGACAGATTGAGACAGCGAGGGTTTGAAGAGACCCTGGAGGCCGGGAACTATGGAGTTCCCCCTCCCACCCACCCATCAAACGACCGCGCTTCCTCCGACCATAATTACACCGTCACAAGGATGGCTGTGCACAGGGAAACAAACACACTAACAAGGAACGGGCTGAGCCACAGCGACAACACCACAACACATGTTTATGTGCCTTTCTGTGACGGCAACGCAAAAGATTATAAGAGCGTGACGATAAGTGAATGATCAGGCAGTGAGTTAGAGGTGAGCAAAAAAACTGACCAATGGAGGACACGCATGCAGCTCACACACTTCCTTATAAACCGTGGATAATTTATTACATGTTTGTTTGGCCTTCATAACATTGCCATGTTTTCCACTTTCGTGGTCAATGTGGTGAGCTTTGTGAGCCCATTTTATTTTTTTTTATGACATAATGACATATCGCATCAGTATCCTTACAGCCTGTGAGTGGAAACGTGGAATGCCAATAGATTATGGGGGGGAACATTAGAATCTACCCGTCAATGAACATAACAAGAATAAACAAGGAAAGAAAAGAAGAAAATAAAGTTCAGAGTAACCCCCAAATCCCACTCTCCTCTCCACTGGGATTCCACATTCTGTTGAGTCTGGGCTTTTCTGTCATACTACCTGACCAGCCCTCCCCTCCCCCCGCGGCCCCTACCTCCCACCCCTCCCCCTATGGCCACCATTTTGTTCCCCGTTGTCTGGTTCTACCTGCGCAAAACGCTACGCTGAAGGAGATGCGGGCTTATTAGCAGCAGCTGAGGCTTTTCCTGGACGTTTCATTACCCTAATGGCACCCGGGTTTAGGGAGCAAGGAGGCCCCTGAAGTACTGCGAACAGGAAGTGATAACAGGAACCATATGGGGAAACCAAAAGACAGAGAACCGTAACGTGACCCGTGGCTGTCTGTCTGTCTGCCTGGTCCCTGCGCAGCCCTGGTGACCTGTGGTTTAGCTCACACTCATAATGCACACTTGCAGGTAAAATAACATAGCTGGCTCTCTGCTCTTGATACTGCTAAGCTAGCTCTTGGATTTGCCACTTGGGTTTTCTGAGTGTATCCATGGTTTAGTCGGATTTGTAGAATGAATTAGGAATACTAGACGTCTACTCTCTCTCTCTCTCTCTCCCTCTCCCGCACTCGCGCTCTCCCTCTCTGGGTCTCTCTCTCTCTCTCTCTCTCTCTCTCTCTCTCTCTCTCTCTCTCTCTCTCTCTCTCTCTCTCTCTCTCTCTCTCTCTCTCTCTCTCTCTCTCTCTCTCTCTCTCTCTCTCTCTCTCTCTCTCTCTCTCTCTCTGACTATTTGGGTGCTCGCTCTCCCTTGCTCGCTCTCCTTCGACAGATGTTGTCCTTTAGGCATGGCCCAGCTTCCTGGCCACCAGCTCCTAGCTGAATGAGCTATTGTTTATGTCATGACATCATCGTCTTCAGCTTTCCTCTGCCCAGCAGGGTGCGCGCATGTGTGGCTCACGCTTGTGTGTGTGTGTGTGTGTGTGTGTGTGTGTGTGTGTGTGTGTGTGTGTGTGTGTGTGTGTGTGTGTGTGTGTGTGTGTGTGTGTGTGTGTGTGTGTGTGTGTGTGACCAACTAACAATCCAGCCACTTAAACACTTAAATATTTAGTGGATACATGTGCAGGGCAGTCTGAAAGGCATAGGTCAGGTTGTTTCGTAATTGTTTTATATATTTACCACGTCTTCATGTAATAATTATGCAATATATTTGTCATCATATCATAATATGGATTTTGTTAATGATATTTTTTTGTGGGGGGGGTTGCAAATCAATAAATGCAATGTAGTCTCTACCTCTTGCTTGGACCTAGAAACGGTCCCTAAGGGTTTTCAGTGGAATTCGGGACAAATTACTTATAATCTGCGGTCAAATGTGTAAACACAACCAGGAGCGCGTTAACAAGCATCCTGTGTATTATCTGCAAAATCATTGTTTCCATCGCACAACTCTTGGAACCTAGCGTCAGAAAAACCCAACAATCTGCAAGACGTGAATACCAGATGTACTCAGTTCTCTGAAATCGCTGCAGTCCGTATGTGTTGTCTGGTCTCTGGTTGCATCATTCGGTATCTCCCTGCGTCCCAGCGGATCTATCCCTCCCCCTGCCTCCCTCCCTCCTGCTCCCTTCCCTCCCCCCCCCTGTCCTCTCCCATGCCTTCTTTCAAGCCTTTATCTCACTTTCATCCTTTCCTGTCTCTCTTCTTCTCTTCCTCCTGCTCCCCTCCCTCCCTGCCACTTCAGTCTCCTATTCCCCCACAGTGCTCCCGGTGTCTGTCTGTCTGTCTGTCTGTCTGTCTGTCTGTCTGTCTGTCTCTGTCTGTCTGTCTGTCTGTCTGTCTGTCTGTCTGTCTCTCTCTCTCTCTCTCTCTCTCTCTCTCTCTCTCTCTGTCTCTCTCTCTCTCTCTCTCTCTCTCTCTCTCTCTCTCTCTCTCTCTCTCTCTCTCTCTCTCTCTCTCTCTCTCTCCCCCTCCCTCTCTCCCTCCCTCCCTCTCTCTGGCATGGTGCTGCGTTGTTCCACCTTGGGTCTCTGCAGGCCAGTACTCGCCTTCACCACGGGACGGAGCAGCAGCTGTGGAGCGACCAACGGGAACAACAACAACAGTCTCTCGGTCGCCCCGCCATCAATCAGGGAGGAGTAAGACAAAAAGGGAAGTCATTGGCACCGCGCGTCGGTTTGTCACGCCGGCCAGCCGTTCCGTCAGTCAGACAAGACAGCCATTCGGTCGTTCTGATCGGTTATGGCCGAGTTAATTACCGAGAGACGCTTGGCAGGGAGCCAGCGCTTCATGAGGAGACGATGCGGGGTGACGCGTCTGGTGGCGACGCGTCTGATGGATCGGCGCCGTGATTAGGTTCATCAGCCACACCTGTGCTGTTTACCTTGACGGCACCTCTGTGAAAGCAGGGTGTAATTCATCACACTCAATCTCACTTACGCCATTAACGTGGGACATATAGCGAATGTTGTTGATGAGAAAATAGTGTGTCTGTTGATGCCCGGTGTTTATAAAATAAGAGTTAAATGAAACCACCTGACATAGAATTTATTTTTATTTTTTTATCTCTCTCTCTCTCCTTCTCTCCTCCTTCCTCGGTCTCCCATTACAATGTTTCTGCCTGAGAATGTCATTGGGTTGAACGACCGCCCTTAAAGACCTTAAAATGCTGTCTATACACATAGTATAAACTTGCAGAATAGTTTCCACATACATACAGACAGACAGACAGGCAGACAGACAGACAGGCAGACGGACAGACAGGCAGACAGACAGACAGACAGACACACTATAGTAGACGCCACTCATCAGCGCATGGGGTCTTATATCCGTGAAGTTTTCAGCATGTATATTTATATGCCTTTTGCACATTGGCATACGTGTGAAGAGTTCTGTGTTTGCTTGAACGTACACCGTACACGAGTGGGCGTCCTCCTCGCCCCCCCACCCCCCCAAACCCCCTCACCCCCCTCACCCGCGCCCACCCCCCTCACCCTGCACTCACTCGCCCAGCAGATCTGAGCCCACCTCAACAGATAACAGCCTCCGCTGCCGCCGCGCCCCTATCAAGGCGAGCAGCTCAGCCTTCTGACTAATCTCTCCCTGTTGGCGCACACACACAACACACATACACACATAAACATACACACACACACACACATACATATACACACACACACACATAAATACGCACACACAAGGGAGCGATGAAGGCAACTGCGTGAATGCGTTGACAGAATCACACCGAATGCATGTGCGACAAAGTGCTTACTTGTGTGAATACGAAGAAGCCTTGACACCCATCTTTATCCAGTCTCTCCCTCTCTCGTTACCCTGCACTCTCCACCTCTTTCTCCCTCTCATCCTCTCTTTCTCCTTTCCTCCTGTTCACCTCTCCACCTCTTTCTCCCTCTCATCCTCTCTTTCTCTCCTTTATCCTCCTTCCAACTGTTCTCCCCCCCGTCCCTCCGCCTCACAAAGACGTGTTTTCTGGTGTCACGACGGCGGAGTGAAGCAGCCAGTGTGGTTTTGTAGTGCGGCTGAATATCCCCACAGATTATGCATCCACTTGGATGGCTGTCAGGTGGTGGTGATATTGTCACACACACACACACACGCACACACACACAACTTCACACGCCAACATGCACACGTATACAGACTGAATCACACCAGCAGATTTATTCTCCCGCCTCTCTATTTATAGCCTGACTTTAGGTTTCTCTGACGCATCCCATAATATGACTGTAGCAGCCATGATGAGTGTTTTGGTTCTGGGGGAGCTTATTCTGTGCTGCAAGGCCTGCCATATTTTTCTGGGAGACAGGCCACACTGGGTTGTGCCAGAGGCACGTCCAGGTCCTTGAGGAACAGCCCCATGACGCTCTATCTCTGATACAGCAGCATGAGCTATGCTCTTATCACGGTCAGGAACAGTAACGTTAGTCCTCTGTCGGAGGCCAGAGCAGATTGGGTTCTTGTTGCTAAAGGCGGCTATTTCGGTCTTGTTTTGTGGGTCTCGTTCACACGGCACGCTAGCTGTGGCACACTGTCTCACACCTTCCTCCCTCTGCACCTCGGCTGGGTCACCTGTGTGTGTGTGTGCGTGTGCGTGTGTGTGTGACTTTCAAGGGGTGAGAGAGAGAGAGAGAGAGAGAGAGAGAGAGAGAGAGAGAGAGAGAGAGAGAGAGAGAGAGAGAGAGAGAGAGAGAGAGAGAGAGAGAGAGAGAGAGAGAGAAGAGAGAGAGAGAGAGAGAGAGAGAGAGAGAGAGAGAGAGAGAGAGAGATGGCATACCATTATTCCTGTTAATGTAATGGGATTAAATAATCTCACTAGAAAAACATGAATTACAATTAGCTATTAATAGTAAAATACATTTTTTGGTCAATTGTCATAGTTATAGTTTTTTTTAATTTTTGTGTGACCTTGATACGTGGTCCAGAAAAGTTGTAGCCTAAAATTGCTACTGCAGATCCTACCCAAGGTAACCATACACAAATAGTTACAGTGAATACTCATAGCATGAGTTACAATCATAATTTGATTGTTAAGGTCTGCTTTAAACTGTCTGCATCAGATGGGACACACATGTACCAGGTGATTTGTTGTAGCAGTATCGGTTTACCAGGCCAGCTGTGTCTGATTAACACATCTGGCTGTAGTAGAGTAGAGCCGATGTAAATAGTAATCCTGTGTATACCTGAGATGTAGGAATCAGAATATTTTTGTGACACGCAACACACTGATGTATCGTTCAGAAAGGATTCAGCTGAAAGAGGGTATTACTGTGGGGTCAAACATGTAGGATGTGTTCTTGTAGATTTTATTGGCTCATCCAAGGGGACTACACACCCAGCTGTGATCATCTTGATCCAGGTTTTATGCTCGGGAGCAGAGCGATGATATTATTAATGTTGGGATGGAGCTGCCAGTTTAAGTGATCCTAAAATAACGTGATGACTCGTGATGATATGTTAACGCTAAGTTCTCGCTTTCATTTGGACTTGAAACATGTTTTAACCGTGGGACGTGTTGTTGGTGGCACACATTTATTCATAATACTGGCATTTGTATGCTACTTATTTATTCTGTTCCTGTGCAATCCGTGTCCACAGCAACACGTCGTGCATGTTATTATCGTACGACTCCAAACACGGTCCGAGGGGAAGAGGAAGACTCTGCGAGCTCCAAACCTCTTTGTTTCCAAGAAAGCCCCCTTTTTTGTTTTGCTGCCGTTGTCTGTCTAATGCAGACGTGTTTTAAACGGCATCCAGAGACAAGATCAAGGTGTGGAGCCCACAATATCTGTCTGTCTGCTCTGGGATAAAACACAAAACACTGGGGGTCAGAGGGGGGGCGGGGGGGTTACCCCTCTCTCCATTCTTCTTCCTGTCTCAGATCAGATGGAAGGGAAGGGGGGACGTATGGGGAGAGAGAGCGGGCCGGTGGGGACGCATAGCCCTACAGTCAGTGGCTGATAAGCATCAGCATTCCCCACCCAGTAGCGTGCTGGTGTTTATATCTGGGCTGGAGGTTGGGTGTGTCCTATCTTATCTTCATCTAATGAACAGTCCACAAACATTTGAGATGTTTTACAGAGTTTGTCATTCTTTGACTTGGGTTCTGTAATGCAGGCATACCTACAGTGTGTTTCCCTTTCAGTATCAAACTGGTCTCTAAATAGCCTTGTCCACTTGTCCCATTCTCGCCTGGCAGGGCAGCTAAGGTCTGCATATGTGCAGTCTCTGCCAAAGCACAACGGGTTCGCACTGATATTCAAATTCTCTGCTGGCCCGGCGCCGTTAGTTCCATGTAGAGGAAGTATCTTGGCCTGGAAACACAGTGCTATTGTACAGCCCTGAGTAGAAACATTATAATTCATATGCGCTCTGGCCGGCTGCTCCGCCCCTCACATCCTCTCCTGAGCTGACTGGGCATGCAGACGCAGACAGCCTCCAAGGAATCGCCGGACGGGAAATAAACCCCTGCCTGTTGACTATTGACGTAATGAGACATCATATGGTAGTTTCGGTTAAGTTTGAGGTCAGTGAAAGCTGTAAAAAATGTGGGACTCCACGTCCCGCTTACGTCGGGTAAACTACGAATTCGGGTTCTCTTGGGCGACCAGCGACCGAACGCAGTTCTGACCGCTGGATGACGCGCACAGATCCGCTCACCCAATCCCCGTGGTGCTCCACCGACGATGTGGAACGAGGAATATGATGTTCATTTTGACTTTTTACTTCAACTTCTGTAAGTTTGTACTTTGTTTTTACCGTTGATAGCTGTTGCTCTTCTTACTTTCCATTCTAGTGGGAACTTCGGTTATACGCTGTGCGTCAAAGCAAAACAGATTGATTATGGAATCGATCCGAGTCGGATCATAACCCTAAGTAGCTTAAAGGCAGTGAAACCTGGACTGATCTCAAGCTGTCGTTTTTATTTGGATGTTAAGTTGTTTAACTGTTATCCTCGTAACAATTAAACTTGCTCTTTGAACCTTGACCAGCCGTTCTGCAATGTCTATAAAAAAATAACAATTTACTCGCAATAACGTCATTGTCAGCTCTGCGCACAGACTAAATGTAGTTCAACGGCGAATTGAATTATAGTGTGGGCCCTCTATTTGCTTACCATAAGGTTGAATGAACGTCAGACGTGACAACACATAATTCAAGCACCATAGTATTTCCACAGACTAGCAATTGTTATGCTGTAATTGATAAGCCGCAGTCTCAGTCCAATGTGGCCACAGTCTAGAGAATGCATACCTTGCACACACACACACACACACACACACACACACACACACACACACACACACACACACACACACACACACACACACACACACACACACACACACACACACACACACACACACACACACACACACTAAGGTCTTCTGAGAACCACAATTTGTCTGTTATAAAATCCCAGTGTTAATATTTTGTCAATACACGTGTGTGTGAGAAGGTCAAGTGATCCAACATCTAAACATGCAATTAAGAGAGGCACACCTAGTGGGTGTGGGGAGGCCGAAGGGTGACACACAAACCGAGTAGTCACTGACGTGCAGCATCTTGCCCTCTGTTGCTCTCTCTCTCACTCACACACACACACACACACACACACACACACACACACACACACACACACACACACACACACACACACACACACACACACACACACACACACACACACACACACACACACACACACACCCCTTGAAGTAGTGGAATATATGAGGCCTGGGGACATGGGATATGAACCAGTGTGTTGGGTAAATAGGAAATTTGAAAAGGATTTAGGAGGATTCGATATGATTGTCTCTCTCACTATACAGCTGTGTGTGTGTGTGTGTGTTAGTGTGTGTGTGTGTGTGTGTGTGTGTGTGTGTGTGTGTGTGTGTGTGTGTGTGTGTGTGTGTGTGTGTGTGTGTGTGTGTGTGTGTGTGTGTGTGGGTATGTGTGTGTGGGTTTGTATGTGTGGGTGTGGGTATTTGTGTGTGTGGGCACTCCCTCATGTTTGTGTGTGTGTGTGTGTGTGTGTGAAAGTGAGTTGTCCTGTCATTGGCAGCAGGCATCATTGAGGAGACAGCCTTATCCCCCCCCCCTGCCTGATATGAGCATTGAATTGAATGATTGATGAGGAGGTCTCAGTCTGGCCGCCTGCTGAATTAATCCAGTCAGACAGCCCAAGGCAATTTGATGGTGAACCTGTAGACAGGATATTGTTTATGGCTCGGCTTAACGATATAGGTTTGCGTTTGTGTGTGTGTGTGTGCGCCACTGTGTGGTGGGATTGTAGGATCCGGGCCATTTCTCAGGTCCATGTGACGGCCATATGATGGAGAGTGTCACAGCAGAATACAATTTAGCCTCTCTTTCTCCCATGTTGCTCAAGTACAGGTCACACACACAAAGACACACACATATGCCGCACACAAAGCACACACACACACACACAACACACACACACACACACACACACACACACACACACACACACACACACACACACACACACACACACACACACACACACACACACACACAGCTTCCGTTGTATCCATGGCGACCTGCAGTAGATCACCAGCACAACACAAGGGTGCATATTGAATTGGGTGGGCCTAATACGATTGGCCTAATCAGTTTATGTAAAAAAGCAAACCATCTGAATCATCAGCAGGGAATGCTGACACAGGAACTCAGGAGCCGGCCAATCACAGACGGGATCGCGCCAGGTTTTGAGAGACGGAGCCGTCTGATTGGCAGTTGACATAAATACATTTTCTATTTTCATATGCACTGCCAGATGATGTAATTACTGTGGGTGGTGTCGGACCAGTGATCTGATCTGTGTTATGAAGATACGCTGGACAGACAGTTCACAGTGGACACTGTCAGACTGATGGGAGCTGCTTGGGAGAGATTAAACTCACTTTAACCTTGTACCTACTTCTAATTGTCATGTTGATGTTGGTCTGAGGGATTAATCAAGGACAAACGAGAGTTTAATGAAACCAAATGCTGTGTGAGGCCGGTCTCAGGCATCAAGCAGCGCCCACCTTCCTATTTTAATCCGCCTTCAAAGGTTCCCAGTGATTATTCCGGTTCCCTGACCAAATCCACTTGGGAGCATCGTGTGTGTGTGTGTGTGTGTGTGTGTGTGTGTGTGTGTGTGTGTGTGTGTGTGTGTGTGTGTGTGTGTGTGTGTGTGTGCGCGTGCGCGTGTGTGTGTGTGTGTGTGTGTGTGTAGGTGTATGTGTGTGTGTGTGTGTGTGCGCGTGTGCGCGTCTGCGCGTGCGTGTGTGTGTGTGTGTGGTGTGTATCCACTGACCTCGGTATCCATGTCCTTGTGTGGGACCCAGGAGACCCCCCTTGCTGTGCTTTGAAATGATTGAATATTCCATTAGCTGTCTGCTGCTGCTAGCCGCGCGCTACCAGAGCTACGTTTAGAGCGTTAGCTGTTGGCTTAACATCGCTCCACTGATTCCAAAGGGCTTGTCTGTTAGTCTAGTACGCCAGACGATATTTCACCCTAGACTGTAACATTGTTAAACATTTAAAACAAACTGAATCAGTTTCTTCAGGGTATTCAAAATAAAATAGCATTTGCCTAATTGTGTAGGTTGAGAATTGTCAATATTATGTGAAATCTTGCTTCAAATTAAATTGCAAGTTGAATTGTAGGTTATTTTTGGACTTGACCTGGCATGGACAGGTGCTTTGCTTTTGTTATTTCAGATTAATATTTAGGTTTTATTGTCAAAAGGTTAGTTTATACCTCACCAGAGCTCTGTTTATGCCTGCTAGCGTGCAGTAGCTGTCGTAGGATACATGTTGAGTGGCCCAAGGTAAATGTGAATGGGTGGATTATATAAGATTAGATTGTGTGTTGCATTGACTTATTTAAACAGGACTGGTAATAACACTGTAATAGCTTGTTCAGACATCCCTTCCGGACATCAGACAT
This sequence comes from Melanogrammus aeglefinus, assembly GCA_900291075.1. Taxonomy (NCBI): domain Eukaryota; kingdom Metazoa; phylum Chordata; class Actinopteri; order Gadiformes; family Gadidae; genus Melanogrammus; species Melanogrammus aeglefinus. The sequence continues at coordinate 115,599 of OLKM01000203.1, forward strand.
CAGTGTGAAATGGAGGCTATGAATATCCCTGATTTAAAAATAATGAAGACCTGCAGAACATGTTTCTGCTTTTACCCCGGGCTCCAAAGAAGTCATCTGGGGAAACGGCTCTGTTCTCGGAAAGCCACCGATAAATGCCCATCAGAAAACAGGAAACCCAAGTGATAGGATGTGCAGTCTTCGGGTCATTTAGCACCGTTTACATTGGGCCTTAAGCAATTATGCTGGAAAAATACTCGGAAACGTAATTTGCTCATTCAAACTGTTCCATGAACTTCATCAAGGTTTTGCAGAAATCTCAATTATAAAATGATGCATTTATCTTGAAATACTATTATAAAAACTCAGTATTCCAACATTTATTAATTGAAATGCTGATGACTAATAGTTATATTATTCCACTTACATTGGCGTCCATCTGGTCATTGATAAATGGTGACACATGGAGGGGAGGCCATGTTAAAAAGTCCCTCTCTCCTTTGTGGAGTCATGTCATGCAGCTGAGGCCATATGTAAAGCAGTCCATTTAAAACTCTCAAGTTCCCCTCCAACTGAAAAATAACCTGTTGTTGCAAATGGTTTTGTGGGCGTGTGTGTGTGTGTGTGTGTGTGTGTGTGTGTGTGTGTGTGTGTGTGTGTGTGTGTGTGTGTGTGTGTGTGTGTGTGTGTGTGTGTGTGTGTGTGTGTGTGTGTGTGTGTGTGTGCGTGCTCCCCAGCGATACGGACCTCACGGATGGGCTGTCGGAGACGGACGACTGCGAGCCGGAGCGTCTGGAGCGGGTCGGCAGCACAGACACCCTGGCCAACGGTTGCCGTGCTGACTGTGAGGCCGCCAGGCGGCTGGCCAAACGCCTCTTCCACCTGGAGGGCTTCAAGCGCTGCGACGTCGCCCGACACCTCGGCAAAAAGTAGGTCCCGGGACAGACCGGAGCGCATGGAAGGGCTGCAGTGGCTCAGGAGGCAGAGCGGGTTGACCGGCAACCGGAAGGTTGCTAGTTCGATCCCCGCCTGCTCCTAGCTGTGAGTGTCGAGGCGTCCCTGAGCAAGACGCCTCACCCTGACTGCTCCTGATGAGTTGGCTGTCGCCCTGAGGGGTTGACTCCGCCGTCGGTGTGTGGATGTGTGAATGAATGGTTAAAAGTCACTTTGGATAAAAGCGTCTGGAAAATCCCCTCAATGTGAATGTATTTCAGGGGCCAGTGAGAAATGTCTATCAGTTGATATTTTCCTTATTGCTGGTTCTACTTTACGTCATTCTGCCCCTGCTTTACGTCCAATAAGCGTACGAGACAAATACAGAAGCAAACACGGAGGAGCGTGAAACAGGACAAACGTCCCGTAACCGTCTGAGGCCAAACAAGAGTCTCATAAAAGGAGAGACGGGAAAGTAACTTTAGTTTGTAATTAGAATATCGGATCACTAAAAGGTAGTTATGATGTGGTTGTGGTTATTCTGGGTAGACATTTTTTTTGTAGAATTGACAGAAAGCGTACTACTGTATATCTTGATGTATACTGTCATGGATATATGACATTACATGCATCGTGATAGAAGATTCTGTCCATATCACCCAGTCCTCGTGTCAGCGGGGCGATCCTGTTAGCTGTCCGTCACGTCTCGTAGTCCACAGCGGTTTCTCTTCCACCTTTTTCATCTCAGGACCCCTAAGACCCTCTCAGTGTGTCTGGGAGAGCCAACCGCACACATAGACACATCTGAACACACCAAGGGTGGGCATCCTTTGTTAAGTGTTTGAGTGGAGTTTTTCTGTGCGCTGTCACGGCCAGAAAGATACCTACATCTTGATCGCAACTCATTTTGGGTAAACCACTAAATTACATTTACATTTACATTTAGGGCATTTAGCAGACGCTTTTATCCAAAGCGACTTACATCAGTTAATACACACATTGACACACCGACGGCAGAGTCAACCATGCAAGGCGACAGCCAGCTCGTCAGGAGCAGTTAGGGTTAAGTGTCTTGCTCAGGGACACATCAACACTCAGCTAGGAGGAGCTGGGGATTGAACTAGCAACCTTTCGTTATAAGACAACTGCTGTATCCCCTCAGCTAAACCGACCCCCATGACCCGAACTAAATGTATCTACATGGTAATAATGCCCTCTCCAAGTCCCCATGTTTGTATGATCTGGAATACGTCAACATGAAATTCTCCCTCTCTCTCTCCCTCCCTCTCTCCCTCCCTTTCTCCCTCCCTCCCTCTCTCCCTCCCTCTCTCTCTCCCTCCCTCTCTCCCTCCCTCTCCCTCTCCCTTCCTCCCTCTCCCTCTCCCCTCCCTCTCTCTCCCTCTCTCCCTCCCTTTCTCCCTCCCTCCCTCTCTCCCTCTCTCCCTTCAGTAACGACTTCAGCCAGCTGGTGGCGTCCGAGTACCTTAGCTTCTTTGACCTGTCGGGCCTGTCTCTGGACAGGGCCCTGAGGTAATGTCCAACTCGCTTCCTGCACTGCGCGTGTGATGAGCATGTTTTGACATGTGTATCGATCAAGCACGCATGACTTGTCATGTCCGGCAATCTCTTGTTCCAAATTGCGCTAGAGTTCAGCATAGTGTTGGGTAATCAAGGTGCACACGTTTACGCAACACAACTTGTAATCCCCGTTTTTTTCCCGGCCTGCGTTTGTGTTTGTCAGCGTGTGTGTGTTGGTGTGTGTGTGTGCTTGTTTGTGTGTGTGCTTGTTTGTGTGTTTGTGTGTGTGTGTGTGTGTGTGTGTGTGTGTGTGTGTGTGTGTGTGTGTGTGTGTGTGTGTGTGTGTGTGTGTGTGTGTGTGTGTGTGTGTGTGCGAGTGTGTGTAAAGGTGCGGGTGTGTGTGGGTGTGTGTGTGTTTGTGTGTAAAGGTGTTGGTGTGTGTGTATGTTGCTACCTCATACCTGTCATCCTACTCTCCTACCTGCCCCTCCGGGCTTGGTGTGTTACCCCAGCAGATGTAACACTAGTCCTGACTTTACTCAGTGTGTTGGTGCTGCGGCTGCAACACACACTGCAGGGCGTGTGCAACCGCAGACTCAGCCCACCGACCTGACGTTGATTCCATTCCATTTCCATGACAGTTCTTCGGTGCATTTCAAAGCCAAGTCCCTCATTTCGTCACCGTATTTGACATTTTTCAAGCAATTTCTAAATATTAAGTTTTGAGTACACCAGTTGTGCTACTAAACTTATTTAGTAGCACGACTGGTGTACTCAAACTCGAGTAACACAAAGTGTCGGCAATGATGGATGGTCGCAATATTAATATCATAATAATGCTGTATGTCTCCCAAATGTCAGATTGAATGTGTTGTAATAACTTAATCGGCGATTGAGCAGAGCATAAAAATAGAACCTTAGAGTGTGTGTGTGTTTGCGTGTGCATGTGTGCGCGTCCGTTTGCGTTTTGCGTGTGTGTGTGTCTGCAGGATGTTCCTGAAGGCCTTCCCTCTGATGGGGGAGACCCAGGAGAGAGAGAGGGTACTGGTCCACTTCTCCAAGCGCTTCTGTCACTGCAACCCCCAGATGGCCTCGTCCGAGGGCCAGGGTGACGAAGAGGAGGACAGCGAGCGCGACGAAGGTTAGAGGCAGGGCGTGGTGGGGAGAGGGGGGGGGGGGGGGGGGGGGGGGGTGATGATGATGATGAAGAGGAGGCAGATGAAATAGTTTAATGTACACAAAATAATTACATTCTAGATACTGTGCAATTTGTTGTCCACGCACATTTTGTGTATGCTAATATCACTGCATGTATACAGCTTTTGATATATTTATCCTATTTAACCTACCTCTCCGACCCTGGTTGTGATAGCACATCGAACACTATAACTCCAAATCAATTCTCCCTTTAATCAGATTGCGGTTTTAGTATTAAGTAAATATTGAGTGTTTCTGATATCTTGATATCTGATTACTTTTGAAACAGAGAACATGATGTTCTCTGTTAAAGGGGTGATGTTGTGCCACCCGGTGTGAGCGTGTCAGCCGTTACCACTGTTTCAAACCCTGCCTTTTCCTGTGGTGTAGTGACATCACGAGCCAGCGTGTCGACCTAGATGTGTGCTGGATGGATCAGTCCACCAGTCTACCCAGTGGACTGTACCAAATGTCGCTGATCTATTCATGCATCTAGGTGGACGCTCCCACGTGGGATGTCACTGAAACACAGGAAAAGGCTGCTTTTCAAACGGCTAACCACCCTCGCACCAGGTGGCTCAACACCACCCCTTTAGCTGAGCCCCTTCTGTGACGTTAGTGGGTCCGCGTGCGTGCATGTGTCAGCGGCGGCGGCCGCCCGCCCTGACAGTGACCCGCCCTCAGGTGTGTCTTGTTGTGTGCCTGCAGACGGAGCTCACACATTAACCTGCGCCCTGATGCTGCTGAACACCGACCTGCACGGACATGTACGGACCCACCGCCTCCCCCCTCCCTCCCTCCCTCCCCCCTCCTCCTCTTCCTCCTCCTCCCTTCTCCTCCCTCCTCCTCTTCCTCCCTTCTCCTCCCTCCTCCTCCTCTTCCTCCTCCGCCCTTCTCCTCCCTTCTCCTCCCTTCTCCTCCTCCGCCCTTTCCCTCCCTTCTCCTCCCTTCTCCTCCCTCCTCCTCCCTCCTCCTCCCTCCCTCCACCCTCCTCCCTCCTCCTCCCTTCTCCTCCCCCCCCCTCCTCCTCCTCTCTTCGGATCGCTCCCATGTTGACATACAGAATCCCTGCTCACCAAGGCCTTACTTGATTCAGAGGGCAGCTCCGTCCTTGTGTGTGGTCACATGACCCAGCGGTCAAGAATGAGTGTCAGCTCTGGGACCTCGTGTGGCGGTATGCCACGTTGTCATCACAACGTGGACTCATTGCCTGGAGACGCCAGGGCTCAGCCGCTGAGCCCAGAGGAACAATGGACAGATCGGCGCTCCTCAGAGCGAGCAGAGGCAACGTGGCAGCCCTGCTATTTGTTTCCCAAGCTGGAGCACAATATTATTGTTCCATAGTTACAGTTTCACATCCCGTTATTATTAAGAGCATCGCCGTTGGCGAAAGCTGAGGGCTTAGCAGAAAAGTGTTTATCGTCGATGTGGCATGTTTCCATTTGTGTTCTCTTGTTTCACTTCTCTATCTCCCTCACCCTCTGAATTCATCCTTTCTCCCTCTCCCTGCTCTTTCTCTCTCTCTTCCTGTCCCCTCTCTTTCTCTCTTCCTCCCCGTTCCCACTTGATCCTCGCTCTCCAGCTCTCCTCTCTCCTTATCTTCCTCCCTCCTCTCCTCATCGCCTCTCTTCCTCTCCCCTCTCCTTCTCTTCCTCCCATCATCCTCTCTCTTCCTCTCCCCTCTCCTTCTCTTCCTCCCATCATCCTCTCTCTTCCTCTCCCCTCTCTCTACCTCTCCCCTCTCTCTACCTCTCCCCTCACCCTTCTCTTCCTCTCCCTACCCTCTTCACCCCTCTCTCCCACCCTATCCGTGTCGACCTCGTCCTGCCGCCTCGCCTCCTCCCCTCTGCTGCGCTCGTCGAGGTGGCAGATGTCGGCCATGTTTGTAGTCTATTCGGAATAAACTACAAACATGGCCGACATCTGTGTGTCGTGCTCATCCACTCACAGTCATACGGTGGTGACGCCTGTCGATGAATAAACCCTTCCTCTAACCGATGTCCTCCCTCTCTTTCTCTCTCTTTCCTCCCTTTTGATGCTGTTTCTTTTAACCCCCCCCCCCCCCCCGACCCACCCCTCCCTGCCTGTGCAGGTGGTGAGTATGTTTGTAGTACTAACACCTTCTCACCGTCTCTCCACCTGGGGCCGACGGGGACAGAGCGGCTAACACCGGCAGGGCATAGCGTGACAGCGAGGGGCTGCTCCTTGATAGGGGTCCGCATGACTCTGCATGAGAGATGAACCACAGTGGGCGTGGGTTAGGGGGGACGGGGGGAGTTCAGGCGGATGTTTAATTCACTTGGTTGTCTGTGTTAGTGAGCCGGTGCCACGCCGAGACTAGGGAGGCGATTAAAACGAGGCGAAGAATACATGAAGATGTATTGAAAGTGGATCATATATGTAGTTGAATAGTGACGTACATTTTAAATGGTTGGAGTGTTCCTTTAAGGTTTATAGATATAGTTTGTCATTAATTAACCCGGCAGTTTTGATCAAGGCTGCAGTCCAGACCCAGACGTGTCTAGTTCCATAGTGTTCAATCAGGGATCAATAATCCATGTCATTGATTCAGTCATTAATTATGTTTATATCATTGATTTCACTAGTCAGCCTAGTGTTTAGTATTAGCTTTTGGTTTTTCAGGTTAGAATAGTACTACTTTCTTAACCTATGAATGCATATATTTTAGAAGCCATAAATCTCATTGATCCTATTTCATAAGATGTGGTTCTCCAAAAATAAAAGGATAAGCTGATACAAGTCAGCGGTCTGGCAATGATAGGCAGTCTTAGCAGAGATACAGCTGCGCAATGCTGCCTCCTAGTGGACGAGGAAAGGACGGCGCCCGTGGGGAGCTGGAGACCTGCTTAAAATTCTCAGTTCAGAGAAAGTTCACCTCAGCTCAGTTTTCTGACACACTTAGAAATCCATGGGAAACTCTGCCTCCATGGCTCCCTCCGGGTCTTATTGTGTTGTTGTTGCCAACAGAACATCGGCAAGAAGATGTCCTGTACGCAGTTTATCGGCAATCTGGATGGCCTGAACAACGGAAAAGACTTCCCCAAAGAATTATTAAAGGTTATTATATCAAAGGTTCCATGTCTGGTTGCTGATGTTTGAATACTATTCGAAATGAAGACTTTATCAGATGTGAATCCTGCTTCACAGGTGCTGTACAACTCAATAAAGAACGAGAAACTGGAGTGGGCGATGTGAGTATGACAGATTTACCTCCACTCTGTCTGTCTGTCTGTCTGTCTGTCTGTCTGTCTGTCTGTCTGTCTGTCTGTCTGTCTGTCTGTCTGTCTGTCTGTCTGTCTGTCTGTCTGTCTGTCTGTCTGTCTGTCTGTCTGTCTGTCTGTCTGTCTGTCTGTCTGTCTGTCTGTCTGTCTGTCTGTCTGTCTGTCTGTCTGTCTGTCTGTCTGTCTGTCTGTCTGTCTGTCTGTCTGTCTGTCTGTCTGTCTGTCTGTCTGTTTATTTCTCAGTTTGTCTATTTCTCTCTATGATGAAAATTCTGTAACACAAATTATATATATATATATATATATACATACACATTAAGGTCTGTAATTATATATTCTAATAAGGTAATATGATTAAATTTATAATGCTACAATGAAAACAATATATAGCAGTAACCTATAGAATCTAATGTGTGTGTGTGTGTGTGTGTGCGTGTGTGTGTGTGTGTGTTTGGTACTATGTGTGCGTGTGTGTGTGTGTTTGGTACTATGTGTGTGCGTGTGTGCTCCCAGGGAGGAGGAGGAGCTGAGGAAGAGTTTGTCGGAGCTGGTAGAGGAGCAGTGCGAGGGCGGCACTAAGCGCGTTGCCAGGGTAACGGACGGCAATAACCCCTTCATTGCCATCCCCATCCTGCTCAACGCCGTGACGTACAAGCACGGCGTGCTGAGCCGCAAGAGCCACGCCGACATGGACGGCAAGCGCAGTGAGGACACACGCACACACACACATGCACGCACACACACACACATATACACATACACATACACACACATATACGTACACACGCACACACACACACACACACACACACACGCAGACACACACGCAGACACACGCAGACACACACACACACACACACACGCACACATGCACAGGCACTCAAAGACACACAGACACACATGCACAAGGGGGTAATGGGGAGGGGGGGTGATGGTGATCTCTTATATTAGGAGATCAATACAGCTTTTGGCCCTTTATATTTTTCTTTTCCTGGTGAATGCTTCTATCGAGCAACGTCTTAATTATACATTTCTAAACTCTCTCTCTCTCTCTCTCTCTCCCTCTCTCTCTCTCTCTCTCTCTCTCTCTCTCTCTCTCTCTCTCTCTCTCTCTCTCTCTCTCTCTCTCTCTCTCTCTCCCTCTCCCTCTCCCTCCTCCCTCTCCCTCTCTCGCCCAGCCCCCAGGGGTCGTCGCGGATGGAAGAAGTTCTATGCGGTTCTGAAGGGGATGATCCTTTATCTCCAGAAGGTACTGCACCTTCTGCCGTTGCCCTGTTGCCATGGAAACCCCTCGCCAGCCGCAGTGACAGCGGGACGCGCGGCCTAGCAGCTGCCTGCACCGCTGCGCTAGGCTAGCTGACTCTCAGCTGTCTGTGTGTGTGAGAGAGGGAGGGAGGGAGGGAGGAAGGGAGGGAGGAGGCATTCAGGCCTCTGTACGTCCCTGGGTTTGACGCCCCCTGCTGGTTGAAACAAAGTACTGCCAGATGTGAAGCCCTATGAGATGACAGAAAATAAACATAAATTGATCGTATATATTGTGTCGAAATAATATAATGTTACACGAAGCAAGCCAATTCATAGTTATTTTAGCCAAATCCTCTATCTTGTGTTTTAAGAGGCTATAACAAGAACTGACCTTTGTCCCAGTCCAAACCTTTACATAAACCAGCCTTGTAGAGCATTATACGCCACAAGGGACCACACATCTGCAAAGGGTCTCCATCCAGCAGCAGAAATACCTGGACCTCACCTCAGACCTATGCTCCTTACCCCTCTCCTCAACCCTCTCCCCTCTCCCCTCATCCCCTCTCCCCTCTCCCCTCTACCCTCTCCCCTCTCCCATCTCCACTCTCCCCTCTCCCCTCTCCACTCTCCCCTCTCCACTCTCCCCTCTCCCCTCTCCCCTCTCCACTCTCCCCTCTCCCCAGGATGAATACAAGCCAGACGCCGACCTGTCAGAGGCGGACCTGAAGAACGCGGTCCGGATCCACCACGCCCTGGCCACGCGCGCCACCGACTACAGCAAGAGGCCCAACGTGCTGAAGCTCAAGACGTCCGACTGGAGAGTGTTCCTGCTGCAGGCCCCGTGAGTCAGAGCTACACCTACACCACCAGCACCTACGTCACGACGACTACACACCGCACCACCGTTACCGCCACTACACACAACATACCATGCAAAATCCCTCAGACGTGTGGGTAAAGTTGCTATGGCTACCATTAGAGAGTGATAAAGAGGGAGAGGAGAGTGGAAGGTTTTGAAACTAAACGAGCCAAGGAAACTTCATGTTCCCCTGCCTCTCCTTCTCTCCTCTCCCTCCCCTCCCCTCCCCTCTCCCTCCCCTCTCCCTCTCCTCCCTCCCCTCTCCTCTCCCTCCCCTCTCCTCCTCTCCCTCCCCTCTCCTCCTCTCCCTCCCCTCTCCTCTCCCTCCCCTCCCCTCTCCTCCCCTCCTTCCAGGAGTGAGGAGGAGATGATGTCGTGGATCTTCCGGATCAACCTTGTGGCAGCGCTGTTCTCGGCGCCGGCCTTCCCCGCCGCCATCGGCTCCATGAAGAAGTTCTGCCGGCCGCTGCTGCCCTCGTCAGGGACCAGGCTCAAGCAGGTGAGATACACCACCCAGAACAGCCCTAGATACACCACCCAGAACAGCCCCAGATACACCACCCAGAACACCACTAGATACAGAACAGCACTAGATACACCACCCAGAACACCACTAGATACACCACCCAGAACAGCACTAGATACACCACCCAGAACAGCCCTAGATACAGAACAGCACTAGATACACCACCCAGAACAACCCTAGATACACCACCCAGAACAGCCCTATATACACCACCCAGAACACCACTAGATACACCACCCAGAACAGCCCTAGATACACCACCCAGAACAGCCCTAGATACAGATCAGCACTAGATACACCACCCAGAACAGCACTAGATACAGAACAGCACTAGATACACCACCCAGAACAGCACTAGATACACCACCCAGAACAGCAATAGATACACCACCCAGAACAGCACTAGATACACCACCCAGAACAGCTCTAGATACACCACCCAGAACACCACTAGATACACCACCCAGAACAGCACTAGATACACCACCCAGAACAGCTCTAGATACACCACCCAGAACACCACTAGATACACCACCCAGAACAGCACTAGATACACCACCCAGAACAGCACTAGATACACCACCCAGAACAGCACTAGATACACCACCCAGAACACCACTAGATACACCACCCAGAACAGCACTAGATACACCACCCAGAACAGCAATAGATACACCACCCAGAACAGCACTAGATACACCACCCAGAACAGCCCTAGATACACCACCCAGAACACCACTAGATACACCACCCAGAACAGCACTAGATACACCACCCAGAACAGCACTAGATACACCACCCAGAACAGCACTAGCCAGGCCATAAACACTATGTTCACACCGATACACCACCCAGAGTGGCGATAGCCAGGCCATGAACACCACCTCCACCTTGAACCCTAACCCTGAAACACCACCGTATTGCACCATAACGCTCCACTTCCAAACTAACACACCAACACAATCATCAACCCAATACACCACCTCCACACAGATACACCACGTCCACCTCCTCCCTGAAACACCATCCTAATGCACCATCTGCACCCTAGTGCTTCATCTACACACTAAGACACCACCTCTACCTCCTCCCTGAATCCACACCCCAATTCACCACCTGCGCCATGATACAGCACCCACATCCTAAGACACCACCTGCTCCACCCTGATACAATCCACCATCTGCACACCGAGGCGCCTCCTCCACACTGCGCGCTGCTGTGTGTGAGCGTTTGACGCCTCTGGCCGATGACGTGGTGAGCTGTGTGACAGACCACTTGAACACAGAGGAATGTGTACCGCTATGTGTCATGAGCAAGTGTATTAACTTTACCTCAGTGTATAATGGAATAGTATAGTACAATGGATTAGAAAAGAACATGAGATAATAATCACTTCCACAGTCATAAGCTTTATCTGACCGTATGACACATTTTCTTTGACAAAACAATAGAAAAACCATACACAGTTCACCTTTCATACATTATAATTACATATATGTAGAAATAAGCTTCTCTGAATGCCAATTCAAACCGTAGTCTGCTGCACTACTCTCTAATGAACAGCCGAGATGCTATGCCCCGCCCACTACTTACTCATTACATTACGGCCCATCCGATTGGCTCTGTTGACTTTGTGCTTCTGTGATTGGCTCAGGAGGAGCAGCTGCTGAGTCACGAGAGCAAGTTGCAGCAGATGAGCCAGGAGCTGGAGGAGCACCGGAAGAGCCCACCCTCCCCGGACCCCAAGAGCCGCGCCTGGGAGGAGTACCGCATCAAGGAGCACTACCTCACCTACGAGGTCTCACACACACACGCACGCACGCACGCACGCACGCACGCACGCACGCACGCACGCACGCACACACACACACACACACACACACACACACACACAACACACACACACACACACACACACACACACACACACACACACACACACACACACACACACACACACTACCTCACCTACGAGGTCTCACACACACACACACACACACACACACACACACACACACACACACACACACACACACACACACACACACACACACACACACACACACACACACACACACACACACACACACACACACACTACCTCACCTACGAGGTCTCGCACACACACACACACACACACACACACACACACACACACACACACACACACACACACACACACACACACACACACACACTCACACACTACCTCACCTACGAGGTCTCCACGCACACACACACACACACACACACACACACACACACACACACACACTACCTCACCTACGAGGTCTAACACACACACACACACACACACACACACACACACACACACACACTCACACTCACACTACCTCACCTACGAGGTCTCACACACACACACACACACAAACACACACACACTACCTCACCTACGAGGTCTAACACACGCACACAGACACACAGACACACACACACACACACACACACACACACACACACACACACACACACACACACACACACACACACACACACACACACACACACACACACACACACACACACACATATATATATATATAAACACACACACATAAACACACACACAACCTCACCTACGAGGTCTGGAGGCTCTGGGCCCCCTCACACAGAACACACACACACACACACATATATATATATGTATACAGTACCGTTCAAAAGTTTGGGCCCACTTTGAATTGTCTTTAATGAAGATAACATTAAATCAATCAGAATTGTTAATGTGGTCAATTATTTATGGAATACCTACAGGTGTACAGAGGCCCATTCCCATCCCTCCTCTAATGGACGTCTAGAAAACCCTTTATTTATTAACCCAATTATGTTAGCACAGCTAAAAACTGTTGAACAAAAGTGTGAGTTTTCATGGGAAACATGAAATTGTCTGGGTGACCCCAAACCTTTGAACGGTAGTGTATACTGTATATTTATAAATATATATAAAGTATGACTACTCATCCACTACCAGTAGAGCATCGCTGGTGCAAACTCTCTCTGTGATGGTCACTGATGGTCACTGATGGTCTGTGATGGTCACTGATGGTCACTGATGGTCCCTGTGATGGTCTGTGATGGTCACTGATGGTCACTGATGGTCCCTGTGATGGTCTGTGATGGTCTGTGATGGTCACTGATGGTCCCTGTGATGGTCTGTGATGGTCTGTGATGGTCTCTGATGGTCACTGTGATGGTCACTGTGGTTTTCACTGATGGTCTCTGATTGTCACTGATGGTCTGTGATGGTCTGTGATGGTCTGTGATGGTCACTGATGGTCTGTGATGGTCTGTGATGGTCTGTGATGGTCTGTGATGGTCTGTGATGGTCTCTGATGGTCACTGTGATGGTCACTGTGGTTTTCACTGATGGTCTGTGATGGTCACTGTGATGGTCTGTGATGGTCTGTGATGGTCTCCTTGCTTGTCACTGGGATAGTTATAGTTTGTTCATGGGATGTACGAGGTCCGATCACTGATGGTTGTGTTGGTGTATCATATCTATGATCTATATACATATAGATCTATAGCTATCAATATCTATAGATAGCTATAGATCTATAGATCTTTTTATATATATCTATAAAAAGTGGCCCAATTGATAAACTATTCCATCAAATTGAATTATAAATTATAAATTCAAGTCATTTGGATTGGCGTTGTGTTCATGTCAATTAAAAAAGTAAATCGGCCCGTTAGTCAGACCCCAAGATCAGCTGAACCAGGGCTCTTTCTCTCCCATCACTAACCCCGGTCTCTCTCTCTCCCTCTCTCTCTCTCTCTCCCATCACTAACCCCTCTCTCTCTCTCCCTCTTCTATCCCCATTACTAACCCCCCCTCTCTCCCATCACTAACCCCGGTCTCTCTCTCTCCCTCTCTCTCTCTCTCCCTCTCTCTCCCATCACTAACCCCGGCCTCTCTCTCCCTCTCTCTCTCTCTCTCCCCATCACTAACCCCGGCCTCTCTCTCCCTCTCTCTCTCTCCCTCCCATCACTAACCCCGGTCTCTCCCTCTCTCTCCCATCACTAACCCCGGCCTCTCTCTCCCTCTCTCTCTCTCTCCCTCCCATCACTAACCCCGGTCTCTCCCCCTCTCTCCCCCTGTGAGCAGAAGGGGCGCTACGAGAGCTACATGGGGCTGCTGCAGGCCAAGCTGCGGGCGGAGACGGACGACCTGGAGAAGATCGAGGCCAGCGTGATGCTGGCCACGGGGGCCGAGGTGGGCCGCGCCGGGGGGGCCCTGCTCCGCAAGACCCAGTCCTCGCCCTCCATCAGCCAGCACGCCCAGGGACCCCCCAACGGCCGCGCGTCCGGTCGCACCGGCCCCGGGCAGCGGAGCTGAACCAGCCCCCCGTCCCACCGTCCTCCTCCGCCTCCTCCATCATCATTATCATCAAGAAACCCCGCCCCCCCCCACACCACACACCACACACACACTCTGTTAAGCGAGCGCTGAGCAGTGACATCATGGATGAACAACCTTTCGTTGTGGAGTCTCCGTCTCCACGGTGATGCTCCCTGAGGCAAAATATGAAGAACGCGCCCGCCCCCCCCCCCACGCGCCGCCCCCCCCTGTCCTGAAGATGAAGAGAAGCCCCCGCCCCCCCCCCCTTATGTGACGCACGTCCCACGTGATCACTACGGATCAGTTACTCTGTCTGAAACCACGTCGTCAGTATTATTTTGTGCAGCAGCCTCTGCCCCCTTCTTTGTAGAAGCAGATTTAAGTTGCGATATTTTTTTATGTTTGGATTTTGGACCACAAGCGAATAACTGTAGCATTTTGTCTCGTCCCCGCTCCCCTGCTTGTGTGTGGACACGTGCGTGCGTTTGTGTGTGAACACATGTGTGAATGTGTGCGTGCGTGTGTGGGTGTGTGTGCGTGTGTGTGTGGGTATGTGTGTGTGTGTGCATGTGGATGTGTGTACATGTGTGGCTGCGTGATGTCAACATTATTATGAAAGAACAACAATGGCTGCTCTCTGGAAGAACTTCGGGACATTGAAGTACGACCCCCCCCCCCCTTCTGGGCGGAGCCTATTTATTTATTTATTTCATATCGTGGAGACATTGTCGCCCCCCGCGATCGGATTGGCTCACGCGTTCCCGGCTCTTCTATTTGACCCTTACACACATGAACCACACAGAACAATCTTTGGCCACAAGCCACACATTCCTGCCTTGCTTGAAATCACCTGCACTCTATATACCAATGTTTAGAACGTGTCGTTGAAGCTTGTGAAATGTTCCTGGTTCTCACGATGTAATGACCCAGACCTGCAGAGTGGCTTTGTCATAACGTCTGGGGTTGTGTTTCTGCAGCCTTGATGTACAGCAGCAATATGCATTCTACTCTTCTCACTCCTGACTCCAGAATCATGTGAATCTGACAGAGACTGAGAGCGGTCTGTGGGTTCTAATTTGGATAAAGAGATCCCTCTGCCGTGGACTGTTTTTTTTTTTTGTGTGTTTTGGTCACGGTGGTCAGCGTTGTGGAGGAAGGAAGCAGCTGGACTTTTTAAAAGTAGCCTGAGCCCCGGGTGGGCCAGTGACACCCCCCACCGAGACTTCCTGGAGGTCTCTGCTCAGCTTCCGAGCCGGAATCGAACAGGAAACTCATATGTGGAAGGCCTACGATTGAACCCGGACAAAAGTGTGTGCTTCTGGATGGTGTTTGTGTGTAATGTTTTGTGTGGGTGTTCTGTTTAAGCACCCGTGGGTTTTGTGTGTGCAAACATCTTTGCGTGTGTGCGTGGTGTGCGTGTGTGTGTGTGTGTGTGTGTGTGTGTGTGTGTGTGTGTGTGTGTGTGTGTGTGGTGTGTGTGTGGTGTGTGTGTGGTGTGTGTGTGTGTGTGTGTGTGTGTGTGTGTGTGTGATAGAGCGAGAAAGCACACACTGCATGTTTGCATGCCATTAAGTGCTTGCAGTTGAGACAGGGTTCCTACAGACAGAACAGGGTGGTGAGATCAGGGAACCAGGGTTTTATTCCTTCGTAAGATGACATGTTTGAACCGCTATTCAGCATGTGTATCCGGAAGTAGGACTTCTCACACAAAGGTAAAGTGGTTTACCGCCCAACTCGCTATTCAAACGATGAAAGACCTCACCGCCGTCAGTCACCGCAGACCCCGTGTGTTTCTCCTTCTGTGCGGGAGACGTTTGGAGAGACCGCTGTCAGACACGTCTATTCATTAAGAGTGTCTTGTCCGAGGACACTGGGGGTGCAGACCGCGTATCGCTGGCGGTATTCACGACGCTACGGCGGGCGTGAGAGTGTAGAGGTCAAGGCGTGGAGCGGGTGTTTTTTTTTTACGGTCGTCTGGTTGGTTGGTTTGGCAGCGGGCCTGCTGATCAGGCTGGCGAGGGGACCTATATCTGGGGATCCACCGACGGCGTTACCACAGACACCAGCTCTTCATCATGGCGACGAGGAGGAGGAGGAGGAGGAGGAGGAGGAGGAGGAGGAGGGCGGACCTTTGCTTCCGATGAGGAAGGAGCTCTTTTATAGACAAAGGGGGGGGGACCTGGGACACATTGAGTCTCTTCTTGTTTTTATGTTTCTTTGTACCAAGGTGGTTTTCAAAGTGTTTTTTGGTTTGGAGGCTGACCTTTTCTGATCGAGAGGTGATGGGGGGTGGGCTGGGGTGCGAAGGTACTGCGATTGATAAGCACCTTAACTGATCACCGTCGCTTTTACGCACGCACACACACACACACACACACACACACACACACACACACACACACACACACACACACACACACACACACACACACACACACACACACACACACACACACACACACACACACACACACACGCAGGTATGATTCTCTTATGAATATAGCTTTGACACAACTGTAGATCGGCTCAGCTTATGCCCCCCCTACCCCAACCCTAGCCCCCCCGCTCCACCTGCCACCCGCCCCCCATGGACAGGAGACGGCGTTGGACGCCTGGGCCCGGTGGAAGCTATGGGACTCACCCTCCGACTCTAGGCTTCTCTGCGGCGGGGGGATTGGACGGTGAATCAACATTAAATCTGGATTCTGATGAGTCGCTGGACCACATGGTTTGTATATCCCCGTCGAAGAGCCGCCAGATCTCCCGAACGTACCTTCTCCCCCCTTTTTCTAAAGCTGACTCGTAAGAATATATATATATATATATATATATATATATATATATATATATATATATATATATATATATATATATATATATATATATATATAATGTACATATACACCCCTTGGAGTCACTTTGGCTGTCGTGCTAGGGTAGGCCTGTGCTGTAACATAGATTGTGAGCGAAAAAAAATAATATTGAAACTGTTCATTTGTTTATTTAAGGAAATGACAACCAAGGCGCTTCGATGTCCCCGTTGAACATACGTTTTTGTTCTTTATCTGGTTGTCCATTTGTTTGTGTATCCGATGTGTTTCCGGACTGGATACTGAACTGATGTAAAGGACATATTTACTGGGTAGTCCGTGCTTCATAAAGTAAGCTTTTATACACATGGTTGTGAATGTGTTTCTTTATTTCTGCCGCCTCAAATGTTTCATCTGAACGTTGATCCTGATTGAGTCCTCACTGGCTCTGGAAGAGCCGAAACGACTCTCTCTCTACTCTAAATTCATCATCTGTGGTTATGTTAGCCTGAGATTCTTTATAAACACTCATCTAATGTAGTTATTTATTTATTATTGGGGAAATACATCAGAATGGTTAATTGGTTGTCTTTTGTATCACCATGGAAATAAAGAGCTGCAGAGGTCTGTGTGATGGAAGAGGAACAGAGAACCTAGCTAACCTAACCCTTTACGGCACCCATTGCACTTCCTCTTCAATAACATAAAGATCTTCAATATGATATACAGGGTGCAGGATAACCTGATTCAGATGTGTTTCTGTAGCCTAGCACCTCATCACAATCAGAACAATGTCAAAAGGCTTTTTAAACGTTTTAAGTGAGATTTGATTTGAGTTGTGTTGTTGTGATGGACACATAGGACCGGAAGAAGAGTGCAACAGCTGGATGGACCAGCACAAACATACTGACGCCAAGGCTAAAGCCATCCATGAAAGACAATCGGACTCATATGGGATTACATTAACATATCTCACACAATAATGTAGGCCTGGTGCGTCCCGGCGGCGCAGCGGTTAAAGCGCGTACCGTTTCGGCCCGGTCCTTACCACAGCGAACCGGGTTTGATTCCTGCCCATGGTCCTTTGCTGAAGGTTCTCCCCTCTCTCTGCCACACCTTCCAAAATATATAAAATATAATTCAGACCTATAGAAACAAGACTGAGAAGAGCCTGGATAGACAGCAGTGTACGTCCCTATACCTAAACTGTTCAGTAGTCAGGTGTGGTTAAAGGTAGCTTATATACACCTCAGTCAGCTTAAAATAGGGCAGGGGTACGTTAGAAACGAGGGTCCTTGGGTTTCGTTTCTCAGTGGGTGGGTTGGGGCAGAATAGCGTAGCAGCATGGACCCCCAGGGAACCCCCCAATGTGTGGTTCCTATACCTGTGTCTGCTCAATGACTCGAGGCTATGCTTAGCGCTGCACTAGTCACTGTCCCCAAACAAAGTCCTGGGTTCACCTGAGTTCATCTATGACCCTGAGCAAGGTCAAACATGCATCTGATCTGGGGAGAACTTTTACTTTGGAGTCCTTGGTTCTGAAGCGGGCCGGAGGGCGCCGAACCCAAAGGGCAGTCGCGTCGGGATGCTCAAGCACTGGTGAAGAGACACGGACTCGTGGAATGGACTCTTTATTGCGCGGTTATTCAGACGACAGCTTCCTCAACATCAAAACAAACAGCAACGTACAAAACAACACAGCCTTTCTTTGCCATCAAAGGAAATTTAATAAGGTAGTGAGAGTACATAAACAGAAATAAATGAGGAGTGATGACGCCAGTTAGAATGATGTTAGGATGTTTTAGGGTGAGCTGGATGTCAAAGCCAAAGTAAGCACCATCTTCATGTAGTCTGGGGGGGAAAAAGGCCGTATTCCAGTGGGGAATACTGTAGAAGGAGGGGAGACCAGGGGCCGGGTGCGGAGAGGAGAGGGGGGGGGACATGATACAAGAGGATTGTTATCACAGTTTTTCAGACGTTTTTACCAAAAGAAAAAAGAAAAAAGGAACAATATCGGTGTAGCACTACTTAATCATGCAATTTACTTTAGTAACCCTTCTGACACACAGACAAAATATATTTCAATAAGTACAACTCAGTACATCTCTGTCCAGCAATAGTCACAAAGCCTGCAATTTATACTCTTTGAATGTGAGATCCCTATCAAAAATAATATGCAGATTTTTTAATTTTTCTTAATATATCTAAAGTGCAAGTATTTATCCATTTTTTTATTCAATGCTTTCTGTAAGTATAAAATACGAAGGAAAAAAACAGCAATATGTTTTTCCTGTTAACATTGTATATTTTTTTTGAAAGGAGGAGCATCATATATAACAAACCATATATATATATATGTATATATATATATTTATATATATATATATATATTTTATATACACACACGCCACAGATAAAATATTTGTTGAAAGATACAACATATCATTTCATATGGGGGATGGTAAGGGGATCTGACCATATGGTGACATGGATATGGTTTTTGTGCATGGAACCCACCCCTTTAGCTCCAGGATTCATTTCCAACATCATATTCATAATGTCTTCAAAAACATTTCAGGTACCATTCCTTTTTTTTTTTTTTTTTTTTTAACTACACACAACAGTAGCCTATACAGTCTGCAAACATGATGGACCCTAGTTATAATAATCTGTGCAAACGGAGGACGTGGGGGAACTCAACCACCTGCATTCTCTCCATGGTTTCTGATGTGTCATAGAGTGCTTGGCTTGGACCAGAGGCTCTGATTGGCTGTGCGAGCATCTGGAAGTGGAAATGGCCGGTTCAAAAGAAATCAAAAAAACAAACAAAATAAGAAAATCGCCCTTTCGCGGTAGGCCAGTGTGTGGAACACCTTGTGGGCGTCTGGAGTCGGCCATCTGAAAGGGTTTGCTCGAGCAAAGCCAGACAGAAGGGTGATATTTTTGAACATGTGTTACATTACAGTCAGATACATCAGCCATGAATAGTCCCATGTTGCACACTGCAATGATAAGCAGATCAATAGACACACACGCACACACACACGCACACACACACAAACACACCTACAGATGTAGCCATGACCACAGTACTAGTTTTGTGCATGGACCACATGCAACAATATTTGACCAGTAAAACGTTTCCAGGACTGGTTTGATCATTGATTGATAAGACCGTTACCAGATTCGCATCACCATACGCGTGTCTGACAAAAATCATAAAAAAAACAACACACATCAACAGGAGCAGTAGCAAGCACAGCAGTTCTAAGGAAAAATGGTCGCAGAGTAGGGGGTTTTGACTAGGGCCTCGGAAGTTATCGCGATTGCCTTATATATTATGCTTAATAGGTCATTCCCAGCCTCCTCCCTTCAGCGTGCCCTCTGCGCGCGCACGCTGCTCCGAGCCGCGGTGACACCGCACCACTCGATAACTGACATTTCAAAGCAAACACGTCTGAAAGTGAGAAAATAACCTTCCATTTTGAACTTGAATCCTTTAATACAGATCAGGGTGCATTGTGGGTAGGCCTATGCAACATGGCTGCAAGGTCACCTCCTGTTTTTTTTTTTTAAGTAGGACTCTGCGCTCACTCCTATAGACTAGATTAGACTGCATCTCGTTTGCACCATTTTAACGATCAATCTCTTTATTTTTTTAAATGCACCCGAGTGCATGCACGGCTATCTTTGTAGTTCCTAATCTCACAGGGCCAGACCCTTGCCGGCCGCACTGAGTGCGGATGAGTGTCTGGGAAGAAAGCTCTCGTCAAAACATGTTAGTGAATAATTTGCCCAGAAGATTGTTCTGTTTTCCGCTCTTGACAGAGCTGTGACACTGCTGACAGTAGCGGTCCTGGGGTGTCCATCTGATCGACAAGAGATCTCTCTGCTCTTTGTCATTCAACATTGTGCGTGAATTTTCCCGCACTTTAGTGTAACGTGCAAGAGTCTGGCCCTGCAAGATCACCACCTCACGGACCCGAAATGACTGAAGAAGTTTGCATGATTTTGGCGGACATCATGTCGTGGTCACATACGTAACAGCCCGTTTAGCCCCACCCCTTTTGATAACTTTCTGCAAGGAGAAAAGACAAACCTTTTGAAACTTTGGGAGGAAGGAAAAAAAAGTGCTTTTCGAGTGAGGCAAAAAGTGAAGTCAATAAGCAGATGCAGACTATATTTGGCCAATGGTGGAGAAGGAAAAAAAGAGAAGAGGAACGTGACTTTTCTTTTGATTTCCAGTTCTTAGTGTGGCCTACAGGAGGCTTTATTTCAAATCAACGTGAGGCCAGAGAACTATTTCCTGGGATCAGCAGAGGATGTGCAGACCCGAGGGCCGAACCAATCACAACCCGACGCCCCGTGATGTGGGGAACGCGTCAAAGCCCAGGTTGCTGCCTTTCTTCGCTTCCTGGAACGAGGACAGGATAAGGTAACTAGGAAATAGAAGTGCCGTGGTCGTCCACTAGGGGAGTGACTGAGCCACTAATCCCACCCTCCTCCACACACTCGGGCTGCCGTCCACAGTGCAGTGCCAGGCTTCTCTGGGCCTTTCAGCAGCACTCTTGAGACAAACTTTGGACCCCGAAACACCCTGCTTCAGCCAGATGGGATCTAACCACCACCAACCCCCCCCCCCCCCCCCCCCCCCCCCACTCCAACTATTTCCTTGGCTCCATTAAAACAGCCGAGCTCCGTCGAGAATAAATCCAAGTTTATAGAAAGATGGAGAAGAGAGAGAAACAGAGGGAGAATGAGGAGGATCGGATTAGGGCGTTTTGTTTCTGTTTTAGCCCCAGATGTGCGCTGGCACAGGTTCTCTGGCAGGGCAGACAGCGCCTGGGCTTTTCAGTAACATTAATAGGGCCGTCTACCTGCTGTGGCCTTTTCTACACACGCACACGCACACACACACACACACACACACACACACACACACACACACACACACACACACAGTCTGTGCTCGCAAACATCCAGGCGTCGGGAACTGTCTGTCCCTCTCTGCCTCTCCCTGGCCGGTGGCAGGTCACTTTCTGGTGATCGGCCTGGCTGTGCCTGGCTGGTGTAAGACCCATCTAATCCAGCCTACTTTAAATAAACCTGATAGGGGGAAGTTAGCAGCTCACTCTGCGCCTCGCTGATTGTTAACTAATGCGCAGACAAACGGTTTGGAGGTCAACCGGGTCGAAGCCAAAGGAATATTCTGCCGAGTCTGTTAGGTGCTGTTGCTACGTAAAGGAATGAGTGGGTCGTGGGCGGGGGGGGGGGGGGGGTGCATTATCCGAATCAAAATGGAAATGGGTTTGTGTTTTATGAACACAATTTCACCAGGCGAAGCCTTCGATTGAGAGAGCGATCAGCAGCACTGGAAGGAGTGCAGCCCTCCGAGGGGAAGGGGAGAAAAAAAAAAGGACAGAAAAAAAAAAGGAAAGCTAACAACGAACTCAGTGACCCGCCGTTGCCACCACTGATTTGTCCTCGGGACCCGCTGCAGGCGGTGAGACGCAGGCAGAGAGACAGCCCGACTCAAAGGGCTGCCTCTCGGCCTCACCTGCTATCGACCGCCCCGCACAGGGCCGACACACAGGAAGACTTCCTGTCTTCCTCTGGCCACGCACAGCCATTGTTTTACGTTTGTTAAAGCTGTCTATAAAGCTGTATTCAATATTCACCAGTGGCCACTCGCTGTTAGCAGAGAGAGGCCTTGGAAAGGAAGAGGGGGGGCATTACATTTTAATGTGTTGTCGTGTCACGCGCGCACGTGTCCGTGTGTGTCTGTGTGCATGCTAAGCCAAGGACAGGGACTCAAATTCCCATGATGCGCCACTGTTACGCCGTTACAAAGAACGTGACATGGGAGACATAATGGAGGGCCTTCCTAAACTCTCTGCTCAGTGTATAAAGAGCAAGAGATGAGGACTGGGCTTGACCTTGCTTTTTTGTCCAGGGGGTAATTCTACAGGGTGGGGGGGGGGGGAGGGGGGGAAACGCAAAAACACTGAGACTAGTCTACACCGAGAACAGACGAGGCAGCCCAACCTCACCATCGCTCAGACGGTTTGTTTTTTTTTGACGTTTTTCTTTCGCTATAGGATGAACTCCCACATAAGAGCAAGTGCCTCAGGAGAAAGACTTCACATTTCGGTAATATGATGCAGAATTATCAACCTCGTTGTCATGCTTCTCAAATATCTATCGATCACATAGCCTATACATCTTTTTTACATATATGTTTAATAAGAGTCTATACATGTGATACAATGCCACTATTGGCACGTACACAATATTGCACACTAGTAAGAAACGTCCAGCCTCAGCCAGTGGACCCCCACGACGCCCGAGAGAGAGAGGGAGAGAAGGAAACCGACACGTCACGGGACACTGGGCCATCAAATGTGTATACAACTTTTGAGGACAACAAAAAGCATAACCTTTATAATAATAGTATTCAGAATAATAATAATGCAAAAGTGACAGGCGAGAGCCCCCTGGAAACTATCAAGGGGCTGTAGCACCATAAGGAGAGAGATACTGCCTGGCCCCTGGCTTTACCACAGCGGGGTCTCGATGTAGAGGGCCTCTCTACAGGGCCTAGCCTGGCTCTCTCCGTGGCCTGGCCTGGCTCTCTATGCAGCATCTACCTCCACTCTGACGGATGTCCTCATTCAACCCCCGGCCGGCGACCGATTTTAACGCTATGGTGCCGGCGGTGCCCCCCACGCCCCCTTCCCCCCCCCCCCCCCCCCCCCCCCCCAGCTGGTGTCACCGCGGTGGTCCCACCTGGTGCCATGCGGGCCTACACACAACCACAGGCCCCCCCCCACAGCCGTGGCCTGGCCTTATCCTCCTGGGGCTGTCCTGAACAGGGCAGAAACCACCTCCCGTTTCACTCCTTATCACAGCTGGGAAGCCTCCCAGTGTGTTCACGTCGTTTTAATGCGCAGAAATGGGGCCGGCACGCAACAAACGTCAAGCACAGCCTCGCACTTCCTGGCCTACGGCGCTCATAAATGAAACGTACGGACCACGTGAGGACACGTAAACGAGTGGAGTGTATAAGGCACCGAGTTGTAATGACGTCAGAGGGGATGCCTTGGACGCACAAGCTGCGCTAACACGTCTTTTTGTTTTGCTTCCGCGCCTGGCGCTCCCACAGGTGGGCCGTTTCGTTTCGCATTCCCCCTCCTTCCAGAAGGGGAAAAGGAGAAGTATTTTACCCGCAGAAAACGTGGGCATTTTAAAAATGATTTTTTTTTTTAACTGCTGATTCACAAAATCATAATTAGTACATCTAAGTTAGCACTTTTTTCATTAGGTTTATATGGACATGGTGACACGAGATCGGCTGCTGAATAGTAGCGCACAGAGATACACGCAACCCGTTCATTCACACGCAACACAGGCTAGTCGTTTCATTTCTAACCAATCCCATAATAGCATGGACAAAATGATGCCATTAGCCAGCTACTCTTGGGTTAAAACAGGGACTAAAGCCTACCTTACTAAAAGGTCTATTCAGACATGAATCTCCGCATGCTGAGCGTTAATAAGCCTGTGGTGCGCCTGTCACACTCTTTAAGCGCTCATCTTTATTCTAGGCTACGAATATAATAAACTTCGCATCCGTTGTTCGAATTTTGGTTTTTAGAAAGTCCACAATATATATTCTCTTTGTGCTGATGTCAAATACTCTTTCAACTTTATACTTTAAGACCGTAATCTGTTGTAGTTACTTCGGTATCCTCTGTATTAATAGATATATCTGGTTTCGTTTTTTGTTTAAATCTTAATATAGCTCTCTATTATTATTATCATCATCTTTTTTTTTTACCATTTTGAAAATCATTTGATTCGAAATAGCTTCGAAGGTGTGCAAAATCTGTGGTGTGGTCGATACACTCAGTTCATTGTCACGTTTAGATCAAGTAGGTAAAAACAACAGTTCATATCTTACAGGTGGGTCTTGGTAGCAGCACGGTCGGTCAGTGGGGGGGGGGGGGGGGGCGTCCAGTATACAATGCGCGAGGAGGTGACAGCCGAGGCGCTGCCATGTCTGTGGAGGTTGTGGGGGGGAGGGGGAGGGATGGGAGAGAGGGGGAGGGTGGGGTGGATGGTGGTAGTGTTGTTGGTGGTGGTGATGGTGGGGGTGATTCCCTTGGAATTCTCTCGTCTCTATTTTACAGTTAAAGTCTGTTATTTTTCTTAAAGTTCAGTTTTTTGTCTGCGTGGTTCATGTATTTTTTCATCATCTCTTTTCGCTCTTCTTTTTCTTCTTCTTTTCCGCCTCCGCCGCCGCGTGCGGCTCCGCGTCAGTCGTCGTCTCCCTCGTCGCCCCCGTGCGGCCCCTCGGGGAGCAGCTCGGAGGCGCGCTTCTCTCTACTCCTCTCCTGGATCTTCCTCATCTCGTCCGCGTACTTACAGAAGGTGTTGCCGAATTTGGACCACACTTTGCACGGCACCGTGATGGAGTTCCGGTAGGTGGGCTTCACCTCGCTGACCCGCATGAAGACGCCGTATTTATTGGAGCCCACGTCGAAGAAGAAGCGCTTGTTGTCGACCGTCAAACGAGGTGCCCTCGGGCAGCTCCGCCGGCTCTTCGTCTACCCCGTAGTCGTCGATGAGTTTGGCCAAAGCGTCGCGGAACTCGATCAGCCCCTGGGCCGGTAGAGCGATGGTCTGGCCTTGTGCGCTTCCCAATCCGGGCCCCCGATTAACGGTCTGTCGGATTCTGAGGAACCGCCCCCTCTGGTTCTCTTTCAGATCCATGTAATATTTCCGATTCTCCCGTACCAGAAATTCGCTCTTGAGCGCGCGTCGAGGCTCATCCTGCACAATGTCCGGGTTGCTCGGGCCTAGCTGGGGCGTAATGTTCGATAAAGTCGCCGAGATAATCGCGGAACTCCACGGCCACAGACATTGAGAGAGTGAGGCGGCTCTTATTTCCCCCAGCCCCGACCTCGGCTATCTTTAGGAAGCGGCCTTTAGCATTCTGCTTCACGTCCAGGTAGAAGCGCTTGTTCTGGATGTCGACGCGCTTCGAGGCGAGCTCTTCGGTGTCGTGCTGCAGACGCGACACGGCGCCCATCGCGCCCGGAGGCAGCGAGCCGGGGCCTGCCGCGGGCCCTCCGTGGTCACTGCCACTGTCTCTGTCCGCCATGATGCTGCCTCCCTGCTTACCTTCCACCGTCTCCCTCTGCCTGCTGCAACCTCGACTGCCTGTCAAACCACTCCGCCGCTCTATCGCGAGACTCGGGGCTCGGATGAGAACTAAGAATTAGAAAAAATGAAAGCCGCTACTGTAATGGGTTATAGTCCGCTGGAGCAGCGGAGTGCGTTCAAAACACACGCGTCTTGCTGGCCGCAACGTTGTGTGTGATACGAGAAGGCGGCATATAGACTTATAGACATTTAGAGACATATATATATATATATATATATATATATATATATATATATATATATAT
>OLKM01000203.1:141751-146751 GCA_900291075.1 Melanogrammus aeglefinus
CGGCCTTTAGCATTCTGCTTCACGTCCAGGTAGAAGCGCTTGTTCTGGATGTCGACGCGCTTCGAGGCGAGCTCTTCGGTGTCGTGCTGCAGACGCGACACGGCGCCCATCGCGCCCGGAGGCAGCGAGCCGGGGCCTGCCGCGGGCCCTCCGTGGTCACTGCCACTGTCTCTGTCCGCCATGATGCTGCCTCCCTGCTTACCTTCCA
The DNA here is from genome assembly GCA_900291075.1 of Melanogrammus aeglefinus. Lineage (NCBI taxonomy): Eukaryota > Metazoa > Chordata > Actinopteri > Gadiformes > Gadidae > Melanogrammus > Melanogrammus aeglefinus. Next base: position 141,960 of record OLKM01000203.1, read on the forward strand.
CCGTCTCCCTCTGCCTGCTGCAACCTCGACTGCCTGTCAAACCACTCCGCCGCTCTATCGCGAGACTCGGGGCTCGGATGAGAACTAAGAATTAGAAAAAATGAAAGCCGCTACTGTAATGGGTTATAGTCCGCTGGAGCAGCGGAGTGCGTTCAAAACACACGCGTCTTGCTGGCCGCAACGTTGTGTGTGATACGAGAAGGCGGCATATAGACTTATAGACATTTAGAGACATATATATATATACTATTATATATATATATTAGCTATACTACATATATATATATATATATATATATATATATATATATATATATATATATATATATATAGACAATCACACATAAATACATGTAGACACATATACACATATAGACATATTTATTTTTATACTTTCAACTATTATACAAAATAGGAGCTCATGAATGCAGGTGTTTAGAGATTAAACCTACATGAATGCCGGATACCTTGGAACATATATTTAATGAAAACAAACCTGTATTTTGCTATATATTTTCAAACCAAAAACCAGAATAAGCTAATAGTTCCCATGCCATCACAGAGTACACACTGATCTGAGTCTGCTCTGTGCAGTAATGAAAGCCTTTACAACAACAGTTGCATATTCTGACGTTGTTTTTTTTTTGTGCAGTGTTGGCCTCTTGAACCGTTTATTAATTAGAGCAAAAACTAGATGGCTAATTTCTGCTTTATTAACTGAAAGATGTAAGACGACTAGATAAAACTAGTAGCCTAATTAGCCACAATTTAAGTTTGTTGAGCAACTTAAGTTCAATCACTGAGGTTCTGCAACGCCACAGGCTGCAAAACCTCAGGTGGGAATGAATTCAGCATGTGCTCAGAGCCATTTCTTTACTAAAATGGTTAGGGTTATCTAAGGGTCCCGGTTGAGGTCTCACATCAAAGTAGATGTTTGCGTGCTTTTAGCAGGCAATGGAATGGTTCAGCACCCTGGTGGACAAAATGGAGAGACAAACGCAGAGATACAACTAAAGCTAAAAGCAGAGACTAAATGCTCAAAATAACTTACCTTTCCATTGGCACCTATTTAATTTGAATTGGTGCAATGATAATTTGATTAGGACAATGATAATGTCATTATATGACAATGATAGCATCAGTTTATGACAATAATAGTACAATGATACGATCAATCTATAACAATAATAGTGTCAGTATTTGACAGTGAAGGTGTCTGTTTGCGACCGTATATTGAGTGTGAATGACCATACAGGTCCACCGTGACGATGAGCAGTTGAAGTGTGAGGCAGCCCTACTGGTGAGGGCATGATGTAAGGTATCCAGTTGAACAGTTTAAGATAATTAGATTATCTCAAAGTAAATAACGTACAAATATAAAAATGAACAATAGCAAGAACGAATGTGCAATCATAAGGATCTAAATAGGAATATTATTACTCAAAAGAAGAATTCTAAAATTGCCCATTTAGACAGATGTAACCTATGAATATGTTACAGTTTTTCTCAGTCGCTTTGGTACATTTCTCAGATCAGAATTTAATTTCTCAAAACTACCTGTTCAATCTTCACATCATTGTGTCACTTGTGCACATCAAAAAAGCAGTTTCTCATTTCTTTGAGCAAGTTGCAAATGCTTTGGTACATTCATGCAAATGATTATGTACAATTCTCTGCTCTTTCCTACATTATCAATTGCTTTGAGCAAGTTGCAAATGCCTTTGGTACATTCATGCACAAGTGATTATGTACAATTCTCTGCTTCCTTTCCTACTCATCAATTGCTTATGTCATGTTGATCAAAATGTATTGTGTAATGCGGTCTCTATTCGAAAAGTCTTCACCCCAGAGAAAGATTTAGGCATTGGTTCATGGTTCAAGTTCTTTACATGCAAAATGCATTTGAACAAGTTGTCCTAATATGCTCAAGCATATTTCTATACATTTCCATTAGACTTTTTTTCTAAATCTGTTCCTGAAATGTCGTAGAATTGATACCACGTGATCTTGCCTGACTTTTCTCTAAAGAGAGCGAGAAATGTGTGTTAGTAGAGTCAACCCAACGATCAACAGTTGTACTGATAAATAGACTCAAAGGTGGATCTCCTGAACCATGAACTGGCAAGTATATATATAGCTGGAGCACGACACAATGTTACATTGTCTGACAATAGAAGGACATGGAATTGGACAGGGTCAACAGCCAGAGAGAAGAAGAAGAGGAAGAGGAGTGAGGCTGCTTGAGAATTTGTACCCCAACAGACGGGAACGTCAGGAGGTGTAGGAAGACTGCACTGTAATTCCTACAGCAATGCATGTACAGTTTACCCTTAGGAGATTTTCCTATTCTCACATTTCTAGCAATGACATGGTCTGTCAACAAATTACAAACAAAGCGTAAATGTGAATCTTGTCCAGTCTCCTGCAATCAATCTCCCAAATACACTAAGGTGTAACTTACAATTTACAATAATTGTCTTCAAAACTTTAGCCATAATTTACATCAGAACATCACTCTAGGTAACCTGATGGGTAATACGGACAAAGTGAATCAGTATGTGTGATTATTCCTTTCTTTTTCTGATTCATGACGCCTGCCTTTGTGTGTGTTTGTAAGGAAACATATTGTTAAATGAGCTTTATTAATTAATCAAAAGTGAGCAAATTAATGAATGAATTGAATAACTAATGATTAGGTAATAATAACCTGTACACTTATATATAATGACAGAAGAAATACCCAACATAACAAAGTTGTAAAACTTAAAGGTTTCTCGGTTATATTTTAAAACGAATTCAAGTCAAACAAGCACTAAGAGGATAGAAGGCTTCCGCAACGAATACATGATTACATATTTCTCTACATGCGGTCATATACTGAGGTGAGATGTTTGAGAGGAATGTGTGTCTGTGTCTGACCAGTAGGGGGCAGCGCTCTTTCTCTGGAGACCCTCCACCCAACAAACACTGACTGTGCGCGGGTGATCAGGCTTTGGATATAGGCTCCAAACCGAGTGAGTTATTTAATGACGTCATGTTCATGGTTCAGGGATGATGTCCTCAGATCACCATCGCGGCCACCTTTATGGTGGCTGGCTTTCCTTAGGCCTGGTTTAACTTTAATTAGTCCACTTAAAAGTGAATGAATCGATGGGCAGATGGATTAATGGGTAGCGCGACGAGCAAAAGGCCATTAGACACGTTTATTTATTGTTTGTTTTCTATTGAACTTTTAGACACAATTCCAGTGTTAATGTTCAGGCTTTGAGTCACAATCTAAACCACAAGGGATGTGTAGGCTCGTCGATGAGCTCATTGTTTCCATCCATGAGTCTCAGACCATTTAGCGTCGCCCATTCAGCCCCTTCCACAGTCGATAGGTTTCAGCACCACGGACAGCGGCGGCGTCCTGAAGGTAGTATTGATCCGCCGCGCGACCCGTAGCTCCACACAGCAGCCTCCAGGAAAGAAAAACCTAAACCACGTCGACAGTGTTGCCAGATTGGGTACGTTTTTCCGCCCAATCTGGCCCAATCTGGCAACACTGCACGTTGACACTTAAGGGATTTCTTGTCGTGAACTTGATGCAGAGTGTAATAGCTTCTTATTGGTGGGCTCCATCGTCACCCTGGCAAAAGGGAATTCGCTCTATATATATATATAGGCTGCTACCCAAACCGACCTATGGAATTCCATTTAAATATTACATATCTATATATTATATATTAGATATCATATATTTAATGAATGTATGGATAATTATGGCTATGAAAAAAATAAACGAGGCAATAATCACATAAATATATAATTTCATCAATATATGGAAATAAATACGTTTTTAACTGAAAAACGTTTTTTCAAAAGGACTACTTTTATTTCAGGTGACTCTTATTTCATAATTCCACATTTATTTATTTAATGCCACATTAATTTCATAATGCCACATTCCATCTGTTATATATAAGTGGGCGTGGTTACCTCCGAACAGAGCAGGCTGATTGTCGGCTTTCCCGCACTGTGCTTGAAGTAACCGTAACTTCTGGGTCACCTTCCACACGATACTCAATCTGTCTCAAACTAATGAAGACTTCTTCTTCATGTCCATATCTTGAGCAGCACTTATCCGCCTGAATATTTCCAAAAAGTCCTCACTGCGGGTCAGAAGATTGTCCGCTGATGATGCTGTTAGCATCTCGGAGCCCATCGATGTCTTCATGTTGTCATAACAGCGTCAGGCTGTTCAGTGATTCAGTACTGTTGCTCTGGGGAGATAACCACTCCCACTCATTTTAATTTACCAGACGGATATGTGGCATTATGAAATATAATTCCCATGAAATAAAAAGCTGTAGGCCTATTTAAATAGTCCTTTTGTGAAAAAGAAACTGATTTGTTTATTTATTTTCGTGCTAAATTGATAATTTTATTCTTATTCTGTTCATTTATCTATCACTGATTTATTTAATTTATAGCCATTTTTATTGAATATTGTTGGCATTCCATGGTTCCCTCTTATCTTCATGCATCCCGACAGATCAAAAAACCGCGCTCTGACCTCTAGCGAAGGGCGCGCGGTGGGCTGGAGACGGGGGAAGTCTGGGAAGAGAGAATCTTGTGAATGACTTGATGGATGGATGGATGTGTGTGTGTGTGTGGGGGGGGCTGGGACTACCGTAGAAGTCTGCGCGCATATGACGCCGAGCTCTAATTTCATTGGTGGATATATATTCAATGAAAAAAGTCATCTTATTAGCAGTAACCGAGCAGGATAGGAAAGAGTTCCCCCTTCTGT
>OLKM01000203.1:169251-171751 GCA_900291075.1 Melanogrammus aeglefinus
GGCTTGCCATAACTTTGTATGGAATCTTGTCGCCCGGTCAAAAAGTGGGCATTTTGACTTGCAGATAATACTGAATGGTGCGCATCTGGGGGGATTTAGAAGTGAGTATACGCAATGACGACTGAAAAATAAGTGGGTATACGCCGTATATCCGCATATACCTTGGACTACACCAGTGGGTGTGAGGGGGTGCCGGGGGTGGAGTCTGGGTGAACTCTGAACAGTCTTGATTCTTTTGCGGCAGCTTGTGAGCGACTCAGCGGTTAAGCTTCCAGTGGCTTCGCCCTCCTCTCTATGACGTCGTATGACCAGAGCCAAACATCCGACTGCATCTCTTTAATTCCTTAAGCGCCCCCAGAGAGAGACGTCCTCCTCCTCCTCTTCCAGATCTGCGTACCGCGCACTAACGCTGACAGGGCACCGCGCTCAGGAGAAGACGAACACCGTCTCCTCTCTAAAGCCTCATCAACACTCATACCTCATCCCTGCTTACTGTCTCCTCCCGGCTTTGGAGGGCTTCCAGCATACTCCACGTCTCTGTGGAGACGCTGATGGGATGGGAATGTTCAAATCATCCTGAGTGGTGGGAAAGCTAAGATATTATAATATATTATACGTAGGCCTATATGTTGATCTGTTTTAAGGTGCCGATAGCTCAGCAGGAAGTCCCTGAGCAGGACGACTAAGGCTGCGTGTTGCTGATCATTGGTTGACGGGTTTCAGCGCGAGGTGTTTACTGCCAAGGCTCTCTAAGCGGCAGAGGTCAGAGAGGGGCCGTATGAACGCAGACCGTGTTAATGAACGCTTGTTTTATTATCCAAAAAAAGCTTTTCCAATCATGCTAAGCTATTAAATAAAACCGCCATGTGTTTTGTTTGTCATTGATATTCCAAATGCCAAATCGATAAGGCTAAAACGGTGCCTAAATCTGCTCCCCTGCAGTACAGTGTGGTTCCCCTCACCACTAGTTGCGCTGTGTTACCAGATAACAGGGAACCAGACCGTTCTCATACACTAACCGTCGCTCAACAGAAACGTGGATCCGAAGCCGTTCTTTGAATCAGAATCACTCAGTCACTAAACTCCGCCCTTAGAGCGCAGATGAGGCAATGCAATTCCAGCCTCAACTATACTCGGACATCAGCTCGGACAACTCCATTGAAGATAACAGGGAGGAGGTATAATATTAACAATCTAATGGTGGGTTAATGTTTTCTGTGTAAAATGAAAATAAACATGGTCAAAAGATGCAGGTGCTTGGGGTACCTGTAATCTCGGTATCCCGAGAGGCTGCAGAATGGGGTATATTTCATCCCTTTTCCCTTTTCACAACGGGACAAGAAAAAGTGTGTAATGTGGATCAGACCGTGTGGCAGGCCAGAATACCAACTGCATTTTTTCACCTTCTGTATGTATTTTAAAGTTTTGAATTTAAGCCTCCATAGCTCCTGGATGAAATTCACTAATTTTTCACCAAAAACGTCTCCAAAACCTGCTTTGATATACTATCAGCTGACATTTTTCCATATGTTTTTGTTATCCAGTCTGGTTTGTTTGTCATGGTAACGACGGGGGGCGTGACTTAGCAACAGGTCAATTGCTTTTATCAAATCTTATTGTACAAGTACACAAGAGTAAAATTCAACATAAAAGATGAAATAAATAAGATGAAAAAATGTAAAGTATATATAAGTATAAGTGACAACAAGTAGCGTTCGTGGCTTGATTGTAGTGCTAAAATGAAGTGCAAATTACAGAAATATGTATTTAAAAAATCTGTTTTTGTTAAGCTATGGAAAATGCTGTTCAAATCACAGGGATTTGTATTTAAATAATCTGTTTTTGTATTGTGCGTTTGGTTGGTTTGGTGTTGGGTATGTGCTCCAGAAAGACATTCATATACATCTTCTTTCGATGTGGGAAATGTGCGAACGCATCCTGTTCTTGTCTTCATTCACCCCGCTGGACATTGAGTGAGCACACACACCTTTCACCTGCACAATTACCCCCGAAACGGACTGCCTCACTGGGACCCCAAACCCTGTCTCCCAGGTCTGGGGTCCTGGGGGAATTAGAGGTCCTCAGCCCTTTAAGAACAAACCATCTTTTGCAATCATTCCTGCGTGCCAAACCCCTAAACCAAAGTCCTCAGCCCTTAGACGTGAGGTTAAAGACTGTAAATCTGAGGCTACAGCGTCAGCGTTCGGGGCGCGAGGCGAACCGCTCGGCAGCCCAACAGAGCCAAGACGCTGCCAATCAAAACACAAAACCCCCCGCGGAACGAGGAGGGGGCACGGCGGCCTAAGTTGTGTTGGATCGAACGAGCACCATGCAAGGATGTCACTTTTAAACCTCCAGTGTAATTTAAGGCAGACGGAGCTTTAGCTCAAGCCCTAGTCTAGAATACACAGTCAATGGCACCAGGTCTGAGTCCTAGTCTATGGAATACACAGTCAATGGCACCAGGTCGGAGTCCTAGTCTATAGAATAACAGCATCGG
>OLKM01000203.1:176751-179251 GCA_900291075.1 Melanogrammus aeglefinus
TTTACATTAACATGAATACTCAGACGCTTTCAAGCAAAGCGACTTACAGCGGTTAATACACACATTGATACGACGACGACGGAGTGAACCACGCAGGGCGACAGCCAGCCCGTCAGGAGCAGTCAGGGTGAGGCGTCTTGCTCAGGGACATCCTCGTCAAGCTAGGAGGAGCCGGGGATCAAACTAGCAACCTTCCGGCAACAATTCAACCTGCTCTACCTCCTGAGCTAAGCTAAGCCTATTTCAGACGGTAGAGGAGCGGGCCTTGTCGGTGTCCCTGAGAACAGGGGTCCACAGAGCCAAGCCACGTGGTCTCTGGTGGGGGCTCAGGGTCTCGAATCAACAGCGCCAAAAGCCTCCGCGACACTGATCTCAGACGAGCATTCACCGAGACTTAACGCCAGCACAACACTTTATTAAAACGATGACATCTAAACATAATCATTCCTGGTGCATCTTGGGAAAAAAAAGCGTCAGAAAATCCTGAGTGAAACCTGGGTGGGGGGGACAAGCTTTAAAACCACGGCAACCGCAGCACCCATAAAGTAATCTAAAACAGCCCTAAACATACCCTCTTTATACCGCCGGCGTCTTAGTAACTTTATAATGAAACGATCATTTTGACAAGTGACAACCACAGGAGCAAGAGGGGGGGGGGGAGTGTCAAAAAAACAGACCCTTCCGTCTTCTTACTGCCACAGCGTTGTCCTTTCCTCCCGTTGTGTTCACAACAATTAGGAGCGTATTACCTGCTGCTAAGCGCCTCCTGAGACGTCTGCTGCAGGAGACAGCAGCAGACAGAACTGGGCCATCACACGCTGCTGTTAAAACACAGCTCCCTTCTGATGCTCACGATTGGACCACAGAGAACGGCTTTAAAGTACCGCTCCGGAATAACTCCTGGAGAATAAAAGCTCTGCTTGAAAGGATATCTTATAAAGGGAGATTACATAAGTGATAGACGGTTTTTATAAATAACAATAATCATCATCCTCATCCTCCTCATCATCATGATAATGGTGACTTCAGGGCGGCATGCGGCTCAGGAGTTAGAGCGGGTTGGATGGTAATGGGAAAGGTTGCTAGTTTCATCCCCCGGCTCCTCCTAGCGGAGTGTCGAGGTGTCCCTTAGCAAGATGCCTCACTCTGACTGCTCCTGACGAGCTGGCTGTCGCCCTGCGCTGCTGACACCGCTGGCGGTGTGTGAATGTATGCATGAATGGGTGAATGAGAGTACATATTGTAAAGCGCTTTGAGTGGCCACTGGTTAGAAAATCACTGTATAAACAGAGTCCATTTAACATTTCAATCTAGTAGGAACTGTTTTGAATTGAGACCCATTATTAGCCAGGGTGCTGAACTGATCTTAAATAATTAGCCTGTTTTGGAAAGAAATGACAAGGTACCTGCTACCTAGCTTCTGTCGCCTGCTTGTCGAGCACTGAGGGTTTATTTCTGAGATACATCTCTAACCTTAAAGGGCAATTCCGGTATTTTGAACACTCAGACCCCTTTCTGGTTTGTCTAGGAAGAAATAGAGTGGTTAACACCGAAATTTTGAATGCTGGTCCTGTCTCGGGTATTTTGCTAATTTAGAATCGCCCCTGCCTGCTTCACAATGGCTGGCTATGTGCATTCCCAAATGTGTCCTTAAAACACCCCTAAACTTTGGATTTTACAGAAATTTGAACCTCATCGAGGGGTTAGGGATGTTCGTTAATGTTCCTAATCAAGTATCGTAGCGAAATACAGTTTCTGTCGTGTTTTATTTGGCATTTTTTAAATCTATTGAAACGGAAACCGGACCGGAATTCTAAACGGAAAGGGGAGTAGTTGTAGTCTTTCCGCTCGATTCTAGCCCTACTGGTGATATAGAGATATACTGTTGATATAGGGGTGTTTTAAGGACAGGTTTGTGAATGCACATAGCCAGCCATTGTGAGCAGGGGCAATTCAAAATTAGCCAAATACCCAAGACAGGACCAATATTCAAAATTTCGGTGTCCACCACTCTATTTCATCCTAGACAAACCAGAAAGGGGGCTCAATGTTCAAAATACGGGAATTGTCCTTTAAGTATCTCTAACCTTGGCTCCTCACATGCTGCGGCTCAGTATCCACCTTCCGTAATGTACTGACAACTCTCTTTCTGGCTTACCGTCAAACGAGGAGAGTTTGATATTTTCATTGCTTACGTGCCATAAATGGTCAAAGTCAAAGAGCTTAATTTTGTCAAATAAAGAGTCTCTAGCACAAGGTGATCCTGGACAATGAGAATGAACTTTTTATTGCTGCTTCTGTCTTTCATTCTTTCCTTCAACACATATTGAGTGGATTGGGAACTACCCACAGACGTCAGAAGTTTCAATGGGACTTAAGTGACAAAAACATAAAGCATATGCCTGACTCTAACCCCCACAATATTAATATAAATCCGTTCTCAGAAACGTCCAACAAGGTTGGTCCAAGCGTTGTGCTGCACTAACACAACACGTTGAGG
>OLKM01000203.1:198033-300533 GCA_900291075.1 Melanogrammus aeglefinus
TGACTTTGGCAATTATGCTCTATAACTATATGAAACTAGTGTGTGTGTGTGTGTGTGTGTGTGTGTGTGTGTGTGTTGTGTGGGGGGGGGGGTCCGTTCAGCCTTCTCGCTGTAACGTTACGCCGTAACGTAACGTTGGGGGGGGCTGTGGTGTCTTAAAGGGCTGATATTGTGCTTTTTGCCCTTTACTTTAGACGTCATATGACCTATGTGTACATGTTTTACGGCTGCAAACCAAGAGAAAAGAGTATTCTTGTCCACCGAGAACGCCCCTCAATAAGAACGTGGAACAGCTTGTTTTGCGCTACGACTTCACTCCCTTGACAGTGTGACGTCAGACAGCGGGCAGCGCTGAAGGGCAGAAGTCCTGCCTCCCGCGCGGCAAAGCGTACGACGGATCGCAACAGAGTGGGCGTCCCGACCAATCACAGCAGACTGGGCGTCTACGGGAGAATGGGCCTCAAAGCGACATGATACAAATCAGACCGTTTTTTTGAAAGACGCCGAAGTTGGTTTTGCAGACATAAACATTATGAGAATAATAAGGGGTATTTCTAACATACAGGCATGCAACCCTATTCTAGTAGTACCCCCGAATGCAATTATTTACCCTAAAGAAGCATGACGTGGGATCTTTAAACACAGTCTGACGTAGAGATTAGATCGGGCCCAGAAAACGAAGCCCGACCCGGGCCCGAGCCCGTGCACGTTCTGTCCGAGCCCGGCCCGGCCCGACACATTATTAGCCCGAGCCTGATTTCAACCCGACATTTTTTTAATACATATGTAACTTTGTACACATTTGTTGCTAGGCCTACTCTGCTAAATATATATGTAAGGGATAATGTATAGAACGCCGCCGGTCATTATCGGGAAAATAAGCCCCGACCGGGCGAACAGTACACCGACGCCTGGCGAATGTGTCTACTGTGTCTAGAAGCTTATTTCCGATAATGACCGGCGACATTCTATACATTATCCCGCTTATTACACGGCTACTTGCCAAAACGAAAAAACAACTTCACAGGGTGTGTCTTTTTACAATTGATTCGTAGTGTTGATCAGCAGAGAAATAATTTGTTCGCGTGACGTCGTGACGTCGCTTAGCAACGGAAGACGCTGGGGTTGACAAGTTACCGGAGTACTACCCATGAAGTGAACGGAGCGTTCCACGGCATTGAGAAGACCCGTGTAATAAAGGCCTATAATATTTCTGTTTATGGCATAGATTTCTCCTCAGATTAGGCTAACAAACCAATGATAAAAAAATAAAATAATAATCGTCGATCAAAGGCCCGGCCCGACCCGGCCCGAGGATAGTGGTGGGAAATATCGGGCCGACCCGGTCCGCGGGTCGGGCCGGGTCGGGTCGGGCTCGGGCTCGGGCAGAGAATCTAAACTCTAGTCTGACGTGTTCCCCCTGCAGGACGGCCGGCTGTACCGGCAGCCCCGTCGGCCCCGGCGGTCTTACCTGGCCGAGAGCACGGGCAGCTTGCCCTCCAGCCCCTACCGCCTGCCGGACGAGGAGGCCTACGAGACCACGCAGGAGTACGCCTCGTCGCGGGAGCCAATCCGCAGCCGGCGCCGGCCCCGCCGCAGCCGCCTCAACGGCCACGCCTCCTCTGCGCGCCGCGGGGGCGGGGCTAAGGGACTACAGCTCCCAGAGCTTCAGCCAATCGGATGAGGAATACGGGGAGGACGAGGAGGAGGAGGAGGAGGGGGAGGAGGAGGAGGAGGAGGAGGAGGAGGGCCATGGCGAGAGCACGCCCTTCCTCAGTATGCAGAACATGAGCGTGGAGCCGGCGCCCCTGGCCCTGGCCCCCATGGGCTACCGTCTGTCGTCGGGCGGGGACACGCGGACTCACCGGGCCCCCAGCCGGGGCCCCGGGCCCCGCAGCAACGGCCAGAGCCGCGGAGGACAGCGCTCAAAGACAGACCACATGCCCCTTTAAGACTGGCCCCACCCACCCCCACCCAGCCCCACACACACACCTGCCCTCACCCCCCCATACTACTCTGTCCTCCACCTTACAGACCACCACCGACACAAACACACACATACACACATACACACACCCACAAACACACACACATACACACACACCACACACACACAAACACACAAACCACACACACACAAACACACAAACACACACCACACACACCACTGCACACACACAGAAAAACACAAACCACACACACACCACACACACACCACACACACACACACACACACACACACACACACACACTAACACACGCAGAACCAGTGGACTAGAGACCTGCACCTAGGAGAAATATTTTTATTTTGTATAACAGACAGATATTCTAAACAAATGAAATATTTATTTTCATTTCAGCAAATTGTCTACTAGCTAACAGCAAAGACTTTTTTTATAAAGAGGGGGGGATATTTATATGTAAAGTTTTTTGATTTACAGCATTATGAGAGATGGAAAAAAAAAAAAGAGAATTACGTGCCAATTTTTTCACGAGTTAGATAACTAGAATAATATTGTGGTGCCTTTTGCTGTCTGCTGAAGTCGGAGGTCCCTTTGAGTTTTTTGTAGCCTTTCTTATGAAGACTCCTGGTTTTTATAGAGAACAACCCTCCTACTTTTGTCTTTCTTCCGTTCTGCTTTTCTTTCCTTTTTCTCTTCTCTGATTTGGGATCTTCCTGTCTTTTTTGAACTGTGATTTGATCTCCTGTCATCATGCAATATGAATTACTCCTGTGTAAAAGGTGTCTGTTTACATGAGCAAGAACCACGCGGACATAAATCACTGACCACGCCCATGTGTAGGCTAGCTCCTCCCCCCCCCCCCCCCCCCCATCCCCGGGTGTGTATGAGTGGATGGGTGAAGGATTCCCCCCCCCCCCATCCTCTAGGTGTGTGTGAGTGACAGGTGGAGGGTCCGCCTGTCCCCCCCACCCCTCAAGTTGTGTGTGAGTGACAGGTGGAGGGTGAATGTCTCCGGATGAACACAGATTCGTGGAAGGCGGGGCCTGGGTTTGGGGGGGGGGGGGGGGGGATTCTAGTCACTCACATAGAAGTACAGGCTGCTGCCATGATGTGGATGGTGTGTGTGTCGGTGTGTGTGTTTGTGTTTGTTTGTGTGCATGTGTGAGTGTGTGTGCCTGTATAGCTATTACCAGTCTGTACACCTCATCATACGAATTCCAACAGACCGGATGCTCTCTTGCTGGAAGGGTGGGGGGGGGGGGGATTTGTTCGCCGTTCCTCCGCCTTGAAGGGGGAGTGGTCTCTCGTTGACTGACGGGCTGTCTGTACCCGGACCCCCCCCCGGGGGCTCCTCCCTCCACGCTGCCAGAAGTTCCATTGCACTGTTCGGACCCCCTCCCCTTTCCCCTGAGCAGCCATTGGCCAGGGAGCTGCCAGTCCCGCCCCTCTCCCCCCACCCCCTGCCCCCCGCCCCCCCAGAAGCCCTTTGTAATCCAGCCTGACTCTGGCATCCCGTTGGACTGCCCAGACCGCTCCTTTTCTATGCCAGCAGCTTAGAGCCGCACTGTGTCTCAGGACTCCCAGCCCTACCCAGACACCCCCCCTCCCACCCCCGTCACCCAGAGAGACAAAACAGAGAGCATGAGAGAGAAACGGGGAGAGAGGAAGAGGAAGAGGAAGAAAGAGAGAGAGAGAGAGAGAGAGAGAGAGAGAGAGAGAGAGAGAGAGAGAGAGAGAGAGAGAGAGAGAGAGAGAGAGAGAGATCTCAGCCCACATGGCGTCCCGGGTTCGGACCCACGTCCTGTGTCTCCCCCCCCCCGCCTCCCCCGTCTCCCTCCATTTCCAGCCTCTAGCCTGACGACGGTGGTCATGCGCGGGACAATGATTGTCGGTGTGTGGGAAAACTCTTGAACATATTCCGACCTAGACTTTTCTTTCTGTAAAATACATATGAACGTGTGTTTGTGTGTGTGTGTGTGTGTGTGTGTGTGTGTGTGTGTGTGTGTGTGTGTGTGTGTGTGTGTGTGTGTGTGTGTGCGTGTGTGGTGTGTGTGTGTGTGTGTGTGTGTGTGTGCCTTTGTGTGCATTTGTGCCTATGTGTGTGTGTGTGTGTGTGTACAGGTGAGAATGTCGTATCGTGGATTACCAAATGACGACGGTTAATGCATACCATGATGATGACGATGATAATGATGAGGATGATGAGGCTGATGATGATGCTAATGATACTAATGAGGACGATGAAGCAGCGGAGCTGAGAGTAATGACCGTGTTTCCCACACGGGGCGTCGGCCCGCTGTGATGGCGCCCCCAAGAGGCTCCCAGGAGTGCGGTTGTGTCCGGTTAACATCCTCCTCTGTTCTTCCTCCTTTCCTCCGTTACTCTGTTCAGCTCACAGCCAAACGACGGTACGCGACGATACTGACACTGCATCCCGTTCTTTAGTTTGCATTCCTAAACATGTGACGATTGGTCGCATTTTGCTTGATCATATTGGCTATATGTTCTGTTACCTGTCAGTCTCTGCCACCCCCAACCCCCCCCCCCCCCCCCCCCCCCCCCGGCTTCCTCCTGCCTCCCTTTCTCCTCCCCCCTGCCTACTCCCCCCTCATTCGCCTCCTCCTCCCTCACTTCCAACCTTAAAGCAACTAGCATGGGACAAAAAAAGTAGCTCCAACGTACGCGGCGGCGCTGGCTCCGTACGGTGTGGTCGTAGACGTATCATGTAAACTAAAAAAAGAAAGGAGAACACGGCAGTGAGAATGGGACACGACCCATACACGTCCCCCTCCGTAGATAGACGGGAGAGCCCCCCCCCCCCCCCCCCCCCCCCATTCCGAAGCTATACGACAGATTTAGGTCAACAGAACAGCATCCAAGCTAGAAGACGATATATACTGTGTCAGGATATTGTGTCAGGTACAATACGTGGCCCTATATTATCCATTTCAGTGGATAGGTTTTTTTTTTTGTGGTTGATTTTGCTTCATTTTAATAAAAAATTCACAAGGCAATGCATGGATCACAGGTACGGATAGATAGTATCTTAAAAACGACGACGGACTCCTCTTACAGATGAAGAGGAGTTGTCCCACTCAGTAGAAATAAAAATAAAGACCTCTTTTGTTATGGTTATTATTATCCCTATAATTATTCTCATTACTATCATTATGCTTTTGTTTCATGGCCCGACGGTCTGGCTAGTATTATCACTGTAAACAATCTGGGATTTGCAACCGTGAAATTAATGCAAGTGAGGGTAGTGTGCTTCTAGAGCTAGTTGAATTGTAACCTCAGTCCTCCTACTTCTCTTTTTCGCTATTTCCTGACCCCACCCCCCCCACCCCACCCCCATTCACGTCCCTCCGATCCCATTCACACCAACACAAGCCCATCTCCTACTCCAGACGCACACATACAGAACAAAAACACACACTTGACACTACACTTGATATTTGCCAACTAACCAAATACACACACACACGCACAGTCAGATACCCAGTCCACACATACAAAACCATTAGCTCTTCCATGTTTGTGTTTGTCAAGCAGTTTGCCATGACCTTTCCACCTACTGACTCCCCTTAACCCCATCCTGGACCCCCGTCCTCCTCCCCCCATACCCCCCCCATCCCCCCCCCCCCCCCATCCCAGCGCCTACCTCCATTTTACCCCTGCATGTCCTAGTGGTACTGGTAGTTGGGTGCATGGAAAAAGCAGCAAGCAAATTGTTTTTCCCACTCGGTGAAAAAAAGTGTCTTCATTTTAACATTCAGCAATAAATCCCCTTATTTCATGTCCATTATTCTTGGAATATGCTAGAAGATTTTTGCAAGTTTTATCAAAAACATACTACTTGTAAAAAGAGGAAAACTCCAAAAACCACCCATTCATACAAATAAATCTTTATTCCTACCATTTTGAAGCCGTCCTGTCATTTGTATAACTTCTACATTCACTTTGATTAGTCTAATTCAATCGATTAAAGAGGCTGCACGTAAGATTTAAGTTCTATCATTTGAATGTTAAAATTGCCACAGCCATCCATCAGGTATGCACTGTGAGAATATCAGATCTGTTTCAAATTGACTCTCCTGCGTCTGTATGAGCCAATTTAGATGTTGGACCTGGCAGGGTGTCTCTTACTTGAGGTGAGGTGTTGCTTTACTTCCAACCGGCTTCGGCCAGAGTGAAAAGAGCACCAACCTCATCAAGTTCCAGCTCTCTTCCCCTGATGGCTTGCCTGAGTGAGAAGTCAAGACTATAATGAAGAGGAAGGGGGTGAAGGGAGTCTCCTTGCAACAGCCCTGCAAGGATTTCAAACTCCTCACTGTCGCCATCTGGGGTTCTCACGTTACAAAGTCAGTCTACTTCTTCTTAAAGGGTTCATTGAGGCATTGTTCTGCAACTAAGCTGTTATTCGGCATAATCAGGTCATTTCTCCTGAAAGGCAAATCCAGATTATGGGTCTTTTTGGGTTACATTACCATTTGCACTTTCCATTAACTTCCTGTCTTCAATCGACATCTCCAGATTGTCCTCAGATGCCATCTCACAGAAGACTTGTTTGTATTGACTGCTCCATCTTGGCAATTGAGATGCAGTTGTGTCTGCGCCATCATGACGTCCAAGAGGTCCATTGACATTCCAACCCTGAAGTGTCAGTTTTTCTTGACTGTTAAACCTCCTTTGGTTCCATGACTTTTGGGGCATTGGTTCCAATCAGTATCTCCACTTTGGGGACTTATGATAGGGATGGACACTATTTACAGGTATAAGCCATTTGGAAAAATCTTCCTGTCTGATGTTATCTTTTGTCACTCTGTGTACAGTTTACTATCCAATCCAGAGACCTCAAGACCTTTGACAAGGTAAGATTGTACATGATTCTCTTAGTTCATAGTATGCAAAATAATGTCATCAATCGCTCTTGGCGAGAGATGGTCCTACCAACTACAGGACTATCTCTTTGTACTCCAATCCAGTTCCATTTTCTTCCATCATGTCATTGAGGTAGTCACTTCTACTGTCAACATGCATCAGGACTTCCTTCAGCGGCGCTCAGGACTCAATCCTGGTTGATGTTTCTGCCAGTGATGTGAGGGTCCACCATCTCCTTCTTTGTCCTCAGCTCCTCCCTTTGAAGGTTCAACTGCTCTTCTTGTTGCTCAAGACCATGCCTTTGGCTGAGCACTGCAGCCTTCGCCATTAGGGCTGCTCTTTCAGCCTCAGCCTGGATTTGTGCACTTCTTCTTAGGGCTCACTCCTAACTGACTTGTGGATCGAGACTGCAGAGGCCCCACAGTTTAGTTCATCATCAAAATTATGATTCAGATCAGGGTTTGGTGCTTCATTTTTTAGTCAAAGATGATTGCCCAATTAAGAAGAGACAAAGAAACACACAGACACATAAATCATGTCCCATCTGGGTTGGAACCACGACTTTATATCATTCGGTCAACAATGGTTGCCATAGTTTCTGAGCTTCTTTAAACAGTTTGCTTTAACTTAATTTACACAAGTATCATCTTCCATTAGTCCTTTGAGGATATTCCTGCGCAACATGAGCTGACCCGGTATTTCTTCAGGTTTTGCATGTTTCAACTACTTCCTCCATCATACTGCCTCTGTTCATTGAGTCCCCTTCTCAATGAACAGAGGCAGTAGGATGGAAGAAGTAGCTGAAATATGTCAAACATGGAGAAATCAAAGGAGCCAGACTCCATAGGCATTTCAGGTGACATCCCTTCGGTCATTTACCAAAAATATGCTGTACGCCAAGTTAATTCCTATGCTACAGTTTGTTCGTGTGCCAATGTCCGGCTTTGCTTTAAAAAGCATGTCATGTCCATTACACTAATCTTTTAATCCATAAATGATTAGCTGCTCGTGTCCATTATTGAGTAGCAATAGCACGATTATTCCCCACTTGCCACTCTCCTTTGGTTCTTTGTTCCAAATGGCTGCCCTGAGTCCTTTGTTCTTTTCTACCATGTGGTTCTTTGTTGAAGCTGGCCGTCCAGTCATTTATTCCTCTTTTCAGGCAATCAATGAATCCAAGAAGTCTTGTACTCAAAAAAAATAGGCAAATTTTTACCATTGTAGAGACCTTTTTGCCCCTTCTTATTGTGGCGAGCCGCACATGATTAACCAAATGGGAGCCCAGGTTTAAGGAGTTTGCAACTCTCGACCCCAAAACCTGCACAACCCCAAGAGTAACCTTTATTCAACACACATGACAATCAAATAACAGACAAACTAAGCTACGAGCATGAATGCCTCGGTGACGGTGTATCTCCAGCTCACTTAAAAATCCACCCCATCCACCAAACTCGTGATCCCGGGTGAACCAAACCCAGGAGGCCGCCACAAGCCCATCCGTGGAATATCCGACCGGTCCAAGAATCCCTGCAGCTACCCGGAATACTGCGTCCACGGCCGTGATCACAACATAATGGCAGCAACATACAGTATATACTTTAATGCTCTGGTTTAGAGCATTAAAGAATTAAAAGAAAAAGGAAATCAAGGATGTCCAAAAAAGGTTTAACGTTGAACTCAAATTGATTTTATTCCATGTTTCCCAAGTTGCACAGGAGCATAAAACCATGCGTAAATTATGTCTGCCTCCGATTTATCAGCCAATAATGCGTTTATCTCCCATCCTTCTCCTTCTACAGTGATAATGGCTTCCTAGATATGATTAATGCTAAAGCACACAGGTATGTGGGTGTGGGTGTGTTTGCTAGCTGGTTTAAGCAGCCACACCTGGCTGAGTCTAATATAATTCTGGTCCTAGTTGGGGCTGCACACTAGTTTCACTATTAACCGACCGTCTCCACAAACACTCGAGAGATCTCCTGCATGGCAGTGGAGAGCCCTCTATGTTTATTCCTTGCAAAACTTGCTCCACTCCACTTTAACTTGATTAACTTGTGGTTCCATAGAGCCATGGAAGGGGAGGAGTGCATAACATATTGAAACACTATCAATAACTATCACTATGCTAATCATGACGTAACTACCTAGAGGCAGTTCCCGCCATGAGTCCAGGGTGATATCTGGTTGGAATCAAAATGCTAATTGGAATGAAAATACATTTTACCACTTGCATTCTCTTGGTAGGGAGCTAATGGTCTCTCTTGCTCATCAGCTGGCGATAACCTTCGAGTTTCTCTCTCTCTCTGTGTATTCTCCAATTGGTCTGTTGCTTGTCAAGAGATACACTTCATTTTCAGAAGCATTAGAATCACATCACCTAACAGATGTTAGCAGAGAATAACCATTGGGGAGTTTGAGTTCACAATTCTTGCATTATTTTCATAGCATGAAAGATCATGATCTCCCCCTTAACATGGATGTGGAAAAGAGCCAAAGCTTTGCCAAAGAGTATAAAAAAACACATTAACATCACCTTACTTGAAGCAGCCAAAACATCTAAAGAGGATATTGTGTTGTTCTGAATTGCCGTCACACTGACTGGTTGCACTATTGCCAGAGAATGACTATGGAAGGTTTTGGTGTGACTACTAAATGGGTGTGGCTGTTGTGACCTTATTAGGTATGGAAAGGGTATCTGTAGATCCCTATTGTTTTTGTAGGCTTATTAAATATGTGTCCCTATAGCTCAGCCCCTGTTGGTTAATAGTCCCATATTTGTCCACATGGATTCCGCTGAGACGTTCTCAAAGGTTGGGTTCCAATTGGCCCACGGGGCCCTATATCATTCACTGTCAGGGTCCAACATTCAGCCATCCTGCCCTGATGGACGAAAATGTCTGACACTTTGTAAACAGGCCCAATTTAGCATCCTGAACATGTTGGACGCATAACGTCAGTCTGGACGTCATGATCTGACTTTTTGTTGTTTAATGATCGTTCTCCCCCTGTCCACTAGATGGCCTCAGACTTGTACAATCACTTCATTCCCCTCACCTGCGCATCCAATGTCAACTCTACCACCTCTGCGCCTCAGTCCCACATCAGTCTCTCCCCATTGATACATTTTCACTTCCTTTGTTCCCTTGTTGGTTCGTTGTTTTTGCGGTTCCCCAGATTAGACTAGTGTTTTTTTCGTTCATGGATCAGAGACTTCCCATTTCTTTAATAAGGGCCTTTTGTTATGTTCCATTGTTCCTCTTTGGTCCAGTAGGATCAAAGAGGGGTAGGGTCCAAAAGAGGTCCGGGATCTGGGAAACGTAACACGCAGGATGGTGTTGTGGTCGGCAGTGCCAAGAGGGGGAAGGGCTATGGACCTGAAAGCATCTGGTACAGAGCCATAGCATTTATCCAGTGTCCTCCCACGGCGAGTGGTGCATGTTACATATTGTTGAAAGCCTTTGAGTGATTTATCAGGAGAGCAGTGGTTAAAAACGCCCAGGATTAATTTTGGGGAGTCTGGTGAGATGTGTTCTAGTCTATTTAATGAGCTTGTGATGTGCTCAGTGGCAGTAACTGCGTTTGCTCTGGGGTGGATGTAAGCCAGGATGATAAAAAGTTGAGGAAACTCTCTGGGGAGGTGAAAGGGTCGTAGGGAGACAGCCAGGAGCTCGATGTCAGGGGTGCACAGTTTCTCTCTCACTACAACTGTGGAGCACCAGCGGGTGTTTACATAGAGACACACACCGCCACCATGGTGTTTACCGGTGCGCTCACTGTCCCGGTCGAGTCTGAGAGGGGGTGCGAAGCCATCAATATGCGTCGTGCTTTCTTCATCGTTCTTATTTAACCACGTTTAGGTGAAAGCAAAAATTGAGGCACTTCTGTATTCATGCATGTGGTTAACGTTGGCTTTAACTCATCCATTTTGTTGCAGAGGGAGCGCACATTGGCCAAGATGATAGACGGAAGTGGCCGTTGTTTAAATTTCTCCCGTTTAAGCCTAGCTTTAATTCCTCCTTTTTTCTTGCCCCTTCTAGTTACCTTTTTTAGATTGTGTGCGCTGGATGAATTCTTGCGGATTATTTCATCGGGAAAAGTATCCGTGGTGCAGGTGAGATGAGATGAGAGTCCGAGCTGCAGCAAAAAGTCTCTTGTATAGGTGATTTTGCCGTCGGGATTATTGTTCCGATTTGCAGTAACAGACTCACAGATAATCCACATTTGAAGAATAGTCCATATGAGTGCGCGGATATCCATGCCAGAAAACAGTGAGTCCAGGGAGCTTATCCTCGGCCAGGTAGCGATTCAAAAACAAACAGTGATACAAAGTATCACTGTATGTTTACAGTGATACAAAGTACGCACCGTACAGGCAAATTGACAAAATCCGTCCAGTATTTCTTTACACAATGCGTGATAAACACACGTTAGCATTGAACAACACAACTAAATAACACCCCGAACCCATTAACCCCACTTAAGCTAGTAACAAACAAGGACTTCAAAAACCCCTATCATCAACTGAAAACACTAGCCTCGTGCCCACTGCCTCCGTCCGTTGACGGATCCCCATTGACTTTGAATGGGGACGGATGCGCAATGCATTGTGGATCCTCCCACCTTGAGGGGTCAGTCGTCCCCGATGACCCCAACACCCGACACACAGTCCTTCAAGTGTCCAGGGACCCGGCGCCGCCACCTAGGCCGCTGAACCCCTGCAGGGGCGCATCCGCAGGGCCCACGGCCCCGTCCGGGGAGTCGGCATGGGGCAGGGGAGCGGCCCGGAGAGCCACGAGGAGGTCCGCCTCCCTCGCCAGCCACAAACGGGCGAGGGGGCGGTACTGAATTAATTCATTGTCACCCGTGCATGCAGATGGAACGGGCCACTTCTGCAAACCCCTCGTTCAGCAGTGTCTGGATGAGATGACCTCATCTGGTTCCTTTTTTTAATCCAGTTTAAATTGATTTATTGGTGGTTTCAGAGCGATCGAGAGGGAGGAGTCCATAGCATATTGTGGCGAGCAGTGCGGAAGGACGAGACGGGAGCCCAGATTACGCAGCGACGCAACTCTCGTGCCCCATACACCGCATGACAACAAGAGCTGCCTTTATTTAACACACACCAAAACAAACATGACAGAAACACGGCACAACTGACCAACGGACAAGCAAATCTCGGTAATGGTGGCGGCAACACTACACACAACAAAC
This sequence comes from Melanogrammus aeglefinus, assembly GCA_900291075.1. Taxonomy (NCBI): domain Eukaryota; kingdom Metazoa; phylum Chordata; class Actinopteri; order Gadiformes; family Gadidae; genus Melanogrammus; species Melanogrammus aeglefinus. Next base: position 210,090 of record OLKM01000203.1, read on the forward strand.
AACACACAACCAATAAAGACCCTAAACCCGTCAACCCCACTTAACCGAACAACACAAACGTTAGCAAAAGGCAATAAAACCCCTTTTCCCCAAATAACATCGATTTCCCAGAATCCCCGGTGCGACCACCACAGGAGTCACCACAATATTGAAGTGCTATTGACTCAACAGCTTGACTATCACTAAGCAAATAAGGACTTAACAACGACCTCGTGACGGTTCCCCACATGAGTGACAGGGGACATCTGGTTGGACTCAAACTGGATCGGAAGCTTTTTACTGAAACACAAGCATTATTTCACCAATCACATTCTCTTGGTGGAGAGGAGAGCTAATGGTCTCCCTTGCTCAGCTGGTGATCACCTTCGAGTTTCTCTCACTTTTTTCCAAAGAGTGGGTGTGGTCTGATCACGTACCTGTCACCAACGTGCTTTATACCATGTTTGCTTGTCCCATAAACTAATGCTCTGTCTGCGTCAAGCCGTAGACAACGAAACTCTCCTCGCATTGGAACGCTGCCCGGCTCAAACCCGGACACGGATTTACCTGAGGAGCTTGGTTTTAATGTTTTAATAACTAATCGATTTTTTTTAAACTTTTTCTATGTTTGGAATTATTTCTTATAGCACAGCCATTTGGTCTGTGGCTTGTCAAAAGAGACAAGTAGTTTTAAGGGGTTAAGAAACGCATCGCTTAAGAGAGGTAAGCAGGTCACATTTTGAGGAGTTTGCGTTCATGACTGCTAACCCTTCATCACCCCTGGAACAAAATCTATGTTCAATCATGATGCAATAAGATATTAACTGATCACCAAAATAATCACTTTATCTCCTCAAGTTAACCATCCTCCATGGAATTGTAATATTTTTTTATTATTTATAATTATCCGAAATAACTTTTCACATGCTCCCACATTTTAACTAAACCCCATCTAAATAAATGCGTTTAAAAAAAGTGCAACCTCTCCAATTCCCTATTCATTATTAACTTTATTCTGATGAAATTTGCTTTCCCATACACAACTATCCAATGCTGTTTGCATTTTACATCGTTAAACGCATTGTTCAAATTGTTTCACCATCGTGTCATTGGCCATCAATTAACCACCTGCTGTGTGAATATCCAAATTGCAGCGGAATGGCAGTATGTTTCTGCCGCTGGAGGAACCTGCTCATCTGCTTCTGCATGCCGTGCATTCTCCTGATCCTGCTGTTCGTATGCATTACCCTGCTGGTGTGCCTGACCACGCCCCTCACATCAGGGACAAAATCAATTTCGAATATCCACTATTTTATTGCCCCGGGAACCCATCGAAACGAGGGCTGGGCCCCGTCACCCGACCGGTTCTGGGACTCGCTCCTGAGCCTCGGGGTCTGGAACCTCCTCCAGCTGTCCACCGACCGCTCCATCAACCCCATCCTCCGGCCCTACAAGCACAGCCGGCTTCCGGACAGAGGAGCCAATACAAGCCTCGACCCCTGGCCGGCAGGGGCTCCGCCCGGGACCCGGGACCCGGTGCCACAGCTCGACCGGCTCATCGGTGACATCCAGGAGTTTGCGAGGCACATGCACAAGAGAGACTTCCCCTTGGTGGCGGAGCCGCAGGACGCGTGCGGCGCGGGCTCCGTGAACGACCATGGAAGAGCATTGCTCCTCCTGGCCATCAAGACCAAGGTGCAGAACTTCAAGAACCGGCAGATCATCCGGAGCACGTGGGGGCAGGCAGGCTGGGTGGCCGGCCAGAGGCTCACCGGCGGGGGCTACGTCCGCAGGGTGTTTCTGCTGGGGACCGACCGCAGCCGGGGCAACAGCACGGCGTGGCCCGATCCGTTGACCCTTGAGGCCCGGCAGTACAGGGACATCCTCCAGTGGGACTTCCACGACTCCTTCTTCAACCTAACGCTGAAGGACGTGCTCTTTTGGCGGTGGTTCTCGCACGGGTGCCGGCGGACGCACTTCGTCTTCAAGGGGGACGACGACGTGTTCGTTAACACGCCCGCCCTGGTGGACTATCTCCTGCAGCAGCTGCAGGATCCAGGTACGGCCATGCAGAGCTTCATGGTGGGGGACGTGATCGGTGCGGCGCAACCCGACAGGAACACTAAGTCCAAATACTTTGTGCCCGAAGCCTTCTACGTCGGTTCGTACCCGCCCTACGCCGGCGGGGGAGGGGTGGTGTACTCGGGCCTTCTGACCAAACTCTTGCACCTGGTGTCGAAAAGGGTGCACCTGTATCCCATCGACGACGTGTACGTCGGCATGTGCCTGCTGAAGCTGAACGCCCACCCGTCCCACCACCCCGCCTTCCTCACCTTCGACTTCCCCGGCGACGAGGAGATGGAGCCGTGCGCCTACCACAAGACCATCATGGTCCACAAGAGGATGCCCGACCGGGTGGAGCAGCTCTGGGCGCAGCTCAAGAGGGGCCAGCCTCTGTGCTGGAACGTGACGCTCAGGGAGGATAAACTGAAGAATAAGCCTTGATTTGAAAATTAAGTTTTTCCGTTCGCCCAAAAGAATGTCTATCTGAATTGTAGTGCACCTTTTATAAGTTTTTTTTTTTTTTTTTTTTATAATAATTGAATCACAGACAAGAGGTTCTGTAATTAAATAAAGTGTTTATTACAGCCACACAGATACATTTCATATAAATCATATAAATTGTAGCACACAAACAAATGTATATATTTTTTTCTATCCTGAAAGTAAAGCTAGAGTGTCAAGCTAGAGTAAACTCCAGTGCGGAAATAAAAACCAAATCAAGCTGCTATGAACCATTTATTACAGCCAAAATCGGTTACTTGATTGGACATCTTCAGTAAAATTCACCTCCAAAAACAAACTGGTATTTAAAAGCTAGAAACTTGCACACCTGAAGCAAGGGTTATTGTCTTCTTCTGCTTTAACACGAGACGTACCCATGAATTCGAAGAGCCAAGGAGAGGAGGAATGTTTTGTGTATTGGAATTTTCAAACGGGTATTTCAAAACTCGACCCAAAACGGTTAGCTGTTCAGCAAGATCATAGCACGCATTCCTAGTAGAAACAGGTCTCTCTGTTGGATGAGTCTCCTAAATGCCAAACTGTAAGTTTTCCTTTTCTTAAATGTTCGAGTCAAGGACTGGAACGAGAGCGAGGGATGCGACCCCATCCAGTCGTCTTCTCCGATACGGTCACCTCAGCATTAAATCCCTCGTTAAAGACACGTGGGACTCCTGCAGTGTTCAACTCTTTCACAACGGTCCCTCCAGCGGCCCCTAGGAGCCTGCGGTCAGCCGCTCCTCCCCGTCCCTCCAGCGGCCCCTAGGAGCCTGCGGTCAGCCGCTCCTCCCCGTCCCTCCAGCGGCCCCTAGGAGCCTGCGTTCGGCCGCTCCTCCCCGTCCCTCGAGCGGCCCCTAGGAGCCTGCGTTCGGCCGCTCCTCCTCCCCCCCGCTCTCCCCCTCCTCCTCCCCGCTCTCCCCCTCCTCCTCGCTCTCGCTGTAGTGAGTGTCAGGCCGGTTCGTGTTCACAAAGAGGTCGCTCTCGTCGTCCTCCGAGTCGCTGCCGCTGCCCCTCCCCTCGTCCCCTTCCTCCTCCTCCTCCTCCCCGTCTCCTGACGTCCGCCCAGGCAGTCTGGTCGTCTTCTCCATGGCGGCGGGCTGCTCTGTGAACCCGTCTGGCCTGCGGGTCAGAGGACATGACGTTACAACAGAGGCAGATTCCATCCCGTTGGTAATCCTTTTCTTTTAACAGACTAAACTGGTGACTGCATTCGTTGTAATGCTTAAATGCTTAATGCTTTATAGCCTTACACCTCTCAAAGCACCCCTGCTATTGTATTCATTAATTAATTGCTACTATTGTAGAACCTTGTTAACTGAAGGGAGATTGCGTTACCTCCGAGTGACCTGATACAGGTCACTTGTCTCGCGGCATTATTTATTTATCTCTTTAGATTTAAGAAGACGCAGCTGTGGGGGTAGCGTTAATGAAAACTAAAAAAAAACTTAAGTCTGACACAGAGAAAGGGAACGACGGCCGGCCAGCCGGGGACCGTCTTTGGGAGAAAAAGAAGAAGCGACATTTGGACACAAAAGAAAGCGAAAAATGGGGAGAAATGCGGCCACAAAAATCACAGGAAAAACCACCATGAATCTCGAGATACATCTCAAGGCATTCCGTCATGAAATCGAGGCAAGTGACGACATTAATGCAACGGTACTTTCTATTTTTCGAAAGCTCATGAGGCTGTGGTTAATGCGTCACATTTTAACGTCAGCTTTTGGCCGTGATATTATATATTATAATGTTCTCAAATGCGAGGCGGAGGCAGTGTCGAGTCCACGAAACCATCAAACTGTATTCAATCCCGAACGGTAGGAATAGAAACGGTAAATCGTCACCGATGTAGAATGACGAGTTGGAGCGCGGCAACGGCAACTATGTTGTTGCGTCAACACATTATTTTTTATCTCAGATCGACATTCTGCTTGAAGATATCGAGGTGTGACTTTAGGTCGTTATCGCCCAGCCCTTATGCTACTTAATATTTACAACAGTTCGATTTTCCACTGGCTGCATCTGTCCTGACAATGTTTCTATTCCTGTGCTGGATTCAAGAAAAAGAGCATCAGTGAAGTCCCGCCCCGGGAAGATGGACAAGCCCACTAGCGTTCAGGATTTCTTTGCCACAAGGATGCACAGCAACAACTCCTCAGAGCAACGTACCAAAGAGGAGGGGATAGCGCAGTGGATAGGTCGCACAGGAGTCCCAGCGCGAATTGTGCAAGAGGATCGCCACCATGGCCATGATGGCAAAAAGATCAAACAAAACCTTGCCACAGCACGCAGAATAACTACGGGGTTGGATATTTGGACTAAAAAAGGGACTTACACTAACCTTTCTGGGAGTCAGCGCCTGTTACTTCAACCCCGAGGACAACAAGGCTGAACACAAACTCCTGAACCTGAAGGAGATGGTTCACCCTCACGCTGCAGAGTCGATTACTGTAGTACACTTATAGAGGATTCAATGGAAGAATGGGGGATCCCCAGAGAGAAGGTCCTCGGAACGATGACTGACAATGGCAGCAATATGGTGGCTTCGTTCCAAACGCATGCAGAAGTTGCCAGTGCCACACAACTTCGGAGCACGGCGATGCCAATGGTGACTAAGAGCATCAGGAAAGGGAGGAGGCTTTTGGAGAAAGTGAGGCACTTGGTAAACAAGTTTGGGAAGTCATCTGTCACCACAGAGCGAATGCTGCAGAATTGACACTTCGCTAAGCCCCTCCTCTAAACAGCCACTGACCAATCCTACGTTAGCAACCGTGTGTAGCAACCGAGAGGTCTGTCAAGCTTTCAGCAGATGCTAATATGCCGAAGCGGTGCGCATACGGGACCTGTAAATCCGACTCTCAAAGTGTCGAAGGTGGTGTCCAATTTTTCCCCTTCCCCAAGCCCAAGACCCAAGAAGAGAGGTGCAACACGTGGATAAAGCAGTGTGGAAGACCACATCAACAGCTGAATCACGGAAAGATTAATAAAAGAAACGTATGTTATAAGAGCGCCATCATCTGTATTATCATAGTAACAAAAAAAAGTGAGACTCACAACCAATCAAACCTAAATAATATCCTTAATACATGTAAGTTTACCTGCTCCCTGTCTAGTGGCAATCAATAGGTCTCCGTTTGAGGTCACGTCTGGCTTTTGCGACCACAACAGATGATAAGGGCACAGCTTTTATTTTATTACTCCTCGGTTTATGCCATTGTTGTGGCTCACTTGTGCAGGACTTCGTTGGGCTTTCTTGCTGTGTTTATGAGCTCCAGGGTATAAATCAATCCCACTATATGGGAACAATATCGTGGCGCGCTGTAAACAAATACAACCGGTGTATATCGTCCGCCAGCAGACGATATTGTGGATATATCCCTCAAACGCATACTGCAGACCCTTCTGTCGGCTTCTCTCTGATATATCAGAACCGTTTTTCCAAAAATGTGAGGTGATGGCATCATTGAAAACGCCATATTTCTTTTGCTAGGAGCGAAAGCTTGACAGACATAGCAACGGTAACTAAGGGGGGCGGGGCTTAGCGAAGGGTCAATTGTGCTCTGGTTCTGGTGGAAGACTGTCCCACCAGGTGGTCAAGTTGCTTTGCTATGATGTTGCGCTGTCTTAAAAGGCTGTGTTGCAGGGTTTATTTTCCAACAAATTTGTGCAATTTGCTTGTTGGTAATAAAGATTTAAACTGTTATTTATTGTATTTAATGTTGTTAGGTATCACAAAACGGAGTGCAACAAGAAAAAGTAGGTACTACTTTAGCGATTTGCTATTGATTCTCATTTCCCCCCAGAATGCATTGCATGACGTCACGTTGGGGAGACACGGACCAAACCCGCATTGAGACCCTTGAGAGTAGAGACTAGTAAGAGAGTGTTCAGCAGATTATACAGATAAATACATATATATTATATATATATAGTTAGTATATGCTACACGTGAACCTCCTAAGATGGCCCAATTTGATTGGTTCCCTCATGTATAACGCACTCCTGTGTAGACCTGCGTGGGTGATATTCCTCACCAGAGCTGCAGTCTCTGGAGGTGCCGAATGTGGTCCTTGTACAATATGACGCAGATCTCTGCTTTCACCTTCTCTCCCTCGTCGATGGGGTCCACAATCACGTAGTCACCTGTGGTGGAAGAGAAGCCAACATCCACATTTAATGGGGCAGCTTAATACCCGGGTCTACCAAATATAAAGTATGGAAGGACGTTACACTTGCCCTGTAACATTCACAAGCTTATTAAAGAACGACTTCCTTTTCCAGCAGCAATATCATACGGCTCCATCTTGTGAGCAATTTTAGTCGCTAGGGCTGCATTGATCAAGAACACCATTCTTTTAACACGTGAAATATTAATTGTAAATGTAAACAGCGCTTTAAAATGGACCAATCAAGCGTGTCAAAACATGTTTTTTGTTCAATTTAGACAGAGAATGAGTTAAGTATCACTCAGAAATGGAGAAGGAATGCTGTTTATTGGTACGAGTCGAGCCAACACACTCACGCCAAGAAAAGGAGCTGTACCGGATAGTACCAGACTGTATGGGTAACACCTAACACCGCTTTAATCTATCATTGAATCAAATAGAACAGGATGTGATAAGCTCTGCATGGGAGGCGGCTGTTGTCATCATGAGCTTTGCACAACAAATGACAACAGGCAGCAACATTCAGTTCAGTCTACATGTGAGATGCCTACATTATTTATTCATATTGTTTTAACTGTAGGGTGACCTTGACTTTTGAAAGGCGCCCTTAAATAAAACTAAATAAAAGAGATTCCGTGCGCGAGTTGTGCGTGCTCAACCACCTTTTGTAAATAACAGGGGTAATTGTTGAATGGAAAGTGTAGTATACTATACTATGCAGGCAAATCAATTATTAAATAGCTTTTACTGTTATTCGGACTTGATTAGTGCATTGACATTTTAAAATGCAAGGCAACTACTATTGGTTAGTTGAAAATAATAATGAGAATTGCGATCAAACATTTCTTCCAGGGCCCTGGCCAAGACAGGCAGTAGTAGCCTACAGTCACATATAGCATAGCCTACACACAAAGAAAGTATATATAACCGCAAGTGGTGATTAACGGGGTCCGAGCAAAATTAAAAGTCAAGAACAATGGAAGATATATAAATATGACATAATTATGAAGGAAAGATGTTGATGAAGATGTTCCGCTTGATGCAATACTGTGCCTCGGCTTTCAGGTGAGCTGCAAAGCAATGGCCGACTGTCATGTTCAGCTTGTTCATGATGCCATGATTGGGATTCGAACTCTCAACCTAAGGATCACCTGTACAAAGCTAATTGAGACACTGATAAACCTGAACTGCAGCCTCATTCACATGGTCAAAAGGTCTATTGATAAGCACACAACATCCAGAAAACTCCAAGCACGCATTTCTCAAGTGAATTAAGGGCTTTCTTAAAACCAAATACCTGAAAAATTATGTATTACTGTATGCATTATTATTGATGTATTATTATTTATTATATTTGTAGCCTGATTTCTGCTTCCAGTAATGCGATGCAAGCCTGTTACCTAGATATAACCGGTTTGGTAGGCTATCACTTTAAGTGCTGCAGGTCTCGTGTGTTGTGGTTTAAGTAGGCAAACAAGTGTGCGACAGCCTTGGGATAAGTTAGTTCACGGGAACCAGAGGGTATTAGCAGGGAGCAGCCGGGTCCTGTGATCAGGTTACGCTGCAGTAGTATACAAACATGCCGATGCGTGAATAAAGACAAATCTAGGTCTGCTCCTTCTGCTGCAGAAAAACAGACATGTATAATTGTGGCATTAGTTCATATTTATTTCATAAACGGCAGTAAAAAAAAATGATAACGGTGGGCATAAAAATAAACACGGTGGGCATTATAACAAAAACATAAATAGGCCTAAATAATTTATTAAGCACACCGTATGTGCTTGGCATTCATTAGCATTTCACAGACCCATAGTATGGATAGGGCGTTTAGTACGGTCCATCACCGTTGCTTCTTTCCCCATAAAATGCTACAGTCAGTAAAAGACGCAATCAAGAAAGGAAGTATTGCCCGGCGGTGTCACAAAACGAAGGTACCCATTCCGAGTGATCGATGACGATACGCTTTAAGCCCGTGCACGTTTCCGCACGTGAACGACTTCATGCCTGTCTACGCTTCAAACTCGTGCATGTTGGAGAAAAAGTGCAACAGCGCCCCCTGGGGTCACACATTTCGGTGGGTCGCAGAATTCAGGGTAAGGCCGTGGTCCTTCGCTGCATGTCATCCCCTCTATCCCCCATACTTCTCTGTCTTCCTCACTCCATCACAAAGCATAAAAATGAAAATAAAATTGCCGATCAGGAGAAGGGAAGTGCGTTGGAACCCAGCCTCACTTACCTCTTTTGATCCAGAGGTTTTTGCGGAATTTGTTGGGCATGCTGACTAGAAACGTTTCTCCCTCGGAGGTGACGGCCTCGTGGAGATTGTTACCACGGCTACCAATCACCTGCAAGCAATCGGAAACTGATGAGTCCAGATGTTACATACAGTTTGACAATAGAACAGCTATACATTAGTTTGTACTTTATCAACTGAAAGTAACATTTTCTATAACAGTTACACGGTGGTTCCAACCGATAAAAAAATAAAATAAACACAACTTGGACACAGGCCCTGAAGCTATGTAAAGCGAAAACCACTGTGTTATGGTAATTGTTTTGGTAGTTTTTGTCGCTCATTTCCTACAAATTCTGGTGAAAAGAGACTAAGTCTGTTCACATGCCGACGTCATGGGTCCCGACCGGCGCTTTCATTGGATTATGCGACAATGTTTTGGCCGAGCACATAATGCAATGTTGCGAATGTTTTGTATGTTTATGTTTATTTGCTCGACTGCGTGGCGCGGCATATTGCTGTTGGCGTCTGTGGTATTTAATGTGCCGCCGCGCACACAATGCAAATGTGATTTGTATTTGGCTGTTTGTGTGTGTTAATGTGTAGCCTATTATTTGCGAACTGCGTGCGAGGCAATGCTGTTGTTGGCCATGCTGATGTGTTTGCGCTGCTGTGGACTGTTGCAATTGAGTTTTTTGTAGGCTACATCTGTCTGTCATAATATTGATGCGGGCCCTCCCACAAAATTTACGTGCCCCCTGTATAGATTTGCTCTGGCGCCGGGTCTGGTTACACCTTAGTATGTCTGTTGCCTAACCATAGGAGTTCATTTTAAATGCAGCCATGTGTGATGTTTTAAACAGGTAATCACTGGTTCACCTTTACGATCTGCTGGTTTCCCGTGGGGTTGATGAAGTCTCCCATGACCTCTTGGACGACGTGCTTTCGTTTGGTAGCTTGAGACATTGTGGATGCTGGGCTTCAGTCGTCTTCGCCAGCTGTGAGACGCAGATGTGTTTGAGCAGTTTCATAGCAGTCCAAACCACGCATTAGGGCAAACCATAATGGCAGTTCTATATGATAAACATAAAAGACCTGCCGAGAAGTACCATTTTACTTAACATTAGAGCCACTAACCATATTGACTATTATATGGATGCAACACAGTATGATTGACTTAACATTAAAGCCACCAACAATATATAGACTATTCTATGGATGTGCACAGTATCATGAATTTAACATTAGAGCCACTAACCATTTATATACTATTCTATGGATGTGCAGTCTGATGAATATCAGTGAGCCAAGCATCCAGGTGAGCCTAGCAAACTAGCTCAGCTCATAGCCTAGAATCACTCATGCTTGTTTAAACTGGTTACCTTGAAAAGATGCAACGGATCAACGTTTCTGTGTATAGCAGAGGACCCCTTAGATCACTTCAACACGGGGATTAGTTAACTTAGTTCCACGACACGTCGGTAACATGAAAATATAACAACGCTTTATCACACAGTGGACATTAACCTCATGGGCAAGTTCCGAGAACACTTCCGGCTGGTCGAAACACTCACACTTCAAAGTAAAAGTCATGCTCGTTCCGGCATCGATGGACATATATATTATATATATATATATATATATATATATATATATATATATATATATATATATATATATATATATATATATATATATATATATATATATATATATATATATACACACACGCATTGTAATCATATTTATCAGCTATGTTCAGATTCCTGATAAATATGATTACAATGCGTATGTATATATGCATATATATACGCATTGTATTCATATTTATCATATATATACGCATATATATATGCCTACGCATTGTATTCATATTTATCATATATATACGCATTGTATTCATATTTATCAGGAATATATATAACACAATCCTTTGGTATTTTTTTCAACAATAAGATCATTCTGACTCCAACCTCTTGATACATTTCTGAATTAATGTAAGCTGTAGAAACAAAAAAACGATAAGGAAAAGTTTAAATTTTTATTCAATAATTAATCATAAATTCACATTCATTATAACTTTCACAATAAAATAAAATAAAAGCTTGCAATCCCTGTTATATTTAAACGATAACACTTGGGGTAACGCTGGGGTAAAGCGCACCAGGATAAAGCCAGGATCAACTTCTTGAGTTATACAGAACACTATGGAACTGAACCATAGAGGAAACCTACAGTTATTTCACAGCGGCTGCAATGAGGAATGAGTTAAATATTAGTCAAACACAGTTCGATTCGTAGCTTGAATTAAAATAGCAACTAAAACTTTTTTAAATCACACTAAAACTATGAGTACAACTTGGAAGCCAATAAAGAAAAGCTGCGTCTACCAGAGAATAGCTATGTTCATATTCCATTGTGCAAGTCATCAAGGTGTAATACTTCTAGCCAGATTGGATTGGAAAGCCCCTTCAGTAGTTTTTATTTTCATGCATTCTCTATCACATGGTTGAGTGTATGTGAGTAGTGTAACAGCAGAGTTAGAGGATCAGGTGTGTGTGTGTGTGTGTGTGTGTGTGTGTGTGTGTGTGTGTGTGTGTGTGTGTGTGTGTGTGTGTGTGTGTGTGTGTGTGTGTGTGTGTGTGTGTGTGTGTGTGTGTGTGTGTGTGTGTGGTGTGTGTGTATCAGTATTTTTTAGTTGACCACAGCTGATGAACCCATCTGGTTAATGCCACAGAGTTTGGACCCTCTGTACAGGTTATAGTAACCCTAGAAGACAAAAAAAAATAAGAGTACATTAAAACATTAAAAACATAAATAACCAAAAAGAAGAAGGGATTGTGTAACTTGTTATACCTGCTCCCCATAGTCCTCTCCCCAGCTGTTTTTGATCGCCCAGAAAGGAATTCCTTTCCCTGGAAACAGGAAAATATTCACAAAACAGAAATAACACATTTACCACCAAAGTGTACTTCACTTAATACAGCAGGGTTAGCGATGTACTGGCCAATTACAGTAAAGAACAATCAGAGTAGTGCAACAAAACAAGCCAATATAAAGTTTATTTGTAGTATATACATAATGGAGTTTCAATTGAAGGTTCCCTAGCTTACGTTCTCCGTATCCAACCAGCAGCACAGCGTGGTCGATCATCCACGGGTTGCAGAAGATCCTCAGTGGATGAGACACGCCCCTCTTGTAGAACTGTGGGGGAGTTGGACATGGTCTCAATAAGCTTATTGGTTACAGTTTTATAAACAAGTACGGATAGCCTAAAGCTATAAGCTACAGGTACCGACTGGAAATGAGTTGTTGGTAATTATAACCAATCTGGCTTTGACTTGAGCATGACTTCATGCACATTTCTCAGTGATGAAAGTCAGCATTAGAATGTTCCTGAGAGTGTTATTAGTGAGGAAATGTGTATCTTTCCGGAAGCTATCGGTGAGTGAACTATGCTGGGAGGAGTCTCTGTTTAGACGTCACTTGTGTTGAGGGCGCCTGCCTCTGTTGTGAGTCAGTCTAGAATGGAGAACGCCCCTGACTCATTTGTGACCAGCCGATCCGGCTTGTCAATCATAAGAGCCTGAAATGCAACGTTCCTCGGTGGTGAAGAATCATAGAATGTGGTATTTTCTGCTCTCTCTCTCTCTCTCTCTCTCTCTCTCTCTCTCTCTCTCTCTCTCTCTCTCTCTCTCTCTCTCTCTCTCTCTCTCTCCTCTCTCTCTCTCTCTTCTCTCTCTCTCTCTCTCTCTCTCTCTCTCTCTCTCTCTCTCTCTCTCTCTCTCTCTCTCTCTCTCTCTCTCTCTCTCTCTCTCTCTCTCTCTCTCTCTCTCTCTCTCTCTCTCTCTCCCCCACAGGCTCGCCGCGGCCTTTAGCCTACCTGCATGGCAAACGCATTCAGTGCTACAGAGACGGGTCCGTTCTCGGCAAGCCAGGCGGCAATATCTGGTGGGAATGAAAACAAATAAAAACACAAAACAAAATAAAGCGGTCAAAATAAAGGCTCCATTATTCCTGCTATCTCTGCTAATAGCCTCTCATGGGGGGACTTTCTGAGCCCCTACCCTTCTCGTCTTTGGACAGTTCCAGGGAGCTGTTGATGTAGGCCACCACCTTCTTGCTGGTGAAGTCACAGCTGGCCTTGTGTCCCGTGTAGGAGTAGTCCGTCTCTGTCTCCAGGCCACCTTGACCACAGAAATAAACCGGCGTTCATCGTTCATTGGCCTCTGGACATGTAGTAAGTAACAAGACACTTAACCCTAACTGCTCCTGACGAGCTGGCTGTCGCCTTGCATGGTGGACTCTGCCGTCGGTGTGTCAACGTGTGTATTCACCGATGTGAGTCGCTTTGGATAAAAGCATCTGCCAAATGCCCTAATTGTAATTGTACGTAATACGCCACTACTATGTATTCATGATTGAACAATATTGTACATCATTTATCTGCATTAATCAATGTAGACCTATTGCATGGTTAGCCTTACAAAAAAAACACTACAAAAATACTGGGAAGGGGTGTGTCACTGCTTGTCTAGAACCGGTAGGAAAAGGTTTAAAAACGAGGCACGTCTTCCTACCCAGTGTTTCGATGGATGCATAAGCGTTTGAGGGCAGGCCGCCTCTGCACGCGTTGTCCAGCTTATCACAGTCAACCAGCTCTGTAAGGGACGAATCAAATCATGATGCGATCTGTCATAGTGACATGTTTGATGCGGTCCAATGGCTTGTTTCAGTGAAAACGGGGTGCATTGGTGCAAGTGTGTTTGCTTTTACGCGCTACCTTGTTCAGAGAGTGACACCAATGTTCCGTTTTTCAGGAACCACTGGCCTTCGATGTTCCCTGTGACCGAGAAGGCCCAGCAAGAGCCACACATGCCCTGCACACACACGCACGCACGCACGCACGCACGCACACACACACACACACACACACACACACACACACACACACACACACACACACACACACACACACACACACACACACACACACACACACAGACAGACAGACAGACAGACAGACAGACAGACAGACAGACAGACAGACAGACAGACAGACAGACAGACAGACAGACAGACAGACAGACAGACAGACAGACAGACAGACAGACAGACAGACAGACAGACAGACAGACAGACAGACAGACAGACAGACAGACAGACAGACAGACAGACAGACAGACAGACAGACAGACAGACAGACAGCACACACGCACACGCACACGCACACACACACACCGAAAGGGATAAGAGGAAAGAAATCAATCAACAGGGTGGTCAAGTCCAAGCCAATTCATGAGCCATACAATGCTATGTATATAAGATTGTAAATGTACTTTTTTTTTATCTTAAATGTTTTACCTGATTTTTTACAGCGGTGACAGCTCCATGATCCCTCCAGTCCCAGCTATCGGGGGCGGGGCCCTGGGCCAGGGCCGCGGGTTTCATTGGTCGATGGAGATTCCACTGGCTGAGCAGAGGGTTTAGGTAAATGGAGCTAAACTCCTCCTCTGGTGAGGGAGAGCAGAGGGAGTGTGGCGATAAGAAAACAAAACCGCTATCGTGCATATTACACATTAAAGCAAGAAGTGGTTCCCTGGGCAAACACAGATATCTCAACGTGAGCCCCACACACACACACTCACCGGTGAGGTCGCTGAATTTGGTCACGCCGTATTCCGCGGAGCCCTGATCCAGGGACTGGAGTTTCTCAGCGGTCTTCAGGTTCTGGTGGAAGATCTGCAGACGGTGGTCTGCCTCTGAGGGGGCCAACGGCATGTCAAGACAAGGCAGTAGAACCATTATAAAGGGAACTGAACGTTTCTTTAATGTGATTAGGAGCCCACTCTGTTAGAACCTCAAAGGCTGGGGTGTTTTATACACACACACACACACACACACACACACACACACACACACACACACACACACACACACACACACACACACACACACACACACACACACACACACACACACATACAGCTAATTGGATTTCCACAGAGCTCTGCTGTGCGTTCTGGAACCTTCTGTTTTAGTCTCAGTGTGTTTGAGTGTGTGTCGCTCACCCTCCTGGGTTCTGTACCCCTTGTTGTATTTCACCATGAACTCTTTGAACATGCCCAAAAGCTCCACGCTCTCCTGCTCCTATGTGGACAAGTAAAGAGACAAACACACACACACACAGACACACACACACACACACACACACACACACACACACACACACACACACACACACACACACACACACACACACACACACACACACACACACACACACACACAATTCTTATCCACACCTTCAACTTTTTAGATATGGCGTACTGCAGTTCATATCTTGACCTAAGGTGTCAATAAGTCCGATACACAAACATTCATACAAATAAACATAAGGCTTAAGAGACAGCAAGATGGCCCAAGTACAATTGTGTAACAAGAGTGTCAAACATCGGGCTGGCGGTCTCACCTGCAGTGCCTGGCTGGTAGGAGGAACCAGCTCATCCACACTGTTGGTCTCTTTAGTGCTGGACTCTGCTGTTTGGGAAAACAGCCACTGTGTTATCACACTGCAAAGCAAGTTCCAAATGATTCGCAGCTATACAGTCCTACATTTGGGGTTCCATATTTGTTTTCTGAACTAACTACTATTTAGACACAGCTGATTCATTTAGAATTACATTGAAAAGAACACTGGAGGATTTTTTTTCTCGCCCTTTTCTGAGTAGATTGCCTGTGAGTTCTGAATGAGCATTAGCTTGCAGCTAGCTCCCATGTTGGATTGCATTACTTTGAGTGAGGTTGTTGTTACCCTTTCAGGGAAGGGGAATCCCAAAATCGCATTCGAATTTACAGCTTTGTTTTAAGCTACTAAACTGGTAGACTCCTAGCGACAGATCACTAGAGAACATTACAACTCATTACATTATAAATAACTTGGTTATTCACAATGCTGCATTGTTCTCCGTTAACTTCAGCAACAATTCACTAAGATTGTCAACGTGGCCTACATTTGTAGGTTCTTGTCATTATGAAGGCAACACACTGGTTATTAAAACATTACCTGAATTATCAAAAGACAATTATTCCTGGCATCGTTGTATGTTCCCCTGCTCACAGTATTGACTGCAAATACTCAGAAGGGGCTTGTTTACTTCTTCTGACTCCCTTTCAACACAGATCAGGAATGGATTCTGCAGACCAAAGCAACAAGATGGCTCTGGTTTTTCTCTGAATGTGCCATTTGGGCCACATTTCAAAGTGTACGCTATACTAGTGCTGAACGCAAGCGTTTATTGGAGATACAGTGGCCAGACAATGGCTGTGAGCAGGAGAACCATGCTGTTGCTGCAGTTCTGTGTGTTTGCTGTGTGACTGACGCGCTTAGAAAGGTCTAGAAGCGCCGTGGTATATGAGCCAGAGGGAGAGGCTTATCCACTGACCTGCAGGGTGGCACTTCTGTCGGAGCAGTGTGGAGCTACCCTGCCACGGGATGTCCCACACCTCGAACAGACACACCTCCGTCTGTTACACACACACACGCACACACACGCACGAGACCATATGCACACACGCATGCGCACACACACACACACACACACACACACACACGCACACACACACACACACACACGCAAACACA
Organism: Melanogrammus aeglefinus; assembly: GCA_900291075.1. Lineage (NCBI taxonomy): Eukaryota > Metazoa > Chordata > Actinopteri > Gadiformes > Gadidae > Melanogrammus > Melanogrammus aeglefinus. Next base: position 226,675 of record OLKM01000203.1, read on the forward strand.
TGCACACACACACACACACACACACACACACACACACACACACACACACACACACACACACACACACACACACACACACACACACACACACACACACACACACACACACACACACACACACACACGAGAACATGGTCATTTAGGAGTTTTGAGTTGTATCAAAAAAAAAAATTACTTTAAAAGGGTGAAATGTATAATCAGTATCAACGATAATAACACAATAACAAATAATCATGCCAAATAACAACAGTGCGCCAAGAAGTGGGAGATAAGTTACAAATAATTAACTTGCATTGACGAACCTCAAGACTAAGAATAACACTCAGCTGTTTTCCTCAGAGCAGAAACTAACTTCCCCCTTCTCCAGGCAACAACTTGTGACCGTGTTACATGTACTATCACGTGAGAAAAACAAAAATGACCATCGGAGCAGAGGCAACTCATCGAAGAAAGAGGAAATAAGAAGAAGTGTATTGTGTGTGTGTGTGTGTGTGTGTGTGTGTGTGTGTGTGTGTGTGTGTGTGTGTGTGTGTGTGTGTGTGTGTGTGTGTGTGTGTGTGTGTGTGTGTGTGTGCTTGTATTAGTCTGGATGTCCGCTTGTTTGTATTTGGGTTAATCCCGAGTCACAAGGCAATAGAGCTGTGACTTGGCCGAGGGACCTCAACAAGATACCTACATAACACACTCATGAACACACACATGTACGGTACCTTCAGTTTGTGGGACTCGGGGTAGAAGTCGCAGGTTCGGAGCATGGAAGATTTCTTACACTGCGTGTTGCTCAGCTCTGCGGTGATGGTGTAGCGAATACCCTTGACCAGCTGCAGTACACAGCCACACACAATCACACACAATCACACACACACACACACACACACACACACACACACACACACACACACACACACACACACACACACACACACACACACACACACACACACACACACACAGACGAGAACAAAGTATGAGGACATTTCTGTTATGTAACACATATGTAGTAACCTAATTTAAAATGTGTGTTTCGAAAAATACTTATGAGGCCCAAATATTATTTATCGTAACATGGTTTATCTTTCTCAAAGATGTTTCGCCGGAAAAAAAAAACATTGTTTACGAGCTTTACTACAGTAAACACAGAGGATGTCGTAGGTCACTAGCGTTCATGACACACTTGCTCATAAAACAACACAAAGTCAGGATATGGTAAAACGTTAAATACAGAATGGATGCACACATTTTATAAAGATAACGACATAAATGCGATGCATCACACAATATTTACGTTACCTGTTTGGACGCAGATATTATTCTGCTGACTCTGCGGAGATGCATTGCATTGGTGCCGAGGTTGTAGCGCTCCTCGGCGAACAGCACGGCCTTCTTCAGTCCTGGGTCCGAGTCCAGCAGCTTCACCGGGGACCCGGGCGGCCCGAACAGAGGCCTGTCCAAGTCCTCGCCGAGGGTCTGCACCAGGCCAGCCACAACACCCAGGAACAGGCACGGGATTAGGCAGTATTTGGCCTCCATGTTGTCAATCTGTCTGGGAAGAAAACACGGACCGGTACCCGAAAGACGCTGACTTAAAACCAGCGATGTTTTTTGTTTTTTTTTACCAGTTGATAAAAATTGATCCGAATTCACAGATTGCTTGGTTGTTTACTAAAAGCAGTCATGCCGAACAGTCGATGATCTAAAGGTGCTGGTGGGAGGAGTCAGCTCGATGTGGGCGGTGACCTCCCCACGATGCTGCAGACAGTGACGTGTTTCCAAACAACGCAAACCACCTTTATTATGAGAATATGTAATATAGAGACAATATAACACAATATTAATACAAATTACATTGATATTATCACACCGATCTCCATTATTACAAGTGTATCAATAAATCTCTAGATTCATTCACATTCTCCATTGATATTCTTTCAAGACTGTTGACTTTTGCTGTGCGTCTGGGATGTTGCAGTTTCATCAGGAGAACAGCAGCGCCACCTGCTGAATTTTCCAAACCATATCATGGCACCAGCAGAACACTGCTTTTCATCAGGGTTTCATTAAAAACGCGTGATTTGATCAACCAGCTAAATGTATGAGTATGAACACGGGTCAATGGTGATGAATACCCCGTCCATAATCGAAATGGATAATTCCAACCAGACTTGTTATTCCTGATTCCGCCACGAGAGGGCAACGAAGTTCTCCTGTTCCGATTGTCGAGGGTGGGAGGTGGGGGGGGGGGCTTTTACTCTGAAAGGTCGCTGCAGCCCAAACGGATATCCTCGCGACGACGGAGCGCAACATCCCGTAAACAAACGAAAACGATTCGACCAGCTAGTTAGACCTCAGCCACCCGTTGGTTTAATAATAATGACCAAGCAGATTGTATTTCTCGGTAGCACCGTGTTTTTCCTGAGCTGGTAGTCGCCCGGCGGGCCCCGCTGAGCAGCCATGGAGTCCCGCGGGATCCAGGACATGTTTGACTTTCGTCGGTGAGTAAGCTAACGTCTGAATCTAACCTGGCTACCCCCCCCCCCCCCCCCCAAAAAAAAGTACTGTCGTGGCCTGTTCCCCTATTTTAACCTCACAGATCGGTTATACGACTGTCGTTTTTTTTTTGTTTTTTTTTAGAATTCAATACGTATCTGTTTAAACAGGGCTGAGGCGACACTGAGGTAGCTATCAAAGCTATGCTAACGAGCTATCGGTTAGCCGTCAGTGCTGACGTCAACACACTCTTCATGGATCAGCCCGCCGGTGTCACAACACATTCTGGGGTTCAGTCCAGAGAAAGCCCTAGATGAGGGTTGGGGTTAGACACATTCTGGGGTTCAGAGAAAGCCCGAGATGAGTGTTGGGGTTAGACACATTCTGGGGTTCAGTCCAGAGAAAGCCCGAGATGAGTGTTGGGGTTAGACACATTCTGGGGTTCAGTCCAGAGAAAGCTCTGGATGAGGACGTATTCATGAGAACCCCCTCATAAAGAAAGTTGGTTAAAGTGAATCTGATGTCGTTGAGTCTTATAACAGTCAGGAGTGTAACGTGGACCTTTCCGTGGACCTAAGAATTATTATTATCATCTTATCTTATTGTGCAAAAGTACATCTTATTCACAAAAGTACAATTATTAGGCTTGGTTCCTCAACAGCCACATAGCAGCAACAATACAAGATCAAGTAAATAATATATCAAAAATGATTGCACTTGCTACATGGATGAGGTAAAATAGTTGAACTCGCTACAAACAAAGAGATGAATGATTAGCAATGAATTGATTGGATGTCCAATGATGCCATCGTGTTGTTGATGCAGGTTTCCAAAAGATGGACTCCTCCTCCTTCTGGTCCTCCTCTACGCTCCAGTTGGTGTTTGTTTGATGTTACTGCGGATCTTCATTGGGGTCCATGTGTTCCTGGTTAGCTGTGCTCTTCCCGAAAGTTTTATAAGAAGGTACCTCTTAAAACATCGTCTGAATTCAAATGCCGCAGGTGTACATGCCATTCATTTAGTCTTGCATTATCATCAGTAGAACTAATTTGTGCCGGTAGGTGTGTTCAATATGTGGAGTTTGTACGATAGACATGCAATGGATGTCAATGTCGGTTCAAGATCGAAGCCAAAGTTGAATAAATTAAGTACCTATTTGACGGGCACAATACTATATGGCTTTCATTTCATCATCCTTTAAAATTAGGAATGGACAACGTCTTCATCTAGACACATGTGGACACATTGCACCAGGAGGATGAAGAAGAGTAGAGCTTGACATTCGCTGAGAGAGCTGTTGCTTTACATTTTTGAATATATTACACATGTATGCTTATCGAAATCCTCCCATTTATGTGTCAATGCAAGTGACAAAAAAAACGAAATTAATCATGTTTATTTATTAATGTATGAATTATTATTGACTACAGCAGGAAAGGTAATTGCACTTGTGTACCAAGAAGCGTCGCTTAAAGGTGGAACGGACGGGAGTGAATCAAGTCCCACTCCTTGGCGCTGTGATTCAAACGGGACTCGTACTGCTTTGCTCACTTGTTGCCGTCCGAGACAGGTTTCTAGTGCGGGTCATGTGTTCGGTGCTGGGAATGCATGTCAGGCAGAAGGATCCACTCTCCAGAGACAAGAACGCCAAGCTGTACATATGTAACCACGTGACCGAGTTCGACCACAACCTCCTCAACCTGCTCACCCCCTGCAGCACCGTGAGTGTCCTGATCCACTATTTATTAACATATTAACACTGGGGTCCGTGTTCCAATAGGGTCCCAGCTCCGTACCTACCGCTCCACACGTCTTCAGAGGGTTATAGATCTCTGAAGAATAAGTCCCTCGGTCAAATGTCTACGGGAAATAACACGGGATTTTTTTGAAAGATCGTCCATGACAAACTGTAGGTGGTGAAGAAGGAAAAGCTGCATCACGTTTTGAACTACACACTTTTTCCATCTAGTTTCGACTGGGTTTTTGGATTGTCGGTGCTGCTTAATGTCGTAAACAATTATTAATGCTATGCTTTAATGGCACCGACAATTCAGGAAAACCCAGGCAAAACTAGATGGAAAAAAGTGTGTAGTTCAAAACGAGTTTGATGTGTGTGATCTTTCAAAAACCCCGTGTTATTTCCAATAGACATCTGCCCGAGGGAACCGGGAGCCTTTGAGGCGGGATTATTTTTCAGAGGTCTTATTTTGGAGACGTGAGGGTTGTGGTTTATTTGTAAAAACACTATTTCTGACGTATACCGTATCAATGGACTTACTCGATGTTCTACAAGTGGATTCTCAACGGGCCGTTGGTTTTAATAAGTCATTTAATTACTGTAAGCAGAAACAAATGATATGACTGGGGAATGTGCGTTTTTGTTTTCTTTACAAATGATACTCTGAACGTCCTCCTCCCTTCTCTGTCCTCCAGCCCCAGACGGGAGGCTCCACGGGCTTCGTGTGTTGGGCCAGGGGCTTCATGGAGATGCACTCGGCCCCGGGGCAGACCGCCCTGGGCGAGACCCTCCAGAGGTACTGCTCCTCCGACGGCACCCCGGCCCTGCTCCTGTTCCCCGAGGAGGACACCACCAACGGGCGCGCCGGCCTCCTCAAGTTCAGGTTGGGGGGCAGACCCCGGGGCGCTCGCTCCGAGAGTTTTCTTTAAGGGCTCCTAAAGTAGGATTTTGGGTTGCGTGCCTCGCACGCTCCAATCAGACCAATCTGCGGCAGGGTAATTGCTATCTTGCGTTATCAAATCTCCTCCTACACGCTGAATAGGAGAAGGATTATGCGATGGGGTATTGTTGATATGAGAACTGCATATTTCATGCGATGTGGACATTTAATCTCTGATCCAATTATCAGTAACGACGACAGCTATTGGACGTTTCCAAGGAAATCAAACAATGAATAATTAACACAGCAGGCATCCTTACTACATTGTGGGGTTCTTTCAACAAATTCTACATCTTTTTTTTGATCGGTGCCATGTTTGTTTTTGACGCAATCATCTCTTTCTAATGGTTTCATTGCCTTTTCACAAGAAACATTCCTCTCTCCTGCAGTTCCTGGCCTTTCTCACTGACTGATCCCATTCAGCCCGTAGCTCTGCGGGTGACCAGGCCCCTGCTTGCTCTGGTAAAGTTATTTCACAGCGTGACTCTTTGTTCCCCCTGTTTAACACCCGTGAATAATGTGTCAAGGCACCTCTTTTAGCAGATGCTTTATTATCGCGACAGGGACACTTTGCTATGTTGTAGTTCAGGTAGCTTTACTTTTAGCCTGCAGTACCCGAGGTGTGCGTCTTGACACGCGTTTTTTTAAATTAAAGCACACAGTAGGTAGCGAATAGAAGTTCCACACATCACAAAAACTGGAAATGGACAAGCTTCTATATCTTGCTTTAACACTATCTGCCATACCGCTTTGTTCTGCAGTTTTGGGGGATTATCCAGTGTTCTGCTCTGGTGGGCATTTTATCCGTTCAGGGCTCTGATTGGTGATGGGGACCCTTTTATAATCCTTCTGTCTCGGCTGGTAAAGCGTCTGGGTTATATGTATAGTCCAGCGTCTGGACCGTAAACCTTCACCCTGAAGGAAGAGGCTGAATCTCACCGTTGCAGTGGGTGGGTGGTGTCATGTTGGGTGGAGCCAGTGGTCCACTGTGACTGCCTGGTGTTCAGAGACGCCGGGTTACTGGGACTCACGGATCGGCCTACTCAAACATTTAACGATTCAACACAGATAATCGACTTCCTTTCATAGATGAGTATCCAAGACACGACACAAAAGATAAGATCGACTCAATAAAAGCACTGTAGAATTAGGCCATCATGGTTTTATCAATTCGGAAATAGGACCGTTTCCTCAAACAAAACCAACCTTTTTGCACATTGCTTCACAATTTGCCTCAAAGTTAAGTTTAAAGTTGTCTATTTGTCCGACGGTATTGGTACGATTGTACCATTTAGTGGATGTGACTTCATGTGTGTGAGCATGTCTTCTAAAACCAGTGATGTCTTTTGTCTTGGATATGTTTAATTGAAGAGAGGACTGCTCACACCACTGGATAAAGTGGTGTGTGCCTGGGCCGTGGCTGGTCTCGGTGTCCTTGAGTCGACTAACTAGTCACAGCTTCTCAGACACATGTTTGTGTAGAGGGATGAATAATGGGGGCCAAAGCACACAGCCTTGTGGGGAGCCAGTAGAGGAGAAACGTGGTCAAGACAGTTCCATTCACCTTCCCTCTTTGTGTCCTGCTAGTTTAAAAGTTCAGAATCCAGCCCACACAAATGTTTTCCTGTCAAAATCTTATAAAAAAACCTAATGTTCAAAATATGGGGTTGAATTGTGTCACTCAAGAATGAAAATGTTATTAGTTGTTTTTCATTGGATGCCTCCTTTTCAAAACCCTTGGAGAATAGCTGTTTTTATTATTATTCAGCATAATCATTCCCATCTTCGTTGGCTTTAAATGTTTTCCTCCCTCCTACAGAGCACACCCGATTCCAGTTGGCTCATGGAACTCTTGTGGACTTTTTTTGTCCCGTGTACAGTGTATCATGTAAGGTACTAAATATTTCCTCCATTATTTCTACCGGCAACGGCTTCTATCTCCCCATCACGTCACGCATCACTATACCTTAAGGGCACACACAGTCTGGATATAACAAAGCAGAGTGGCACTCTGAAACAGCCTAGTTATACTACTGATGTAATGCCATAACAATCCCAAGCCTTTCCTTTTGTATACATTTGGGTTGGCTTGTGTAATCTGAAGGTGTAGCACTCTCAGGTAAATGATGTCAGTGGCGGCAGTTTGAGTAAGGTCATGAATAAAATGGCAACACTTGCTGAACCAGAAAACTTGGTTGGGCCTATTGAACAGTTCTAGCATACACGTATGGCTTACTTTCAAACTGGCGTAAAACAAGTATGTTTATGTTACGAGCCATTAGTTCTTGTATCTTCAATAACTACACTCCACACTTCTTAAGTAAGGAATCACTTCACTAATAAATATATACTTTTTTTATTCTCCATCCCATGATTACAGCTTAAATGTGTTCTCTGTCCTGGTGTCTTCTAGTTGGCTGCCCCCTGTGTCAAGACAAGAAGGGGAATCTGTGCAAGAGTTTGCCAGCAGAATCCAGGAGGTAAAATATTGTGTTGGGATCTGGGCAAAAGGCTGTATATATGTTGAGCGAATTGGCTGTCCATTAATGGGATTACAAGTATTTCCAGGGCCCAATATTGAAAACAAGCTGCTCATTTCTTATTTAATTTTAGGGAAGTTAAATTTGGCTAGTGCATAACTTTGTGTCCCCTGACGATTATAGACATTGTTGGTATGGTGAGGCTGACTCAATTGAAGTTCCACAAAGGCTTAAGACTGCTGTGTCGTACCCAAGCTAAAAAGCTGGTGATCAATAGAACTTCACTTTGTGTCTAAAGATTTTATCGTTGAAATGGAACGCTTGAAGCGTTACTTAATACACGGGGGGTTTTTGCTTTCCTTTAAGCTTCTGGCCAGGGAGCTCGGTGTGGCCGCCACACAAGTGACAAAGTCTGACAAGGCTGAACACATCAAGAGGAACCGGCACAGACCACCACAGACCTCTACAGGTAATGTGGCCCACCAGCCCACAGAGAAGGCTCTACTGCGAGACGATGGGGGTGCTGATGCACTCTGGTTGTGTGCATCCAGGTGTGGGACCTGGCTCCATCGCCAGGGGCTTCATGGCACAGAACCTGGGGACGGAGGAGCCCAGGATCATCCGAATGGCCCAGCAGGTGAAGGACGTCCTGCCCCATGTCCCGCTCAACGTCATCGCTAGAGACCTGGGTATGTACCGCCCCATGCAGCCCACAACAATATGAAGCTGGACAATGCTATTAAGTTGATGATCTCAAGAGTTTAAGCTCTAGCAACTGCGACTGAATGCTGGCCCTCTTTTGCAGTGAAAACCAACTGTGTGGACACGACGATCACCAACCTCCTGGAGCTCTCGGAGGACTCTGCGCTGGAAGCCAGCGTTGCCGGAGCCTCCTCGTTCGGCTCATCCCTGAACTCCTCCCCCTTTTCATGCGAGCCCACTGCCAAGGTCCAACCCCCACTTTCACTTTTTTGGTTCAGGGAAATATTTAAAATGAGTGTGACTGACAAACTTTACTCTGCCGTCCACTTTTGGAAGGGTATATAACCATGGGCACTTTATGTAGGCGAACATCCAAGTCACTCCTCCTAGCTACGGATGCATATTAACCAAGTCCTCCACATTACCTTGATGTTCCCGGTGTATCGTGCTACAACGACGCAATAACGACCCAGCTGTGCGTTGTCATGTGACTGACCCGACCGTCGTTTGCTTTGCAGCCCGTTGCCCAATCCTTTGGGAAATCGCCAACCGACCGACACATGTCACTGCAGGAGCGTAAAGACGCGCTGTACAACTACGCAAGAAGGTACGTTGGTCCCAGGAGTACGACGGCCGCGAGCCCCATCGTGACCAGCGGTACTCGTGAGGCTCACTGGAGATGTATTAGGACTATGTTGTAGACTCTGGTCCTATAGAAAGACCGTGCTTATGTATAGATGGGCTGTAGGTGACGGTGGCTCAGTAGGTAGAGCGGGTTGGCTGGTAACTGGAAGGTTGCCGGTTCGATCCCTGGATTGCGAGGTGTCCCTAAGCGAGTCACCTCACCATTATATTATTATTTATTTATTGATGCTTCTGACGAGCTGGCTGTTGCGCCCTGCGTGGATGTGTGACTGGCCACACACCCACGCGACTTGCTTTATCCAAAGCGACTTGTATGTCGCTTTGGATAAAAGTGTCAGCAAAATCCCCTAAATGGAAATGCATTTGAGGTTTTGTTTAATTTTTAAGAAGTTGGTATTTTTTTTCTCTTCTAGCCGATACATCGAGAAACATGGACTGGACAAGGAAGACGAGCATTGAAATATTCTTTTTTTTTTTTTTTTTGGTCAAGCCAATTCTGAAAGCCCATCTGAAGGAACGATCCGCCATCGTAGCTGTGTTCTTGGAATGGCAAACTCATTATGTCAACACATTTTGTTTGTCATAACTGCTGTGGAACGGGTATTAGGAAAATGTATATGTCAATTGAATGGTGATTTGCATGTCTTTAATTCTTCATTCTGGACATAATTTTGATAACAATTTGTATTACAATCCACCGACTGTGAATCATCTATTTATTTTTATAATGTTCAGAATTGTCAATGACAATAAAATTCAGCTTGACCTTGCTTTTAAGAAGTTGCTTAAATAAGAGTGCAGCATTGTATTCTTTACAGCATGATCTTTGATAATTCATTGTTTCAATAGTTAAGTAGTATGGAGATGGCTAACTGATACATATGCAATCCGCCACTGTGCGGATAATGGCATTAATGGACAATTAGCGGTGGGCGGATGATGCACACGAGTCAGTTGGGTAGAGGACTCCACCACCCCGCCCTCCACTCCCTATGTAGGAAACTGTCGGGTTTGTATTTTAATAGAGCATAAGAAATTGCAAATATCAACAGCTTTTTCATTACTGCTTAAGAAAACATTGTCTAAATGTGCTGCTTAATGATGAATAAAGAGGACTGCAATGAAATTCCGGAAGTGGCGTTGCGGAAGTGACGCCCTAAGTCCGCTCACTGTGCGCAGAGGCGGCTAGCTGAGTGGATAGCCATGTCTGGTCTGGAGGCGAGCTCGAATGAAGCGTTAGAGCTGAAAGAAGAGAAAGGACTTTGACGTGGAGCTCGAAAGAAATCCCGATTTTGATTACGGACATGATCCCTTCCGATATTTATTTTACAGGTAACGCTTGGTTCATTCAGAGTGTGAATGTTTGGATGGCTAGCCTGCTAATGCTAGCGGTGAGGGACGACCTGACGTTTGCTTACATCTCGGCAATTAAGTAAATAAATAGTGTTCACATCTCAGCAATAAATTAAACAAATAGTGTTCATATCTCAGCAATAAAGTAAACAAATAGTGTTCACATCTCCGCAACAAAGCTAATAAATAGTGTTCAAATCTCAGCAATAAAGTAAATAGTGGTTCCCATCTCAGCAAAAAAGTAAATAAATAATCATTAAGTCGTCACATCTCAGCAGTAACGCAATAAATTAAGTCTTCACATCTCAGCAATAAAAACACATGTTCACATTGAACACATTCAGCAACACCTACAGCCCTACCCAATCTGTGAATACATGAGTAGCATTGTGTGGAGGACATTTTTCACTATTAAATAAAAGGGAGTTATTATCTGTTGTTCATAGTTGACACTAAAACTTCTCAATACGAACCAACATATATATTTTATTTCAATTTAAATAATAACCTTGTTTGTCACTGCTACTCTTGTGTTGGGTTTGCGTTTTAGGGACAGGAAAGAGTGGTCGGACCTGGAGCCCGTTCCCCAGGACGATGGACCGAACCCCGTCGTGAAGATCGCCTATTCCGACAAGTGTAAATACTGCACCTGAAGCATACTATTGGACCAGCAAGTTGGGCCAATGAGTTGAAAAGTCCTATCACAAAGACATACCTAATTCAAATGTTAGAGCACATTCTACCTTTTCCAAAGTGTCAATTAATTGATCTCGAATTTATATTTGAGATAACAATAAGGTTATTTTTAAACATGCAGATCAGCACCAGCACTCACAAAAGCTACCAGGATAACCATGTTAATAACCTTTAATATCTTTCATTTCTTTCTGCAGTCACTGATGTGTTTGATTATTTCCGTGCACTACTGAAGAATGATGAGAAGAGTGAGCGGGCGTTTGCCCTGACGGCTGAGGCCATTGAGCTGAACGCAGCTAACTACACTGTGTGGTGAGTATGCTGACAATATCGGCCAAAGTTGTCCCTGGCCTGTGTAACCAAAATCGTGCTTCACAACTATTGAAGTTGCAGACACGGCAAGCACTAGGGCTGGGACGAAATATCGATATATCGTACGTGCTCCTTCGTGCCATAGGAGAATCGATACACTGGTACCAAATATCGATATATTTAAAAAATATATAGATATATATCGACTTTTTTTCATTTATAAGAATTTCTTTTGCATTTTTATGCTTTATTCATGAAGAGTTAGACTTAAAATATCGCCCCAAATATAGATTTTTCAATAATTAAATAAGGAACTCTAAACAGATTCCCCTGCTCCTTGAGGTTACACTTGAACAGAAGTTAACTAACCAAAGATCAGTAACTGAAAAACTCAGTGTGGACCATGAATAAAGACGAAAATCCAGCCCTTAAACTCATTATGTATTCCTCATTACACATGTATCGTGATGTATCGTTATATGATTATTTAAAAATAAATTGATTATTGCAGAATCGTTGTATCATGATACCATGGATATCGCGGGCCGTGTGTTGCGTATCGTATAGTGAGGTACCCTGCGATTCCCGCCCCTACCAGGCACTACAGGCGCGTGCTGCTGCAGGCCCTGGAGAAGGACCTGAGGCAGGAGATGAGGTACATCACTGCCATCATCGAGGAACAGCCCAAGAACTACCAAGTGTGGTGAGCGATGCCCAGACCCACTGACAGGAAGGCTCTTGTTTATCGATCCTCCGCTGCCATCCTCTGTTGAGTTCAGGCTTAGAGAGTGTAAGTGCAGTCGGTCAGAGAGGGAGCGCAATATTTTTGATCAATTACTTTGACGTGCGCTGATTCTTTATCGGGTTTTAGCATTAAGTATTTATGGCGTAAGAGGTAAAGTGGGCAAATGTGACTATAAACGTGAATATGATGACTATGAATATGAATATAAAGACATGGCTTGACAAAAGTAAACATAAACAGCAAACCTTTGCTTTATAAGAAGTATTTTACGTAAAGGTAAAGTTAATGCTAAATGGACTGCATTTATTCAGCGCTTTTCTAACATTCACCCAGTTCATGCACACATTCACACAACGATGGCGGTGTCAGCCACACGCAAGGCAACAGCCAGCTCGTCAGGAGCCGTCAGGGTGAGGGCGTCTTGCTCAGGGACACCTTGACGCACAGCTAGGAGGAGCCGGGGATCGAACCGGCAACCTTTCAGTTGCAAGCCAACCCGCTCTACCTCCACACGCCGACCCAAACGTTTCATATCATACACTAGATTTCCCAAGGTCTTAATAAAATAAGACCAGGGACCCCAAACATCAATCGGACGTTTCCAACCTGGCAGGCATCACAGACGCATGGTGGTGGAGTGGCTCAGCGACCCCTCGGAGGAGCTGGAGTTCATCGCAGACATTCTCAGTCAAGACGCAAAGAACTACCACGCCTGGCAGCACCGGCAGTGGGTCATCCAGGTACGCCTGCGCGCCGCCCCTGTTTCTGCCTGGTGCTAAAGCCAACCACTCTTTACTTGTGTCGTAAAGAGTGTCACCACCCAGTACCAATTTGAGCCAATCAGAGCAGGAGTAACTGTCTCTGGGATCATTGTAACTCACTTTGGGTAAAATCCTTTCCTAAAAGGCAGCTGAAATAAAACATTCACCTATTCAGGTGGGCCTGTCCCTCACGTTTGGCTTTGTGTTAGATTTAGGCCTGTCACGCTAACAAATTTTTCTGGGCGATTAATTGCCCCAGAAATTATTGCGATAAGTGATAATATTGCCGTTTTTCCACTAATATAATGATAAGGGGGCTTATTTTCGATAATGATCGGCGACGTTCTATACATTATCCCGCTTATTACACGGCTACTTGCCAAAACAAAAAAATAACTTCCCATGGGGTGTCTTTTTACAATTTATTCGTTAGCAGCATTCGTAGTGTCGATCAGCAGAGAAGTCCGCAAAAGACGTTGACGTTGCTTAGCAACCGAAGACGCTGGGGTTGACAAGTTACCGGACTACTATCGCTGCACGTGAACGGAGCGTTCCACGGCATTCAGAAGACCCGTGTAATAAGTAAGGAATAATCACAGAGAGGCCAGGCAATAAACAGTTTGATATGCCCGGCTTGTGGACGGCTTACCGCCCGAGACGAAGTCGAGGGCGGTAACCTTCCGCGAGCCGGGCATATCAAACTGTTTATTGCCCTGCCTTGAGGTGATTATTCCGTTTATTCTACTTCACGCCGGCCAACATAATAAAACAATTCATATACTTTAATAATTAGCCTTTTTCTTATTCGTATTGCATGCTTATTAAATGTATGCTGTTTAAATTCATCTCCCTCGAAAAGTAGTTCCCTTTAGACCTACGGTGAATACCGTTAGCTCAGCTATAGGTAACGCGTTTCTATAGCAACCACACAAGGTTGCAACTGATCACTAGTTTAACGACGTAGTTGTTACATTCGTATCAAGTCAGCTTTAATGACGATCGATCAAACATGCACTCCTTATTCCAAATAATTTTTATTTGCAATAAATATAAGCAAAATTATTGCGATTCATGCGATCATTTTATAACAAAACTATTGCGATCATTTATGTGTATTAAACTGGACATTCCCATTGATCGTAAAATGGACAATGGACCTCATGTTGGAAAAAAGAGTGCGAATGGAAATTATTGCGGCTGGCAAAAAATTATCGCTCATTTTAATTCATCGCGCAATTAATTGATTTATTGCTTATCGCGACAGGCCTAGTTTGATTACCTGTGGGTCGCGCTTTTATCGTTGGGTTGTTTTCCTTAACACGTCCAGCCCCTTAAGGGCTGATTATGGTCCCACGTCACGCAACGCAAGGACCACGCAGACGCTGCGAACCCGTAGTGAACTTGTTTGGGTTCTGCGTCAGGTTTCAGTGAGCGGACCAATCGCAGCCCATGCTGCTGAGTTACCTCGATGGAAGGTTCCAATGGTCGGGGCCTTGCGGTGGACGCGAGGAGCGTCCGCGGGGCCGTAACGGGTCCGTGACCCCCTGGCGGTGCGTGAACGTGGGGCCGTAATCCGCCCTTTAGTGGATGGCCTAGGGCTCTACCGTAGGGGTGGGAATCTCTTGGCGCCTCACGATTCGATTCGATTCCGATTAAGAGGTCAACGATTCGATTCTGAAGCGATTATCGTTGCATCTTGATGCAACAATTTTTTTCTATGTACATTTCCATTCGTGATTTTCAAAAATATATATATATACATCTGGGTTTGCTACTCAGAGTTTGCTAATCACTTCCTACTTTTGGGATGATCATTAAAGACATCCACAGATGAATTAACTTATCTAATATTTCATAAGAGAGAAAGCTTTTGTCACAAATGACTTTCTATGAACCATGCAATAATCAATGCAGCTTGCATTATTATAACACAATATGGCAGCATGCAAAAAATAGGTTTCAGTTTTGTTTTCTTTCTAATCTTTCTTTTCCATGTCATTAAAGGAAAAGCTGCTCTTGAATTAGAAGGAGTTCTTGTGTCTGGCTGTGAGTTTGCGCGCATGCTATGCGTAGGCTCAATCGCAATCGTGTCAAGACAAATCAGATTGACCAATACACACTAAAGATAAATTAAATAATTTTAAAATTACAAAAATTATCCCTCTCGCGAAACAGAATGTTGCAGCAGGGAAAAAACAAGATTTTTTTTTTTTTTTCAAAATTCCGATTATTAATTTATCTGCATCGAGACAGAATCCTTCTAGCGAGAATCGCGATGCATCGAAGAATCGATTAATTTTCCCCAACCCTCCTACCCGGTGAACGGGACTGGGCTCACCCTGTGCTGCTGACCGTCCCCCGTCCCCCCCCAGGAGTACAAGCTGTGGGACAGCGAGCTGGAGTTCGTGGAGAGGCTCCTTGAGGAGGACGTGAGGAACAACTCGGCCTGGAACCAGAGGCACTTTGTCATCTCCCACACCACGGGCTACTCGGACCCCGCCCTCCTGGACAGGGAGGTCCAGTGAGTAGACACCGCCGAGCCCCTCGTTGTACTGTTTACACCCAGGGCAACGCCTTCTTCACTCGGCTACTGGGATTCCTCGATTGATGCTAACAATGGCTCTTAGAGGAGTTCAGGGGGTAGTAGCTAACCAATGACCACAGGAAGTCAAAATCCCAGTGTGAGTGGAGGCGCATAATCTTAACCCAATTTCTATAAACACAGAGAGGTAGTCTTCAGTGTTAATGGGATCACTGGTCAATTATTACCCCGTGACGTTTTTTACGTTTCCTTTGACATGATCTTGGGTACTCTGCCGTATGACGTGATCGTACACGGGGGGGGATTCAATAAATGAAGGCGAGTCACTGAACAACCTTCTCTTGTTGCGTTGTGTCCCCAGGTACTGCCTGTGTCAGATCCGGAAGGCTCCGCACAACGAGAGCGTGTGGAACTATCTAAAGGGGTAAGCCTGAAGTGAAACTCCCACTCCCACCGACTGCCACTCTGCAGCGGTGTGGCGGCGTTTGAAGTCCCCCCCCCCACCCTCTGACCTGTCTCCCCACCCCGCCCCGCAGGATCCTTCAGGACAGGGGCCTGTCGTCCCACCCCGGGCTCCTGGAGCGCGTCCTGGAGTTGAAGGAGACCCACTGCTCCCCGTACCTCCTGGCCTTCCTGGTGGACAGCTACGAGGACTCCCTGGAGACCAACAACACGAGGGCCACCCTCAGCCAGGCCCAGGAGGTACTGCCGGCGTGCGTGTGTGTGTGTGTGTGTGTGCGTGTGCGTGTGGCGTGTGGTGTGGTGTGTGTGTGTGTGTGTGTGGGTGCACAGTGTAACATTGTCATTATAAATAGACTGAAAATGGAGGGAGCTTAAAGGCACAATGACTCGACTCATTAATCACAAGCGTCCAGCCGCCCACCCCCTTGGCACGGCGACCCACTTCAGATGACACAAAAACAACACCTCGCGTTCCGCTGGGTGGAACAGGTGCGACTCGAGGGCCACTCCCAGCAAGTCTCTGCGTTGAATGTTTTTAATTGGCCTGATTAACCTGAAGGACTTAACAGCACACATCTAGCAGCACCGTGGGTTTATGCTTTAGCGAGGCAACGTTTTCGCCCACATTTCACTAAGCAAACGTCCCTTCTCCCCCTATCTCCCCCTATCTCCCCCTGCTCACTGCGTCTCCCCCTGTGGCCGCAGGTGTGCGCGCTGCTGGCCCAGGAGAAGGACACCATCAGGAGGGAGTACTGGCTGTTTCTGGGCCGCTCCCTGGAGAGGAAGTACGGCCCCACCGCCTCCAGCGTCGCGGCCGACCAGCAGGAGCTGAGTTAACCCCTCTGCGGGTCCACGGCCCGGTCCGGAGCCCGGTCCACAGCATATTCCGGGTCCGGTCCGGTCCGGTCCACACCTTAGTCCGGTCCACAGCATAGTCTAGTCCTGGTGATCCTCCACACCATGGCTGGGAATAACCCTGCGCCCACAGCTTCCAGTTTACTGCGATGTGTCCCCCCGTGCAGTCCGATACCGTCGACCCAGACTCAAACCGGACTCAAACGCATCAAGTTCGCTACGACATTGTCAAGGATCAGCTGACGACTGGTCTGTCTTTTAAGAGGAAGATATCTAATTGGACAACTGCCTTTTTGCGAATGGCTGTGTAACGGTAATAAAAAAGGAGCGGTAAAAGTGGAACAAGCTAAGTGTTTAGGTACATGTTGGTCTGACCGGTCAGGATGACTTCTGACGGTTTCTAAGAGTCTGTTACTCAGTGATGCATTGCTTTGTGTGTGAATTGCAACTAGACGAGCCCTGTTTGTGTTTGTGCTTTGATAGCAATATCACCTGCATTGTAAAAAAGACATGATTAAAAAAATGTAACCTGCTCGTCTTGTTGAATTTATTTTTCTTTTCCACCTGTTGATCGGTGATGACGCACAAGCGCCAGTAGGTTGCGCTGTTGCTGCATGACGGCAGCAGAAAGCAGAAATAAACGTCTTTCGTTGTAGGCAGCGAGTGCATCGCTGCCTAGCTGCCTAGCTGCCTACGACGCAAGTAGTTTATTCTGCCTCTGCTCGAGTCCTTTTACTCCTGCCCTGCTATCATGGATCAAACTGCACCTGTTCTATGTATTTTATTTGTCGTCTCACCATAGTGGTTAATGCTTGTGCCCACTTACGTGGGTAGTTCTATTCCACATGCTCATGTTCGGGAGGTTCGTTTAAAAGGGACCAGCACAACTGAGTAGGCCTCCACCATACAATTGGCAAGGTCTGACATACATTTTAGGAATTTGGGTGATCTTGATCCGTTTAAATTCCTTTCCTGCCCCCCTGACAGCCAGTAGGCCTAAATGATAAGTGACAGTCTGCCTCTGACTCACTCCGGGGATTAGCTGAATGAGAAAAGACCCAAAATGCTGTCATTGTGCCCCACAGAAGAAGTGCTCACACAAATGGTTTTGTTTTAAATTGTAGGACTATACAGTGTTTGGTAATGATAATGTAGCACAATAAATTGATCACCATATTAACAAGCATTGTTCTTGATGATTGAATGGGTTATTGGGCTATAGGACTGGATATTCCTCAGTCCTCATTTCTCTTATTAATAAACCAACTTGTTAGAACGATGGGAAACGCATTGATACCTACTTCAGAAAGAAGTATAATTCCGAAGTTGGCCAAAATTCTACGTTGAATATGTCAAGTTGAAAGCTAAATAAAAAAAAGTCTACATTTTTTTAAAATAGTGAGGCCTATTTTCGTGCATGTCATGCATTTTTTGATTCCTGTGGTTTTTTCATCAAAGTCAGAGTCAACCTTTTCACTTGCTGCCCAACTTTTCCTTGACGGTGGGGGTTTTAGGGAAAAGTTTTTCTGAAGACGTTCTAAACGCTGAGGTTATAAAAAAATAACGTTAATTCAACATTTGCAGAGAGGTACCCACTGCTGATAACCGACTAAAGGCGGGGTTGGTTTTTTTTTACACACAGGTTACCGGGGACCTGTGAATGTGTGATGAATCCCTTCGTGGGGGACGGCTGCTGTCCAGGGTCCTGAAACAGGTGCCCACCCATCATGACGAGTAGGAGGGTGATGATGAGGAGGATTGTGATTAGGATGATTATAATGATGATGAGGATGATTACTCTTATGTGCGATTCCATCTCCCCTGGTCCCATGAGAACGAGCATCAAGGCGGACTCATTTACCGGTTGAATCCACCGTGACGCCCGTAGCCCCCCAACCCCCCCAACCACCAACACCACCTGACAGCAAAATAACCGTAAAGAAACCAGCCATCCAACGGGCTGCAGTCAGACCAGCTTCAGGAGAGGAGGAGAGATAACCAGCCACCCACCAGGTTGCAGTAGGCTAAGACCAGGAGAGGAGCAGAGAAAACCAGCCGTCCACCGGGCTGCAGTCAGACCAGCTTCAGGAAAGGAGGAGAGATAACCAGCCATCCACCCGGGCTGCAGTCAGACCCCAGAGAGGAGGAGAGGAGGAGAGATAACCAGCCATCCACCGGGGCTGCAGTCAGACCAGAGAGGAGGAGAGGAGGAGAGATAACCAGCCATCCACCGGGGCTGCAGTCAGACCAGAGAGGAGGAGAGAAAAACAGCCATCCACCGGGGCTGCAGTCACCAGAGAGGAGGAGAGGAGGAGAGAAAACCAGTCATCCACCGGGCTGCAGTCAGACCACCACAGGGAGAGGAGCAGAGAAACAACTTGTTTACCAGCGTGCGTCTCCCGTGATGCCGAGAGCAGACGCAAAGTGTATTCTTAAGATCGATCCGTCACTTTATGGGCTGGATCTCGCTGCTCGATAGTCCAAGTGCAGAAATAACGCACGTTCTCTCCGATTAAATATTGATATAGTGTGTATCAGCGATCCGGAGCGGGCATGCGAAGGAGGAGACGCACCACCACCACCACCAGATGATCACCCTTCTCCCCGGCAGCAGCAGCCCACCACTTCGGGTCCCCGGCACATGATGTCCCGCCGGTCTGAGGGGGCTTCCAGGGGCTACGAGGAGGACGAGGGAGGATGAGGGAGTGTGGAGCGGGATCGAGTGTGGCAGCAGAGGTGGAATATAATGAAGTGGAGTGGGAAAGGTCTGTGCACCATCTTCTCCAGCACCCTCCTCTTCGTGTGTGCCGTGAGCGAAGTGGTGGTCGGATTACGATGCATCTCCCTGGGCACGGGCGTGCGAGCGCACTTTCACCTGGGCGCCGCGGCCGGGGCGTTTTACTCCGGGGTGCTGGTGGGCTTCGGCCAGGCGCTACTGGGCGCCGCGCTGCTCTGCTGCACGGAGAAGCCCGGCTGCAGGAACTTCTTCCTGCTCGGGGTGGTGGTGTTTCTGCTGGGGGTGCTGACCGCCTTCAGCGGCGCGGTGGTGGACGGGGACACCGTGTCTCTGGTGGAGAGGAAACACTCCCACTACTGCCTGCACGCCGCGGTGGTGAACCCGGCGTGCGAGCTGCTCAAGGATTACCAAAGGAGTCTGGTGGTCTCCACGGTTCTTAGCACCCTGGAGTGCCTGCTGGGGCTCATCCACCTGCTGCTGATCAAGAGCTACAAGACAGCGCAGTTCTACCGGAACAGGCAGGCTCAGCGGCGGGGCACCGGGGCGATCCTGTACCGTGAGGAGCGGGACTTTTCCTCGGCGGACTTCCAGCCGGTGTCTTACATCAACTTGGGGGTTTTCAACGTGCTGGACGAGACAGGGGCCGAGGTGCAGTGCCGGGGCCACCCGTCCCTGGAGCTACCGGGCTACTCGTGTACGGACCCGGACCTCAACCTCTCGTACCCCTTCTCGGTCCCGCTGCCCTGCGAGCAGCCGCCCGCGTACGAGGACATATTCCCGGTGGAGGCATGCACCATATAGGGGGGCTGTGCCTGTGTGGACCCCCCCGAGCCCCAGCAGCTTTATTATTCAGCTGTGTGACAATCACTGACTGTGCTTGGAGAGAATACAGAGAAGTAAGTTCAACGCGAGGACAATATGAGGCAAATTGATTCATCACTTTACTCCTTCTCACCATATAGGCATATTTTCTTACATAATCAGCCTCCCATCCGACTAATGCTTGTCCAGACGTTCACAGTAACTTTGCCAATCGCAGGTTTTAAAATCTCTCTATATAAAAAAAACAACATGGTCTCGGTTGGAGCTTGCTATTCGAGGCGGAATACGTGTTTTGAATGTCTACATTTTTACATGTGAATAAAATAATTGTATTTAACCCTATAGATGTCATAAAACCAACCAGTTGTTCCTCAACCGCATCCGTTTACTGTCAATGGGAAGGACCCCCCCCTCTCTCTCTGACGTGCTGATATTATAGATAGGTTTATGGAGACTCTTTTAATGTCTTCATTTGTTATGGAATGATCTCTCCCCTCTCCCTTGGAGATGTTGCATATATCTGAAAGAACACCACCTGTTTCACTGAAAGAGCTAAACTTGAAAAGACAAATTAATTATTGAAAAAGTGGATGTGATGCGTTGCAAGGTGAACACCGTGATCCCAAATATACATTTTATAAACATTTATTCAAATGAGTATTCATGTAAAGCACGACACATCGAAGAGACAATGTGAATCTTATTCATGCAGTAACGGAGGTGGCAGGCTTACATGCCTCCACCTTAGTGGGCACTTGGCCGACCCTGAGAACCAAACCTTCAGTCTACGGCTGTACTCTTAGTGGGTTCCTCCTTGCGTTGCCCTCTCTTGGTTCACGTCGACGTACCAGGCTTCCTCCCTCACGACGCTCTCTCTTTGGTATGGCTCTTCTTTCCACTTGCTTACGTTTACATTTAGGGCATTTAGCAGACGCATTTATACAAAGCAACTTACAACGGTTAATACACACAGTCACACCCTGACGGCGGAGTCTACCATGCAAGGCGACAGCCAGCTCGCCAAGAGCAGTCAGGGTGAGGTGTCATGCAAGGGACCCCTCGACACTCAGCTAGGAGGAGCCAGGGATCGAACTAGCAACCTTCCGGTTACCAGTCAACCTGCTCTGCCTCCCGAGCTTAGCCGACCCACTTGTTCCTCCTTATTTTTTTTAACTCATCTCATCGAGGTTAAACCTCCAGAGCAGGTTTTAGAGCCGTGATGAGAGCAGAGAACACGCTGTAGAGACACTGGGGTGGAGCTCCTGGAGGCGGAGTCACGCGAGGTGCTCTGTGCCCCCCCGCGGCCCGGTTCATCAGGTCTTTACAGCGTGTCTGAGCACCGTCGGTCATTAACATGCCTGTAGGGGGAGGGGGGAGGGGGGGTGTGTGTAGAGGCAGCACCACCCCGTCTCCCAGGGGATGGCGGTGGACTCAGACATAGCCTTCAGCGACTCACTGCCAGGGTCTTTATTGCAGTAGGGGACCGGCTGGCCGGCCTGCCAACTGGCACGCAGCAGAGTGGCTTCTTGCTGCATTCTGGGTGATTTATGTTGAAACACTCACGAGTGTGCAGTGGACTGACCACACACACTCACGGGTGTACACACACACAGGCATATACACACACACACACACGAACACAGGCACACACACACACACACACATGTAGACAAACACACACACACACACACGCAGCACACACTAAGTGTATACAGAGACACACACAGACACACACACAGAAGCCCATGCACGCACGGAGACACACACACAAGACCACAGACACAAGAACGAGCACATGCACGCACGCAGACACACCCCCACACACACCAACAAAGCCAACCAGACATCCACACACATCCACCCACCCACCAGCACATCTACACACACACCCACACCCACAGACCCACACCCAGACACACCCACCACCCACACACACACAGGCCTTCTGATCACCGTCATCTCACTGACCTTGCTATATCGTGGTACCTGAGGCATCACTTTAAATTAATTTAAATCAGAGATCGACAAGGAAGTTACCGGATATAACGACAGGGCAGCCAAAGAATGGAAAGGGCACACATAGATTTTCATAATAATGTGCAGATGAATGCGATGAGAGATAATGCCATGTGGGCTAATGCCAGCCCGGCTGCCGACGGTTCAGATGTTTGTCTGTGGTGACAGAGGAGGAGGACGTGAGCGGGGAGCGGGCCGGGGGCCACAGGGCTCGCCGCAGCCTGCATCTCCTTCCACTGTCCTCCATTATCTCTCCCATCGTGAGGACCTCGAGTGTTTGGAGCCGCCTCTTCCTGGGAGCCCCTCCAGAGCACTTGTCTTGAGGCTGACTGACAAGAGAGAGAAGTGGCCTCCTGCTGCATTGTGGGGGATTTGGTTTGAAAGACTCAAACTGTGCCGTCGCACTCTTGAGCTCAACTCAGAGTGGAGGGTTCATTCCTTCAAATCCCACGGGAAATAATCCTTTAAAGATAAACACACACACGCACACACGCACACACACGCAGTCTCAAACACACACAGTTGTGCGTGCACACACACACACACACACGCACGCACGCAGCACACACACACACACACACACACACACACACGCACACACACACACACACACACACACACACACACACACACACACACACACACACACACACACACACACACACACACACACACACAGGGGGAGGTCATAAAGCAAAACAAACGATGCCTACTGGAGGAACCAATAAACACGGACCCGAATAACATATTCCAACAGGAAGGTACAACAGAAATGACCTTCAAATAAATATTCGTGCATGAATTAGACGTGTCCGCCGCACCGCTAGCTACTCATTAATTCCGTGGAGTTATTGAATGCTATCTCGCCCTAGAAACGACAACGAGGTACACTGAGGTACATGGGCTAGCCCGCTGGCTGCTTGTGAGCCATCCCTCCGTCTGCTTGTTTCTCTTACAATCGCCTGCCTGCCCCCAGCAGCAGGGGGCTAGAGTTGGTTTCTAAAGTGAAGTTGTTTTAATTGCCATTCGCGGAGTGATCTGTCTTCTGCGGGTGTACGGGACGACCAAGCTCAACAGGATGTTAGTCTGGGAACAAAATGGAGGAGTTATGGGTTAGACAGTGCTACGGGTTGACAGTGTGACAGGCTGGACGGTGTTCTGGGTTGGACAGTGTTACGGGTTAGACAGTGTTCTGGGATAGACAGTGTTACGGGTTAGACAGTGCTCTGGGATAGACAGTGTTACGGGTTAGACAGTGCTCTTACGGGTTGGACAGTGTTACGGGTTGGACAGTGTTACGGGTTAGACAGTGTTACGGGTTGGACAGTGTTACGGGTTGGACAGTGTTACGGGTTGGACAGTGTTACGGGTTAGACAGTGTTATGGGTTAGACAGTGTTACGGGTTAGACAGTGTTACGGGTTGGACAGTGTTACGGGTTGGACAGTGTTACGGGTTAGACAGTGTTACGGGTTGGACAGTGTTATTGGGTTAGACAGTGTTACGGGTTGGACAGTGTTACGGGTTAGACAGTGTTACGGATTGGACTTAGTGACACATTAACTTAACACTTTTACTATTTTTGAGAGGGGGACGATGTTTCAAATACAAACCCATTTAAGAAAAGAATACTATGTATTTATATATAAAAATAAGTACGGTAGAGTGAGGAAATTATGTAAGAATCAAACCTAAGTCGCATTACAATTTATTTAAAGGTCCCATTGCATGCTACTTTATGGATGCTTGAATATAGATATTAGTAGGCCCCAAACACAGTATTTGAAAACGTTCCCGAAATTCAGCTGTGGTGCAGAATTACAGCCACTCCGAGCCAGTCGCACATTGAGCTTTCCCCAAACGCGCCATTTCGGTGGCTGTAACTTTAATGCAAACGGGGAGGAGAGAGGCGGGTCAAGGAGGAGGGTGGGGGTGTGGCCTTGAGCAGCTTGCAGCCACAGTACCATGCGCTCTGTTTACAGTGGGAGTATCGCAATGGTGAGGCACGCACAGCCTTTTGCTGTGTTCTGTAAATATTCTAGAACACACGGGAGTCCTGGAGCTCTATATCTAAATAATATCATATTATACATAGATATCTATATCATATAATATATATCATCACGGCCAAAAGCTGTGTGAGCCTCCAGACGATATTATGAATCAAAGTAGACTGAACCACGACTAGGAGATAACCCCAACTACGATCTTGTTGTGGAAATACAAGAGACGCCAAAGAACCGACGTGTTATGCGCCATAACACGTCAACAGCAAACACTTGCGTTACAGTGTGTGTAATCAGACACACACAGAAACATGTGGCACTCGCACGGTCGTGTCTTATTGGGGGGCCAAATTCTCTGGGCGGGCAAGGCAGAGAAAGGGGAGTAGCTTAGATCCTTTATGACGACATATGGGACCACATTCCAAATCAGCGTGCTTAAGCCTCCGTTTTTTTAAAGTCGAGCAGAACACCTAGTGCTCGTTTAACACCGAAGTTTTAGCCACTGGGGGACCATAGGCAGGCTAGGGGAACTCATTTATTTTAGAAAACCTCATAAAGTGAGATTTTCATGCCATGAGACCTTTAATGCAACTTTAGCATTGGAGTTTTGGAGTCAAATGAATGTCCGATGGGCACAACATCACACCATACCATCTTCAAGTTCACAACCCAACCCAAAGTCATACTTTTACTTTCAACATGCAAGTAAAAAAAAAAATCATCTTAAACAACGAGCAGGCCTGGTCTTGTTGATCATTCAGGGGCTGATTATCATTGTTAAACATTTAACAAGATTGGTGTCTATAGGGAGTGATATACAGGGAACTGTTGATTTGGTCTGTTATAGAAGCTCTTATCCAACACGCCAACAACGCCTGTGATACCATTAATATTCCAACCGTCTAGTGTGATTCCTCATATGGATTAGGTAGCGACAGCTCTCCCGATATAGCTCAAACTGCCCTAGGTTACTCCCTAGCAACAGACCCAGGAGGAAAAACGAATAAAACCAACACAACCATCGCTGGTGAAAAATGCAACAGATTTGAACCCAACAAAAGATTATCTCTACAACCCAGAACACAAACCCCCCTGAACTCCTCCCGCTCCCGGTCAATTAGCAGAGAAAAGAATGCATCACAGCCTTCAGAAGCCAATTAAGGCTCCCCTCCTGATGATAGAGATGTATCATAGGAAGGAGAGAATCACACACAGAGTCTTTGCATGAGAGTGTAAGGTGTGCCACTGACGCTCTACAAAGGCCTGGGTGAGGGCTGTGTGTTGACTGGAGCGCTGATCCATTCAGTGTCGTAATGATGACTAACTGCTGTTGCTTTAGGGGGGCAAAGATACCAGCCTACTGGGCGCTGTGATCCCCAGATCCCCCCCCCCCCCCCCCCCCCCTCGTAGATCCCTTTGCATGGGACAGGAGAGCTGCATTAGTTAAATGACAGCTCCCCGGGCACTGGACACACACACACACACACACACACACACACACACACACACACACACACACAACACACACACAACAACACACAAACACGCACACACACACACACACACACACACACACACACACACACACACACACACACGCGCGCACACACACACACACACACACACACACACACACACACACACACACACACACACACACACACACACACACACACACACACACACAGAGGTGGACACTCCAGAGTAAAAATAGCTGAGTTGCATTTTAAAGTTATTCACTGTGGAGAACATCGGGGGTGGGTTACTGCACAAGTGATTACGCTGCAGATATTTAGATGAATGATGTACGCTGGCACGGAGGTGGGGGACCAGGGGCCAGAGTGGCCCCCGAGCTGGGGACGCCACATCCGGACAGGGGGCCCCTATTAGCTCCGTCCATCACGCAACATCCTGCTTCTGCAGACGTCGGATCGGAAACAAAAAAGACTCCTTACCTAGGAACTCGGTTTAAGAACGCATGAAGGAAGGCAGCAGCAGCCCTCAGATGAACGGCGATTCAGCCTGAAGGCGTTTCATTTTTTTGCGTCTGTATGCTTTCACAAATATAAAAGCGGTCGGACAAACATCCTGCCGCTCCTGCAGAGGGGAGAGAATCGATCGCTCCTAAACGCCTCAGTTTCAAAACATCCATTTGTCAGGGAAGGTTTGTTCTGGAGGGGCCCAGGACGGGCCCTTCGCTGGCGGCCCCCAGCCCTCAGACATCTGTGCCATCACAGCCTGCTGGCATCAATGTGAGGCTTCTGCTGTGTCCTCGTTACTTATCCTGGTCCAGGACGTCTACTTTGTCAGGAGAATAATAATAATAATCATGAATCAATATCCAATCAGTTTAATAACTGTTGGTTACACACACACACACACGCACGCACACACACACACACACACACACACACACACACACACACACACACACACACACACACACACACACACACACACACACACACACACACACACACACACACACACACACACACACACACACACACACACACACACGCGCGCACGCACACGCACGCACACACACACACACACAGACAAAAGTAATTTTAATTCAAGCGACCCAACCAGCAGTTAGTGGGTAAAGATGACGCAGCCCCCGGTGAATCACTGGTCCCACGTGTCGCGTGTAGCAGGTTACGCCATCTGGGTCCGAGGATTCATGACTCACTCAGCTGTTACTTCAGCGTGTTGTACGGATTGGTCGACTGATGTCAGCTGTTTAGCCTTAACGGTGGAGAACAAATGTTCCTTTAGTTTCTCACATCGTAACATCTTCGGAGAAACCGTTTCACGGCTTCGACTCATCTCCAAACTGAAGGCGGGATATGGGGGAAGGTGTTCCGAAGTAGCTCCAGAGACGTCAGACCTGTCAATCATAAAGCACTATCAGAAGCATTCCGTTTCGATCAAGACCGCCCGACGCAAGTCACAAACCTATGAAAGTTTGAAAATAAGCCACAGGCTTTCCTCTCCTCAACAAGTACCTCGCCCTCCCAAACTCAATTCTGCTGAGCCAGATTTGACTTGACCGGAAAAGAGAACCGGAGATGGTAGGGGGGGGGGGGGTTGGCTGGGCCGGGAGGGGGAACCCCTGGCAGACTCTGTAGCCACAAAGTGAGCCGGCTATCGATCTGAATAGCTTCTAGCGGCCCGATGCGTTTTCAAAGGGAGCCCGGCTTTAAGAAAAGATGGAAAAAAAACCTTCTGCTCCTTCCCAAAAGCTGCGTTGGCCTCGGTCCATGGGGCACTTAGCACAGACCTCTGGAGCAGCAGGGGGAGCAGGAGGGGCAGGCCAGGACAGCTCTGCATCACGCTGAACTCTACGCTGGTTCTTTGTGTCGGCTGCTGCAGTAAACTCATCCTGAGTTAGTTGGTTTTCGCTGGATCTTGCCAGATCTTGCAGAGCTCCCCCCCCCCCCCGCCCAGACAACCTGACTGCAACCGCAACACACACACACACACACACACACACACACACACACACACACACACACACACGCACACACGCACACACGCGCACACACACACACACGCACACACGCACACACCACACACACACACACACACACACACACACACACACACACACACACACACACACGCGCAAGTTTAATTTTAGAATTCAGATGCAGATTTCTGCTCCTATCCCAACATCCATTCAGTGGCGACCGTGTTACCCAAGTGTACACCTGCGCACCTGCTCATAAATGCGCATATATAATCAGCCAATCATGTGGCAGCATCTCGCGATTCAGTCATCGTTCAGACCGAAAGAAAAGGGAAGGTGTGCGACCCGGGTGACCTTGGCTGTGGAGTGACGGTGCAGGAGGCGCTGGCTTCAGCAGCGCTTTGAGGAACTGCTGATCTCTGGGGATATCCCTGTACCACAGGCTCTGGGGTTGACAGAGAATAGAGCAACTTAAAATAAGAATAACATCAAGGGAGCGGTACTTCAAGGGACACCAGGCGCCGTGTCAACGAGAGGTCAGGAGAGAGAGCCGACACTCAACCAACTAACACAACAAACAAGAGGACAAGAGCTCTGCAATCACATCCAACCTTGAAGTGGATCAGGCTGCACCAGGTTCACACATTCACACTCTGGAGACCAGTCTTGTGTCTCATGTGTTATGTGGTCATATGTGTTTATTTTAAAGGAGACATATTATAGTCTTTTCCCAACAAGTAAACCTAGCATTTGCGTTCCAGAAAACATGTTTTTGAAGCTGTTTGCTGAAAATAGCTTTTAGGAAAAAAAATATTGTCTACCACTACTCCCCTCTGTTTCAGTCCCTTCAGAATGCGCTGTTTCTGGTGTCTGTAGCATTGATGCAAATGAGCTGCTGCCCATTGACCAATGAGCTGTCAGACTGAACCACAGCATGGAGGAGAAGGGGTTGTTGCCGTTTGCTGCCTCCTGGAGCTCTATATCTATATAATATAATATAACAATAATAATATTATATACGGGTGTTTATATAATCTATCTAATATCACGGCCTAAAGCTATGTGCGCCTCAGTTGATATTATGGATAATAAAGACTGTCTGACGTCTCTGGTACTTCCACAAGCAAAGACTCGTAGTGGGGGATATCTCGGCCATGGTTGAGAGGAATTGGGGGGAAAGAACTTTGGCCATGACTCTCTGAAGTCCATGAACCGCGACATGGAGAAGAAAAGGATTGTACTCCGGGAGCTGAGCTGCCGGACTGCCTCCGAGCTCCCCGCGCCGGAGGTGCCGGCCGCCGTCGAAGCCGTCCGGCCGCAGTCCGGCAGCTCGGGCGGTGTCGTCCGGGCGCTGAACTGGCGCCGAAGCTAGGTGGCAGCTCCAGCGGACGAGCAGCTCCGGCTGGGGTAGCTCGGCGGCAGTCCGGCAGCTCAGCTCCGGGGGTACAATCCCTTTCTACTCCATGTGTCTCCTCCTCCCGACTTCCCTTCGGCAGCAGCTCCGGCGGGGTGAGCTCGGCGCCAGAGAAAGGGATTGTACTCCCGACCCGGAGCTTAGCTGCAGGGCTAGCGCCGAGTCCCCCCCGCTGGAGCTGCTCGTCCGCTGGTCCACACAATCTTAGCGATGCTCTGATTGGAGGGGAGTGGGGAAGTGGGAGGTAATATTCAAATGTGCCCCCTTCCTACGTAGGATGGGGCGCCGAAACTGACTCGCTCATTTGGTAGCTGGAGGCGGTCTGCTTCCAGAAATGTTTATCTCACTCAAAAAATCATGTACGGATTTATTTCAAAGTTTGTATACTTTTCCCAGGAAAAAGTGCTGTTTTCATAATATGTCCCCTTTAAGGTCTTATGTAGTCGAATGTGGGCATATATGGTCTTTTAAGGTCTTATGTGTTCATATGTGGTCTTTTAAGGTCTTATGTGGTCTTATGTGGTCTTTTAAGGTCTTATGTGTTCTTATGTGGTCTTTTAAGGTCTTATGTTTTCTTATGTGGTCTTTTAAGGTCTTATGTGTTCTTATATGGTCTTTTAAGGTCTTATGTGGTCTTGAGGTCTTATGTGGTCCAATGTGGTCTTGTAAGGACTTATTTTAAGGTCTTATTT
This sequence comes from Melanogrammus aeglefinus, assembly GCA_900291075.1. Classification (NCBI taxonomy): domain Eukaryota; kingdom Metazoa; phylum Chordata; class Actinopteri; order Gadiformes; family Gadidae; genus Melanogrammus; species Melanogrammus aeglefinus. The sequence goes on from OLKM01000203.1 coordinate 256,551, forward strand.
GGTCTCATCTCAATCCAGTTGTGGAGCATTTCTGGGATTTTTTTTATATATACACAACTACCATACATACATCTATATGTTCTAAATATGAATATATATACAAATAATCATAATATATATTATTTCATATTTCAATATTTATTTCAAGCATAAAATTCAAGGTACATAAATGATGCACAGAAACAATGATAGTCATAGAACAGAATTTTATTCAATAAAAAAGTTAGTCAATTATCACCACCACCTGCGTTTCCATTCATATTATATCACACTATTCTCCCAATTACGAAAAGCCTGATTCAAACCAACAATCATCCCATCATGGAATAAGTATAAATAAAGTAATAAAAAAAGGCCATCGAACCGAATGGAACTAAAAACACGAGCATCTGGATCAGTTGGAGGACATGGCTTATCCATTCAAGGAAATGGGTAAATTTATATTCAGGGCAGATCCCATTAAATGATAAGACAACAAACCAAAATAAATTACAGAAACAAACACAAGTAAACAAGTTCGAATTTGCATAGATGCACCAGCCAGTGCGCAGACAACACTACAGAGACGTTATGGAAAGGATAGAAGGATAGAATAGAAAACAAAATCCTAACAAATCAACCGGTGCCAGACACACTACTTTTAGTTCTGTATAATATTTATTCTAGGCCGCTAAGGTCCAGAGGGGTTCGGTCCTGCAGCCCGGAGAGGCCTTGACCTCTGCATCTCTCTCTGATGACCTCTCCAGGTGGTGGTCAGTCTCTGAAACACCTACGCGTGCTTGAGCCCCTCTGCTGGACGACAGAAGGGGGGCCTCAGCCCAATCACAGAGCTGCAAGGATCGCCTTCCCGTTCTCTCCTGCTAACGAAGCAGGATGCTTCTTTAAAAGAGGTAACCTGTTGTCAGAAGCTAGCCCTCTCTCGACCGACCCCCCTGCAGTCCCTGTCAGGCCGCAGACCAAGCTGAGCCTCCAGGCCTGATCGAGGAAGACTTTTACTTTGGAAGAGGTGAATGTCCTTGACGATAAACTTGAATAAATGATGACTTTACTATTTCTAACCGCAGTGCACAATGAGTCTCTTAACACAGGTGTGGTGCAATCCTTTTGATTTGGAGTTTTAAAAAATACGCTGCTTGTCTTTTTGGTTTAACGATCACGTTTTGTAACCATAGGTGGTTTGTTTCTGTTGTTTGTTTCATGTTCAAAGCCCCAGAACTAGGCTGACGCAGCCTCTGCGGAGAGTTCATCTTATTGCCAAGAAGCTAATTCAAGAACCAGTGGAGATGTTCTCGTGCATGTCAAAAACATTCTGATGAGATTACGCCCAGTAATAAATATGCACGGCTCAGACGCTTACATTCTCTATTCCAGATCATTCCATTCCCCCTCCCAGAAGATGATCAAGGGAGAAAAGGAAAGCCGGGAAGACGCTGTGGAATGAATCAGGGCAGACCAGAGCCATGGTTCAACAAGCCCCACAACATGAGCCTCACATATTATTCTCTTCCATAACCATAATTGAAAGCAACAATATGTTACTGGTAACAACTTAGGAGGAGATGAGATTGGTGATTTACCCTGTGGGGTGATCAGGTCACACAGTATAATAGACTGCAATGGTCAGAGACGCTTCTTTACCTCAGAGGCAAGCTAGACAGACTGCTCTGTGTGTTTCCATTCGCAGAACTACTAGGAAACATGATAGTGTTTCCTAGTAGGGGGTCACCTGGATCCTCCCAGGTGTGAAGTGACCACTCGTTGTCCGGCCGCTGGACCACTGATGGCCAAGGCCGTCACACAACCCAGACCAGGAGTGGACCGGTCACATTGACGGGGCTCTGTGACACAGACGGACACAGTGCCTCGTACCTGCCAGTGGCTACGGCCTTGAGGGCTACAGCAGACTGGAGGAGTCGTGCTTGTACTGCGCATAAACTCAACTTGAACCTTTGCTCAGCTTTCCGTGGAATGCCACATTTAAATCCCACACGTGCACACACACACACACACCCTGATACATACCCACACACCCTGGTACATACATTTGCTCACTCTTCACACACACACACACACACACACACACACACACACACACACACACACACAACACACACACACACACACACACACACAACACACACACACACACACACACACACACACACACACACACACACACACACACACACACACACACACAGGTTGGTTGTGCTGTAGTGTGTGTAGCCCCAGAGCTTTGTTTTGGCGTGCGGAAGCGGCGGCTCAGAGCCGCGGCGGGGGAAGAGGAGGGGGAGTGGGGGGAGGGTTGGGGGTTTGTGGGGGCGCGCGTCTGGATCTGATAAGACGCGGATGCCCGCCGCACGGAGGGTATTTCCATTTCCCCAGGCTTCGTCTTCTTCTCGGGGAAACATCTGGAGTCAAAAGCAATCAGTCGTATGAAAGTGACAGAGCGCGCGGCGCGCAATGGGACGGCGGCAGATCATTTGCTGTTCTGGCTCTGCACTCGCGGGTTCCTCTGGACGGAACCGGAGGAGCCGCCAAGAGAACCGCACCCATGTGACCCTAAATACCCCGGCTTACCCAGACCCTGGGGAGACACTCAGACACTTGCTGCCCCCCCCCAAGTAAAACAATAGGGAAACAACGCAGATTGGCTTCTTCCAAAGTTCTTCTTAAGATAGAACACATGTTCTGGTGTTTTAACACCATATCCCGCTGGTAGAACAGTGTGAGGTTTTCGCACACAAACAGTATAAACCTCATTCTAGTAGCCCTCCAAACAGATTGCAGCAAGGTAATGCTACAATTGACTTTTACAAGGTTATACGATCAATAAATAGATTTCCCCAAAAATGTAAAACAAAACAACAACAAAAAAACAACCCCCCCCCCCCCCCGGTGCCTAAACAGGACGTTTGTCTTCAGTGTTCAGTCGATCGGCCTCCTTCACCTGGGCGGCCATCTTGGCTTCCAAATGCTAGCTTGCATTTTTCAAACGAAGATGACCGCCGAGGGCAACGTACAAACAAACAAACAAACAAACAAACACAAACAAACAAACACACAAAGGTGTGCGGCCCTTTAGGGCCTGGCGGCGTCGGCCTGCGCCGTCTCCATGGCGCCCAGGAAGAGGCAGAGCACGGTGGCGAGCAGCGCGTGCGCCGCCTCGTAGAGCAGCTTGGGGGAGAAGACGCTCCAGATGAAGAGGTGGTAGCGTAGCGCCGTCACCAGCACCACGTAGGCCGCCACCGGCACGCTGCGCAGCAGGGCCAGGACGTAGCAGCCGTGACCCAGCGCCACCGGGGTCCTGGGGGGGGGACGGGACAGAGTCAAGGGCCGGTCACAACAAAGGAGAAGGGGCGGGGCCAGTCCATACAAACTCAACGCAAAGACGTGGTCCAAAATGATGACCGGCGTGGTGCGACCACCCTGTTACACACAGATTTTACGTGATTCCACTTGGGCAAACACTTCGGAAATATTTGGAACTTTCCGCGAATTTCGCGTGACGATTCGGTCCTGACAGCCAATCGACGTTCACTTCCTGAACGTCAGAGGGAACCGCAGCAAGGAGGAGAAAGGGACCGTTGCTCTATATCGAAAAACATATAATATCATATAATCTCGGTCATGCTTGAGAAAGGAATTGGCGGAAACTAACTTTGGCGTTCACACATTCAATATCGACGTACCCCGGGAATTTTGCCTGATCAAATCGTCCAAATAACTGCCGCAAGTAAAGTTTTGTCCACTCGCGCAAGCAAATCCAGGCGAAGATGGCAAGGCTAATATATTTGCCTTTGGTTGTGAACTCACGGTCACAGAGATAAGGAGGCAGTCTTGGAGTCAGTTTGAAGGCATCGAGCCATGTTGTGCTTAAAGCGCTGCATTGGTGACCGATGGATCCAACGTCTCTTTGCCGTTGGAGACGATAACATTGTGTGCCATGCACGTGATGGACAGGTGAGGTGGATTCACCAGACCAATCATGGCAGAGATAGCCCTGATAGGTCAGACACGAGCTGGGAGTGGTCTCAGATCCACACTCAGACCATAGCTGTAACGTCTTCCCTACTGCACCCTCAACTTAGTGGTGGGGGTTGGAGGAGTTTTTTAGAGGACAACGTATGGGCAGCTGTCAGGAGGCGTGGGGAAGTGTTTTACAGACTTGGTTCTACCATTGATCTTATAAGTATATCCGCAGGATCTGAATTGGTAAAACTGACCTTTAGTGAATGGGAAAAATATCTGCCTGATTGCCTGCTTCTGCAGAAACACACACACACACACACACACACACACACACACACACACACACACACACACACACACACACACACACACACACACACACACACACACACACACACACACACGTCAACGCACACACACACACACGCTCACACACTCTGCCGCACGCCCAGTCAACTGTATTTTCTAAAGTCTAATGATTAAATCTCTACGGTGGCGCTGAAGCAGAGAGGCGTCAGGTAATTACAGTCTGAGCAGAGAAGAGGAACACGACGTACGAGTTCAGAGCAATTAGAACAAAAGAGGAGAGAATATACATCATCCGTCCTCCGATGATCCATTATCAGCCACGGTGAAACTTTCTGTATAAAGTAGACCATCGACGGAGGTTTCCTGATCCATACATCCATAAGAAGTACCATTAACGCATATCTGCTGATCCATGCATCCATAAGGTGTACCATCGACTCATATCTCCGGATCCATACAGTTTACCATCGACTCATACCTCCGGATCCATGCGTCCATCGACACATATCTGCTGATCCATAAAGTGCACCATCAACACATATCTCCTGATCCATGCATCAGTACGGTGTTCTGGCAGCAGTGGTGTCCGTCGATCGAGGAGGGAATCGCCAGATCTCAATCGATTGGTTGTTTTGACTCCAAACACACACACACACACACACACACACACACACACACACACACACACACACACACACACACACACACACACACACACACACACACACACACACACACACACACACACACACACACACACACACACACACACACACAACCCTGCGCTAATGAGTGCCGCTGTACAGGCATCGACTGGTTTTAACTTCCACATTATGACATTACCCGGGTGGGGTTTGCGTCCCAGCGCGCTACACCACTCTTGGGTGTGTTCTAACAAACCCAGCGCTGTGTTGTCTGGGCCCCGTTTACGGGAGCTGTAGTGAACCGGCCGTGGGGTCTGGGGGACTGCAGAGTGCCGGGCTATATGTGGCCGTAGGCGAGCCATCGATCTGCAAGAATAAAATAAAATAAAAAGACTTGCCCAGCGTGCTGGGCGACTATTGGCTAATGTGCACTCTAGCAGGTAGTGACTATAAGCCAGGGGTGGCTAGTCGCTGACTGCCCCTAATTGTCCCTAATGAGACGCGCGGCCAATCTAATGCGTCCAATCAGAGCCTCCGTCCGAGCCGGCCTGTGAACGGGGGGCTGAGAGGGTCTCCTGAGCCGCTCGGCTCCAAGTGGCCCCGCGGGGTCGGGCTGTTGACATGGCGGGGGACGCCGGCTGCACAATTAAAGCTCAATTGATGCTCAAAGCCTCCAAGCCTGGCCGTGGGCGACCATTAGCGACCCGCATATATAGGGTTTCAAGAAAAAAAGGGAGGGAAAAACAATCAAATAAAAAAGGAGAGTGTGGTGCGTGAGTGAGGCGCGGCTAAGTGGGCTCGGACTCTGGGGAGCGCCAGCCCAGCGGCGGTGTCTATTGATCCGCTCCTCGTCTCCATTTCCTGCTTCCTGCTGCAGCCGCTGATGGAGCAGAGTGCATTCGAAATGAGCTGTCCCGCGTCAGCCGGCTGACAGGCCTTCATCTATCACCCCCGCCCGTCTCCTGCAGCGCAGAGGGGGTGAGGCGGGGCGGGTGGGGTGGGTGGGATCATTGTTGAGGAGCTACAAGCGGGCTGACAGCAGCCAGCGCACTGGAAACAGAGTGTGATGTGACATCAGCCAGAGAGGCCCCATCACGCTGGATTAAATCAACGTGAAGAGCGTCTCCGGTCGGTGGAAACGGAGACACGCTTGCGCTGGGGGTCACCCAGGGGGATACAACGAGGTTATTGAGACATTACTATAAATAGACTCATGTATAATTGATCGTTTTTATTATTAATAGATGGACGGCGGCCCTGTGATTGTTTCGAAACGGTGCTCCTGTTCGTCAAACTTGTTTTTTTTTTTCCGTTTCGGATTCACAAATATTTCAACGGAATGAATGATCAAATGTTGAACCGGAGGATCCGCACGCAAATGAACGCGCAGCGGTGACAAAAGAAACACCAACGAAGAAAAGAATAGACGGAAACAACCGCGTCTTTGACTTGTTGGTATCGCGGCGCGATGTCGCGGCGCGATGTCGCGGCGCGAGCTCGGGTCGTCGCCACGGCGGCGTCGGCGGGGGGGGGCGGGGCCACTCACCTGAGGCTCTCCGAGTTGAGGTAGCACACCAGGTGGCAGGCCCAGAGCAGGGGCCCCGCGTACGTCCCCAGGGCCGTCAGGAAGATGGCGGGTCCCTCCACGTAGCTCTCCAGGCCCACGAAGCCCACAGAGACGTCCACCGTGCCGATGTTGTTGGAGTTCCCCTGCAGAGAAGAGTTTAGAGCCCTGTTTAGAGCAGGGCTGGACTGACATTACACCCGTAGAGGTCTGTGGAACAATGGTTTTTATTAAAGGGGTGATAGCAGGCTTTTTTCGACCTTTCCCTTTGCTTTAGACTGTTATATGACGTATGTATACATGCTTTACTCCTGCTAAGCTAGAAAAATCAAAGACCGAACTAGTGGCAGTACTCTCGCCCACCGAGAACGGCCCTCAACAAGTGCGTGTTTACGCTCAAACTTGACTTCAGTCAGACAGTGGGCGCTGCTGAAGTGCAGAAGTCCCGCCTCCCGGCTACCAGCAATGTTTACAACTTCTCGGGAGTGTGAATTTGCTGACGCACGTGCAAACGCAACAGAGTGTGGGTGCTGACCAATCACAGCAGACTGGGCTACTCTGGAGGATAGGCCTCAAAGCGACATGATACAAATCAGACCATTTTTGAAAGATGCTGAAAATTAGTTAATAATAAGGGGTATTTCTAACATACAGGCATGTAACCCTATTCTAGTGGTACCCCCAAATTTAATTATGAACCCTAAAAAATAATGATATGGGATCTTCAAAGGTCAAGTGTGTGGAATGAATTAAAAAGCAACTAGCGGTGGACCAACTGAACCCCCCCCCCCCCCCAACACACCCACTCCTCCCTTTCCAACGACTACGGTGGCCTGCAGTGGCCCGTATTGTGTAAGGTGTTATTTCTATTTTCCGCAAAACGGACATAAATCCTACTCGCACCAAGGTCGACTTTGACCAGCTGTAGCATGAATCTAATGAAACCTTTCAAACCATCACAGTGGGGTGTCTCTGTCATCCTCACCAGTGTATATGATTTAGGACGCGGTGGGGGTAAAAGCCTTCCGCGTCTTTCACACAGACCTCTTATTGGATCCATAGTGGTAAATCTAGCGCCATCTGTTACATGTATCGATCATTCATCTAGATAGCAGTCGGCGCGAGACAACAACAACGTTTACCTTCCCTGTGGTACGTGAATATAGATCGCTTTTGATATCACATAACGTAACATAACGGTGCGCAGTTGAATCTCTGCAATTCGGTTTTTTGGATACCAACCTTATCCCAAAGAGTGATGGCCTACTTTTAGTTATCAAACAGGGAAACTACCTGAAGAACTTGAGTCAGCAAAACATGGATGCATTAATAAATGTACACCCCACTTATCTTAATCCCCCCCTCATCCGCCAACTGCCCTTCTCTACAATATTTTACCCTTGGATTAAAAAAGTGAAACTCATGGATAATTGAATCCTCTAAATATATTGGATATTTTGGTGAAAGGCAGGAGCATAAACTCGTCTTCACAGGATATACGAGGCGCGCCCGGGAATTTAAGCGAGGGTTTAAGCTTTTAGGAGACACAAATATATAATGTATATATATGACGTACAGTATATGACGTCATATATGGCTGGTGAGCGACTCTGCGGTCCTGACATCGGCACGGGGCTGAGGACTCAAGACTCACTTGTTCAGAGTTCACCGAGGCTCAGTATAGATCCCCCCTCCGACCCCTCTTAACCTAGTGACTGTTAGTGCACTTGTTTCCATGACATCCTTACTGTACAGACAGAGATTTAATGTTGTTTCTCCTTCTTCTGACAAATGCACTTATTGTAATGTCGCTCTTGGGTAGAAGCATCTGCTAAATGCCCTGAATGTAAATGGTATAAAACCAAGGTGTGTGGCACATTTCATATACACCACTATTGATATCATTATGAAGCTCTTACACAACGACGGTACAAAACAGAACTAGAAGTGGTCATAGCCAAGGGGACAACCAGCCCCCCCCCCTCCTTCCAACAACTCTTGTAATTCTTGTAAATAAACCATCCCTCTAGTTATTAATCCCTTCTGGGCATGTAGAAACATGGCGGTTCAACATGGTGTGCTCTATTGAAGAGGACCCCCTCCCTATGTAGACACAGGGCTAATTCTAGGGTTGTGAAAAATACAACTGTTCCGATTTTCCATGGGAACATACACACTAAACACACACTAGTTGAAACATACTTATGAATATCTCATTCTATTCTGCCAGGCCCGTCCCGCCAGATGCCAGTAGAATCCACCCACTCTTGTGGCCTTTAAAGTAGGTTCAGTTCCCCATTGTTCGGTAATAGACGTTAAAGGTCCTATATCAATCGATAAGGTACCGTTTGACGTTTTACAACAGACCACAGACATTCATTTCCGACGATGAACACGCTTTTATGCTAACGACCATCCAAACCCTGATTAGCTTTACACCTGCACTCATTCCCCTTTACCCTGACTGCAGCCAGCACCTTTGTTTAGTGCACGGCTTGACATTAGTTGGGATAATAAAACGTGTTCACCCCGTCGACCCACTCGGTTTATTAAAGACAAACGGGTGCCCTGCATTAAATACTGCGTCGCCCTCTGCGGTGATATTGCAACGGGATCGTCCCACCATGGTCTCAAACTCTATTAGGGAGGGATGAAACAGTGGGGGGGCCGGGATCATAATTCACCCTGATTCATAGTTGGCCTCCCCCCCCCGTTGTTTCGGATTCCCCCTCATCCTAAATCTTCTCTGCTCAGCAAGTCTGCTCCTACTGATAAGTGAGTGTAAGGACGTGCATCATCCGCATCCATTCACAGAACCCACTCAGTGACGACATGTTTTTGTACGATGTGGGGATGATAGCTATAATTACTTAGTTGATTTAGCTCCGCGCGCACACACAGTCGCAGGACTCCCCAGGGGGGGGTTAGTCAGTGGGGTGCCTGTGTAGCGGTAATATGCTGCCTCACCCGAGGACCCAGCTGACAGATGGTACGGGACGCACCTCTGCAGTCCCGTCGTTAACACTGTACCAGGGTGGGATTCACCTCATTGTTGATTCACCAACTCTAAATCCCCTCTCAGGAGGTCGAACCGATTCCTCCAGTGTGCTCGGATCGTCTGACCAGCGTCATTTCCACGTCACAACTAAATGACGATATTCAATAAACCATCTCGCCAGCGAACTTTGACACTGGACTAATCAACCAATTAATCAATCAACACTAATGGTTCAGGTGCGCTGCGAACAGCGGCAGCCTTCAGAGGGATGTAATGGTGAATGTACTGCATTTAAACAGCACTTTCCCTAACCAGTGGTCGCTCAAAGCGCTTTACAATGCTGCCTAACATTCACCCATTCATTCCCACGTTCCCACGCCGACGGCGGAGTCGACCACGCAGGGCGACGGGTACCTCGTCAGGATCGGTCAAGGCCAGGGTGCCTTGCTCAGGGAGACCTCGGCACTCCGCTAGGAGGAGCCGGAGATCGAACCAGCCACCTTCAGGCTACCAGCCAACTCACTCTACCTTCTGAGCCCCGTAATCCCCTCCCAAGAGCCGGGCGGGGGGGCTTCCCGCGGGTCGCCCGGCGCTGGTGTACAGCCAGACATCAGAGACATAGCCGCTAGCTGCTAGCCTCTAGCCGCTAGCCGCTAGCCGCTACCATTACTCAAGCGGTCTCTAATTACACGCCCAGACGCCGCCCATGGAAAATGTTTGATGGTGGTTTATTCCCAGTTCTGATACGGCCTTAATGACCCGTGAGTGATGAGGGCACTAAACCGTTAGCGATATGGATGGGATGCCCGCCTTCAATAGAAATTAAGCCACTATGTATTTATAGATGTATGTATCTGTGTGTGTGTATTGCACAAAGACAGACAGACAGACAGAGAGTGAGAGAGACAGAGCAGGAGATTGACAGACAGACTGACACAGAGAGGGAGAGAGACAGGGTGGGAGATTGAGAGCGCGAGCGATGGAGAGCCAGAGAGAGTTATGGGATTGAAGTTGTTTTCTGGGAGCTGGAATCTAATAATATCACCATAGCAATTAGTTGGGGTAGAGCGTTCATATCTTTTATGAGCACACAGGTTTAAAGTATCTCTGGCTGCCCTTTACACAGAATGCCTTCAGCACTTAAGATTCACTCCCATTCAATATTGCTGGAGGATTACTTTATTAATCAGTTTTCCCAGTAAGAACAACTCTTCTGATTGTTGCTGACAAACAGGGAGTAGCCTCTCTTTAAACTGACCACAGCCGTGGTCCAAATGCATCAGTCCTCGGTATTTGATTGGATCAAATGGCGAATGGAGGGCCTATATGCTGCTGTCCTTACCTGAGGTGCCTTAATCAGGGACACCGAGCCAGGTGCAGTTGAGGAATGAACCACATGCTGTTTCTCCAGGAAATTGAAGATTTCTACAAAATTGCCTTTAACCCTAATGGCTGTGTGAGTGTGCATGTGTTTTTCTGTGTGTGTGTTAGTGTACGTGTGTGTGTGTGTGTGTGTGTGTGTGTGTGTGTGTGTGTGTGTGTGTGTGTGTGTGTGTGTGTGTGTGTGTGTGTGCGCGTTTGTGTACGTGTGTGTACACGTGTGTCTGTGTGTGTGTGTGTGTACGTGTGTGTGTCCATGTGTCCATGTGTGACTAAAGGCAGTCAGAAGTGGGCTGAACAGCAGCTGCAGTGCTGCAGAGTGCGTGTCTGTGTGTGTGCGTGTCTTGTGTGTGCGTGCGCACACAGTTCACCCCTCATGAACTCGGCGCAACCCTGGCAACCCCTGAGCCAGTCCTAATGCCCCGTTGTGTTGTGTCTCTTTAGTGCGGGGCAGAGCTCTGTAGCGGATCAATGAACCGTTAACATCTATCACAGATCAATCCCTGGGAGAGCGTGTCATCTCGCCAGGGTGTGGCGGCGGTTCCACCAGGTGAACACGCCCTCAGAGCGCTGTGCCGGGGGGCCCACAGCGGCCCTGGGGGGGGCCCCCCCACACACACACCACCCCTCTCTTGTCTAATGATGCCGTACAGCGCCGGCTTTGTAGTGCCTTCCTGTTTGTTTTGTTTTGAAGACGCGCCGGAAGTCCCTTCACCTATCAGAGATTATTTATTATTCAGACGCCGGGAGACGAGAGATGGAGGCACCGCAGTGAAGGCAAAGCACCGGTAAAGTGTGCCATTTGCTGGGCTGAGTGTGTGTGTGTGTGTGTGTGTGTGTGTGTAGGTGTGACTGAATCTGAGTGCGAGTGTGAGTGTGTGTGTGTCTGAACGAGAGTGTGAGTCTGCCTGAATGTGAGTGTGAGTCTGCCCGAGAGCGTGCGCGCGTGCGTGCGTGTGCGTGTGTGTGCGTGCGTGCGTGCGTGTGTGTGTGTGTGTGTGTGTGTGTGTGTGTGTGTGTGTGTGTGTGTGTGTGAGTTTGAATGTGAGAGTGAGTGTGTGCACGTGTGTGTGCGCTCGTGCGTGTGTATGATTGTGTTGTGTGTGTTCCCGTCTGGGTTTTACAGCCTGGGCTGCTGTTGGTTCGGGAGGAGAGGCTTGTCGAGAGTGATTAAGTACATTGGAATTTCTGGGAACACCGAAAGGCTCTTCAGAAGTCTGAGAGCGCGGAGGGGCTGTTGCGCAATTAGAGAGTCAATCCTGTTTCTATGAGAACAGAGAACAGCAGAAATGTTCCATGTTCCATCGCTAGGGAGAACACAGCGACGGGAGACCAATAAAACTGTTTAATGTTCTTGCAGTTGTTCTGCAAAAAGTAATCATCTGCAGAGCTCTGTAAGGGCGAAATACCTGTGCCTCACAATGTCCGAGGTAATATAGTCTTTTTCAACGCTTTTACAAGTTGCAGTGAATAGCAATCCGAAGAAACACTTTGAACACTGACGAATGCCGACGCAGGTCAACAACTGTGACGTTAATCCATTGAAAATATTCTTCCTCCCTTTCTCAGAGTGCTGAGAGTGGCCCCGTGTTTGAAAGGTGCTGTATAAAACAAACCTATTAGCTCAGGAGGAGGTGAAAGTCACAGCTCTTCTCTGTTTTGGCACCGCAGTGGTGGAACGAGCTCCCTGGCGATGTCAGGACCGCAGAGTCGCTCACCAGCTTCAACAAATGGACTCAAGACTCACCTGTTCAGAGTTCACCTGGACTCCTGAACAGCCTCCTCCCATACCGCGCCAGACTCCTCTCACGCACTTATTGTATGTTGTACGCCCTGGTGCTTAAAAGTAGTGCTTAGCATCGTGTAGCATCTTATCGTTGCTATCTCTGTTGTATATGGGGAATAGTTTAACGTAGCGATTGTTAGTGCTTGGCACTTGTTTCTATGAACATCCTAACTGTACAGAGCGATATATTGTTGTTTTATCGTTCTTCTCACAAATGTACTTATTGTAAGTCGCTTTTGGATAGAAGCATCTGCTAAACGCCCTGAATGTAACTGGAATGCGACCCCCTCACCTGGGGAGGAAGAAGGCCTGTCCGAAACTAGAAGTGCATGATGGTGGTCTGACCCTCACCTGGAAGTAGAAGAAGGCCTGTCCGAACCAGTAGTGCATGATGGTGGTCTGGGCGGCGTCGTAGTGCAGCTTCCTCCAGATGAAGCGCGCCATGAGGCTCTGGACCAGCAGGCAGCAGCACAGCACCGGCAGGTTGTGGGCCCGGAACAGCAGCGCCACCAGCAGCACCAGCCCGCTGTAGATCTCCCACAAGCCCCTGCGCTTCAGCGGGGCGGCGGCGGTGGTGGCGGCGGCGATCTGGGAGCGCAGGAGGTCCTTGCTGCCCGAGAACAGGATGCCCAGCACGAAGACGTATACGAAGCGCGCCTCCACTGTGCCCCTGCCAGAGGAAAGGCATTGAAGAGAGTGTGTTAGGAAAGCCACACACACACACACACACACACACACACACACACCACACACACACACACACACACCACACACACAACAACACACACCACACACACACACACACAAACACACACACACACACACACACACAGGTCACAGGGGGGGCGCGGTTCTGAGGCTGCGCATCGAATCACAGAAACGATGCATAATACAGTAAGCAAGCAAAAGTAAGGCAAGGCCAGGCAACTTTATTTATATAGCACTTTTCATACACAAGGCAGACTCAAAGTGCTTCACATATAAACATTCTCGTAAAATAAAATAATAGATAAGTAAAAGAAAACATATGCAAAGAAATTAGTAAAATCGAAAGTTTAAAATTTTAGTGTTAAAGATAGAAAATAAAGGCAAAGTTAGAAAAGCTTTTTAGAAAGTGCAATGTATTTAAGATTTAGCAGAAAGCTAAAGCAAACATAAAAGTCTTCAGTCTTGTTTTAGAGGTGCTCAGAGTTGGGTCAAGTCTTAAATCCTCAGGGAGTTTATTCCAGCTATTTGTTGTATAGTAACTAAATCCTGCTTTCCCATGTTTCGTGTTCACTCTGGGGATAATTAACAGATTGGTCTCAGAGCATCTTCGTGGTCTAGAAGGCTTATGTAGTGGAAGCATATCAGTTAAATATTTTGGGCCTAAACCATGTAGGGATTTATAGGGTAGCAACATGATTTTAAAATCAATTCTCTGATCTACAGGAAGTAATGTAACGATTGTAACGATGTAACGATTTAAGAATTGGTGTAATATATTCAAATTTTTTGGTCTTTGTTAGAACTCTAGCAGCAGCATTCTGAACAAGCTGAAGCTTCCCCAGAGTTTGTTTTGGGAGACCTGTTAGGAGACCATTGCAGTAATCAAGCTTACTAGTGATACAGGCATGTACAAGTTTTTCTAAGTCTTCGGTGGACATGATGTCTTGCTACATTTTTAAGGTGAAAATATAAAGATTTTGTAACTGATTTGATGTAACATTTAAGGGATTTTGCAGACGATTATGCACAGCACATCTGTCCAGTAGGTAAGCTGCTTGCAGGCTCGTTGTGTGGACACCTCAACACTGGGGAGCAAACTAGCCACCTTCCAGTTACCAGTCAACCCCGCTCTACCTCCTAAACTGCTGTCTCCCCCGACAGCAGAATCTCAGTTCAGGGCAGTGGTCCCGTGAAGCCCTTCTGTGAATGTAATTGTGACAAAGGGCGATGCAAATCAAACAGTGTGGACGTGAATCATCCAACGACATTGGAGCGTGTTCTAAACCAAAACTCACACGGTTGAGATAAGGATTCAGATCACAGCCTCAATGGACAGAGATAGCCATCTGCGGTGGTGTTTTTGTAAATGTTTTTAATTAATGAGAATACAATAGTAGTGCCTGATTAAACATTTAAAGAAATGGTCCAGTGGATTCGGAAAATGATTATACCCCTAGTTATGTACGTCACATTCTGATAACAAGATCAACCACGTTTCTGCATAATATCAAGTTATGTAATCTCTAGTCGTATTAATTATAGCCTTCTCCCCTTAGAGACAGAATGTTTGCCAGTCTACAATAAATTTGATTAAATAAGACACCAACCATGGACACAATATCTTTAATTGACAACCTCTCCTCCAATCAGGAACGGGTTTAGAACCATCGATGGAATGTAGACGACGTCTTTGCGCCAAACATCGCTTTAATCCCCAATGGCCAATCCCCCCACCCCTGCCTGAGCCCCTGGCGTCTTCAATCATACTGAAAGCCAACTTTAAAGCGGTTAGCCACATCACAGCGGCCCGCTAAGATCCTTTACTGGGGTAAAAAAAAAACTAAAGTACTCTCTTGACCAAAAGAAATGGATCCTCATTCAGACAGCCCAGGGCCGGGCAAGGCTCCAAAAGAAGTATTTGCATTTCTAAGGCTTATGCCTCCAGAATCCATTTCAAAAGCCATCAATAATTAATAGGTAACAAAAGTCTCAAATTAAACCTTTAAAAGAAAAACTGCAGGCAATTACAAAGGCAATTAAATTCATCCGTAACACACGGAGCATCGTGGCTCAGTTAGCGTCCTGTTTCAGGGCGGGCCCAGGCGCGGCTCGCGGCCGGCGTCGCCGCGCACGCCGCCAGGGAACTTGATCTGCAGTCAATATCCAGACACACAAAGTGAAGCAGATGGCGCTAAGTGCGGCGCCAGTGATGAAGGCCCCTTTTTGTTTCGCGGCGCTCCGGTACAGGTACAAACAAACAACACAACAAAAGCGCGGCCACGGGAGAGTGGCGGAGATTACTGAGGAAGCTGCTGCCGGAGGAGATAAACCATCCCTCTATTATGGAGCGCCTGCGGAGCAACGCGCTAATAAGCATAATGTCGGCGCGGTCCTCGGTGTCTTCCATATTAAACATGCCCTCACCACCGCCGCCATCATCATGTTTTATTCCTCAACCCCAGCGCTTTCCCGGTGCTAAGCTAACAGTTTAGTGACGATCGTTGTGTCTGTTTTGTAGTCTGGGCTGGCCTGTACAGCAGATGAGATGTGATATTGCAAAAAAATTGGATTTACATTCAGGAGCGGATAAGCTCAGAGTGTCAGCCGTCACCTCAGACGTCTTGGAAGGACGGCTGCAAAGTATTACACCGATCAAAAATATCTCCCATCAACCACTAGCGAATGGAAACAAGTGATAAATGATAAATGGACCTAGGTCTCTAGAGCGCTTTCTAACTGGCGGCCACTCAAAGTGCTTTACAATGTTGCCCAATATTCACACATTTATTTCACACACCGACCGTGTTAACCACGCAGGGCGACAGCCAGCTCGTCAGGAGCAGCCAGGGTGAGGCGTTGCTCAGGGACACCTCGACACTCGGTCCCCGGCTAGGACGAGCCGGGGATCGAACTACCAACCTTCTGGTTAGCAGCCACATGCCGCCCCAAATGATGACAACGACCACAATGAGAAGGCAGGCTGTGTGTTGGCCGGGCGGATCGTGCGTGAGGACCACGTTCCCCCTGTGCGCAGTGCACTGAGCGTCTATACGTGCCCCGTGTTCGCAGTTCTATCGGCGGCAGCAGAAAATGATAGCCTGTCAAACCAGTGGAACTGATTGCTGGATTCCACCAACATGTTACCTTGGAAACAGGCATCTGCTACTCTACCCCCGAATGACTAAGGGAAAGCAGGTAAAGATCGCACATCTCCCCCCGTCGAGGGGGGCATCACCTGGAATCTGTCGCCCGTAAACATAACATTCAGTGGGGAGACGTTATCGATCGGGGGGGGGGGGGTTAGATGGGGTGGTTTGGGGGAGGGGTTTAGGGTGGGTGCTGGGATGAAGAACCGACTGAAGGAGAGGCCGTCAGCCGAGCCCACCGCCCCGCCCGTTACCGTGGAAATGTCTCCACCGACGAAATGCCACTGGTGGTCTCTGGAGACCCCCCCATCACAATGGAACCCAGACAAAAGGCGTCCGTCTAATTATGTAACGAGCTGAGCCTCACCACCCTTCCTCCGCCGCTGGAGCCGGGCTGCGTCTTCTTGGCACGACCGTCGTCTCTGGGAGCTCAGCTGTGCTGAGCCTCCCCCACCTCCCCCCTCACCCACTCCCTCCATCCTCCTCCCCTCCTGTCCCTCACTCCCTCCCTCCTCCTCTCCCCTCCTCCTCCCTCCTCCTCCTGTCCCTCCCTCCCTCCTCCTCACTCCCCCCCCTCCCTGTTCCTCCCTCCTCCTCTCCCTCCCTCCCTCTCTCCCGTCCCCTCCCTCACCCACTCCCTTCCTCCTCCGCTCCCTCACCCCCCACTCCCTCCCTCCCTCTCCCTCCTCTCCCCCTCCTCCCTTCCTCCCTCCCTCCACCCCCTGACTAAACGAGAGTATCATCTCAGATAGCTGCTGCGTGATTACGGGGGCACGGATAATAATAAAAAAAATACCAACAATTAAAAAACAGGCGCCTCGTGTGAACGATGCTCATTACAGCCGCTGCACAACAACGGCACGCTGTGGTCTCACAGGGTGCGGGGTTTATTTAATTAACAAAGCTCATGATAGGCCGGACCTGGGAGGCGGGCCCTGGGCCTAGAATAAACTGGATAACACATGTGGTTGGCTCATGGTTAAGCAAAACGTATGTTATGTGTGTGTGTGTGTGTGTGTGTGTGTGTGTGTGTGTGTGTGTGTGTGTGTGTGCGTGCGTGCGTGCGTGCGTGCGTGCGTGCGTGCGTGCGTGCGTGCGTGAGAAAATGGTAAAGAATTCATGGACTGCATTTATACTGCGCTTTTCAAACCACTGGCCACTCAAAGCGCTTTACAATATTGCCCAACATTCACTCATACACAGACATGCCGAGGGGAGAGTCAGCCATGCAGGGCGACAGCCAGCTCGCCAAGAGCAGTTAGGGTGAGGTGTCTTGCTCAGGGACACCTTGACAGTACCTCCTGAGCCACACACGTGTGTGTGTGTGTGTGTGTGTGTGTGTGTGTGTGTGTGTGTGTGTGTGTGTGTGTGTGTGTGTGTGTGTGTGTGTGTGTGTGTGTGTGCGCGCGCGCGCGTGCGTGCGTGCGTGCGTGCGTGCGTTTGTGTGGAAGTTAAGGAGAGGGTTCAGTAGGTACTTTGAAGGTAGTTGCCTTCCTTTCCATTTCCCCTTTATGAAGAGGGTTTGTGAGCATAGACATCTCTAAACGAGGTGGCAGTCCCACAAACCGCCTCCCTCTGTGTGGGGATACAAGGAGAAAGCGGTCACGTTTGAAGTGAGCGGGAGGCGGGTTCTCAGGGAACCTGTCTGGCTGTCAGGGGGATGAGAATGCCACCAGTTTGAAAACCTGCTGGTGATATTCAGGGAAAAAAATGTGCCGGCACAAAAACAGAAAAGCGAGGCCACGCAAAATGTGTTGAGTGACCAATCTGATTGTGTAGCAAGTGGCACATCCAAAGCTTTGTTTCAGACGGAGAAGGGGAGACGGGGAGAGAGCGATGGAGACAACAGTGGGAGACGTCGCCAGGATTTCGTGTGTCCTCTGGGTTACACCGTTCCCCGTCGTGTCGAGCTGATCTCACAGAGTGATGCGGGACAAATGCTTCATAATGCCCCCATCTTCGTCACAACCACCGAATGTGAAAGCGTTGACACGTGTTCCCGCCAACCTTAGACAGATCTCACCCGTTCTCGT
Organism: Melanogrammus aeglefinus; assembly: GCA_900291075.1. NCBI lineage: Eukaryota > Metazoa > Chordata > Actinopteri > Gadiformes > Gadidae > Melanogrammus > Melanogrammus aeglefinus. The sequence goes on from OLKM01000203.1 coordinate 275,091, forward strand.
GGCAGTAGTCTCTGTAACACTGTGTTACGCAACACATGCCGACCATGATCATCGTTGAATTAATCCTGAGGACTGATAACGAGCATCGGGGCTTGTTTTAACTGATGTCAATCCACCAGACCAAAGGTATAAGTTCAGCTCCGTGTTCTCTCGTTTTAGGGACCTTGTTAATTTAACTGAGAGCATTGTTCCGCTGTACATTCGGGAGTTATGTTCCCAAGACTACCACAGTCTGGCAAGCGGGCTTGAGACAGAGAAAACCAGAGAGAACCAGACAGGACCAGAGAGACCTCAGAGAACCAGACAGGACCGGAGACACCGGAGAGAACCATAGAGAACCAGAGAGAAACAGAGAGGACCTGAGAGGACCTGAGAGAACCAGAGAGAACCAGAGAGAACCAGAGAGAACCAGAGAGAACCAGAGAGAACCAGACAGGACCAGACAGGACCAGACAGGACCAGAGAGAAACAGATCGAAACAGACAGGACCAAACAGGACCAGACAGGACCAGAGAGAACCAGAGAGACCTCTGAGAACCAGACAGGACCGGAGAGAACCAGAGAGACCTCTGAGAACCAGACAGGACCAGAGAGAACCTAATGGCCGGTTCAGACTACACGATTCTCAGACATTCCTCCACGATTTAACATGTCACACTATACGATCACAGAGCCAGGAAATCGGGCGTTGTCTCGTCGGAAGACTGGCCGCACTACAAGATTCGAGGGTGCGATGCTCTTTACTTTGTATCATTCACGTTTACAAGATATTTAGAAAATCAAAGGTTTAGAACTGACATAAATGTTTTTTACATTTTTGTCATAAAGGTTCCAGTAGTTTTTATATCTGCTCAATGCAGCAACTCCTCACAGTAGTTGCGTTACGAGTGACGAGCGATACAAATATACTGCCGCATTTCAACCAAAGTTGTCTCCATTATGTTGTTCCATTTTCTCTCGTTTTCTTCATTAGCATTCTTCTTCTTGCTATTGATCGCATTCATTTTTTGTAGTAGTTACTGTGTACTCAGCGTAGTGCAGTGAAGTTAGTTGGTAAACACTGAGCTCCAGCTGTTCGTAGGGTTCCCTCACGCAACTGGGGGTGGGGTTCCCTCATGATGGCTACGTCATGCGATTCCCCAAAAAATTCTGACATGCCAAACTTTTCGTCGTGGGGCTTTCGAACGTCGCAGACGAAAACATCGCAGATCTCAAGCATGTCACATTAGAAGACCTCGTCTCGTCATCGACCTGTCAAAATCGTGTACGATTCACAAATTTGTCTGCAACGAAAGAATCGGGGCAAAATCGGGCTGAAATCGTGTAGTCTGATTCGGCCTTTAGAGACCAAGAGAGAACCAGTTAGAACCAGAGAGAACCAGAGAGACCTAGGAGAACCAGAGAGAACCAGAGAGAACCACACAGGACCGGAGAGACCGGAGAGAAACTTAGAGACCAAGAGAGAACCAGTTAGAACCAGAGAGAACCAGACAGGACCGAAGAGACCAGAGAGAACCAGGCATGTCCATAGACCACCAATACGGGCTGCCCTCACCACAGCCAATAGGCGTTGCCTGCAGACCTCAGAACACAGCTTCTGGCTGTGTTCACACAACCCTTCACTGAGGACGACCTCGGCTTTGGTTACCATTCCCTGTGGCACCAGAGACTGATGACAAACGAGTTCAACACCTCGGCACAACGCCTTGCACACGCTCACACACATGCATACACATGTGTTCACACGGAAAAAACCAATGACATCATCCCAACGGAACGCCAGATTATTCCACCATCCAGCTCACAGAGGTCCATAAAATGCTGTGCTACGGGTACATGAGGATGAATGGATTAATGTCCGAATGGATAATTCATGTAGTGGACAGAAGGTCATGCGAACAAGCGATCAGGGTCAACCTCCCCAAACACCCTCCCCCCTTCTTATTATACACCCATGGTAAAGAATGTGAATCACTCCCTTGAAGAGAAAACCGACATTGACATGGCTGCTGAGGTAGAGGTGTGTGTGTGTGTGTGTGTGTGTGTGTGTGTGTGTGTGTGTGTGTGTGTGTGTGTGTGTGTGTGTGTGTGTGTGTGTGTGCGAGAGTGTGTGTGTGTGTGTATGTGTGTGAGAGAATGTGTGTGTGTGTGTGTGTGCGGGAGAATGAGTGCGCGAGAGTCTGTCTGCGCGTGTGCGTGCGCGTTTCTGAGTATGAGCGCGGGCGTGTGTGTGTGTGTGCGCGCACACACGCGCGGGTGCGTGTTGCGTCTGACGGGTTGATAGGTGATAGGTGGTGCGTTTTAATGAGGGCGGGGGCAGGGGGGGGGTCAGGACAGGACAAGCCCGCTGCCGGATGATGAGGAGGCAAGGGGTCACCAGAAAAAAAAAAAAGGAAAAGCAACACAAAGAGAAGCCCACCAGGAGCACGCCGCGCGGCAAACTCATTATTTCTGGACAGCGGTCGGAGCCAGCTGCAGCACCACTCCACCGGCCCGTCCACCGGGCTGCGGCGGGGAGAATAAAATAACACCGGATTGCAAAACGCAGCAACGCAGTGAAGTGATGGCACACGGGGGACCGGAGCCACTTCAGGCCCGAACGCAGAGAGCGTTGTGCGGGCGGGCTCCGTCCGATGATGCGCACATCCCTCCAGACTCCGGGGGGGGCCCCTCTTAATGTCCGCCTTATGGCTGACTATCAAAGGGCTCCCGCGTCTCGTTAACTTTCATCGCACACACACACACACACCCCCCCCCCCCAAAAAAACAATGCATTGTTTGTGAATCCAACTTTCCGAGCGCAGATTGTTACGCCGTTACACTGAATACACTCAAAACCATGTACTGGGGGAGTGCTATTGAGGGCTATATACAGGCGTGTGAAAAACAGAGCAGCAGGTTAAGAGGTGTAGAGGTATAGAGGTGGAGGTATAGAGGTGTAGAGGTGGAGGTATAGAGGTGTAGAGGTGTGCAGGTGTAGAGGTATAGAGGTGTCTCATGCCACGGTGGATGCGCCCCCCCCCCAACTTACTTGGAAACACTTTGGCTGCCGTGTTGCCAGGGGAACCAGACGTTGCCAACCGCGGCCCGGTAGCAGTATACCCCCATGAGGCCGAGGGCCAGGGCTATCTTGGAGACCCAGGAGCAGCGGCGCTGAATCAGGAAGTAGACGAGGACCAGGGAGAGGGCGGCCAGCAGAGACAGCACCGCCCGGTGCTCCGAGCTGCAGACAAAGCACCAATATTAAACGGTGAAGCGCTGGGCACAGCAATGTCTTGCATGTTGTTGCGCGTGTGTGTGTGTGTACGTTTTTGTGTGTACGTTTTAGTGTGTGGGTGTGTGCGTTTTTATGTGTGTGTGTGTGTGTGTTTTTGTGTGTTTGTAGGTGAGTGTAGGAATGCGTGTGAGTGTGGGATGGTCTTTGTTGTAGTTTGTTGAATTATTTAAGGTGTTATGAATGACATAACAATCACATGAAATGAAGGAGGGCCAGAAACACCTTCGAACAAATCGTCAAATCTCTGTCAAGTGTGTGCTTTAGGGTAGAGTGAAAGTAAACTCTATTGGTGCCCAAATGAAAGGAGGAAAAGTTAGCCAAGGTCAAACAATGTCAGCCATATCCTGCAGCAAAAAAAGTACAACAAAACCCCCACAGAGACGAAGAACTTAAAGAGACGCGAGTTAAATCCTTAACTGAGTCGGCGTGTAAATGGTTTGAAATGACACCACGTTGAAGTCAGAAAGAGAAGCTGCTATCAGACGGGCAGGTGTCTCTGTGTTTGGAGTGCTTGCTCGATCCCGCACACTCTGGTTCTGCACGGAGCATTGATAGCTGGAAGGGAGGGATGATACTTCGACCCTGTGAAGTGAGCGATGGGCAGGAAGCTGTGAAGTGCTAAGGGGTGGAGCGGGAGGACGGAGAGGTAGGTTGTCTACATTTTATCCCCCCATGACACACATGTTAAAGAATATAAAATTTCTCAACATGCTGTCAGAATACTAACGGGGTTGAGGCACTCTCTGCCTTGCCGGGGCCACGGGATGCTCTGAGGGGTAATAACTCATAATAGGGGGCTATAGATGGTCTGTAGGGTCTTTGGGCTAAGATGGTCTGTTGGTTGATCACTGATCATCTCAGGGATTCTCCTTTACAAATGAAGGCTGACCCCTGGTTTCATTCTCTGGTGAAGAAACGGCAGAGATGACTCCTTGATTCACTGATTTCCTAAGGCTTCAGCAGACTCTAAAGCATCCATCTGTGAGGCTACAGGCCAACACAAAAGGACACAAGCTGTTATTGTAGAAACAAAAGGATGACAATCATCAGAAATGTGTCGAGTAAAAAGAATATTTCTAAAATACTGCAAATGAACGCAGAGGAAAGATCTACGTTTAGAGCTGCCGCGAAAACACCCTTTATGATGAAGCACGAGGTTCTAGGGGGTTGCCCTGGGTTCTACTGCGATGCGTCGTGCTACACACAGAGCCCTCGGGCCGCGAACGCCTCGCGGAGTACGCACCTGTTAAGCCAGTGGCCCATGTCGGGGAGGTGGGCCCACTGCACCCCCGTCTGGTTCAGGGTGCGCAGCAGCCGGCAGCAGGCCAGGGTGAGCGGGGGGGTGGCCAGGGCCAGCCACTTCTCCCGGGGGTCCCCGCCCGGCTGAGAGGGGTCGGACGGGCGCCGGCCCTTCGGCGACAGAAAGAAGCGCTCCTCCTCCTCCTCCTCCTCCTCTTGGTGGTCCCGGTTCTCCCCGATGGCGCCGGGACGCCGCTGCTCCCTGAAGTACTTGCGGCAGACGTCTTGGAACACGGCGAGGCAGAGCGTGTTGAGCAGGAAGTACCAGGTCTGGTGCTCCTCCTCCACGAAGCTGCTGGCCGCCAGGCTCAGAGTGTGGCCTACCGTGCCCGCCAGCAGCAGGATGTCCAGTTCCGAGAGGGACCACCCACTGCCGCCGCCGCCGCCACCGCCACCGCCACCGCCACTCTGAGAGGAAGGGTAGGCAAGGGTCATCTCAATTAGGGTCCGAGCCTCCCCTGGACACACAGCAAATTAAGCCATCGCCTGCGTTGTTGTCTTCTTAAAGGGTAACGACACAATGCACTTCATTTATAAGTCTGCTGCCATCCAAAGGTTTCAAAAGGCCTTGCTTGTGTGTTTTGTACATGGCCCAAATCAAGCCCTTTCTGCTTTGTTGTAGTTTTAAAGGGTAACTATACTGGACATATAATTTGTGAGTTTGCTGCCATCTAAAGGTTAAAGTGCATCTAAGTGTTAAAAGAAAGACAAGGCTGACCTTCCTATTCATATCCATAAGCATGAAAAATGAGAATGTGGAGTAGCAAGACCATAAAAGTGATGTCTCAACTTGTCACACTCGTAGAGTTCTTATTATTGTGGTGACAACTTATGCCCCAGCAGTGGCAAAATATGACGGCGCCTACTGCCTTCAGACATGTGTGGGATTCAGCCCCATCCAATGGGGTCCCACAGCCTCGTGACCAGTGTGCTACTGGGCCTGGTCCTCCACAATCTCGAGATAGGTTATGTAATAAAGTGGGTTCTGATGGTTGATGGCGATGAAATCCTATACAAGTGATCCAATCCTTCAGGTGAGACTTTTCAGAGGAAAGCAGTAAGAATGGTGGTCAGTCTATGACTCAAAGGTGATGAGATCATGACATGTGATATGTGATGTATTTCACAGTGTAGGTTGGCCAATCACGGAGGAGCATGAGGGGGAGGAGCTTATCATTTCAGATGTTGTCATCATGGGTTGTTGTGATAATCTTGATGATCGGATGTAATTTCTGAATATCAGGGACATACAAGAGTAGTACCTGCCATGTCTATACATTACATTTATTAAAACGGGAATTTATATTAATTGACGAGGAGCAAATCAATTCAAACTAGGATTTTTCAATCATGGACTCTTGCAAAATCAGCTTCTGGTGATTACTTGAAAAAACTAGATCTGAGTAAAGGTGTCATGATGGAACCAGAGATGAAATAAGCGGTGAGATGAAAACATCAGAGTTTAGCACAACTCCAATCCATCTCCACACGGTGCGAACAGGGGACTTCATTGCATTTCACTTAGACTTCAATTAGAGTTGACCTTTAAAGGTGAACTGAACTGAAATTTGAAGTTTAGTTGATATAACAGATGCATCTGCCTTCTCATTGGTACAATAACTCAAAATGGCTGAACTTGCTAAAAAGGGAATTGTACGGAGAAAATGTTACAGGGCGCCGCCATGTTGGATTTCAACAATCAGCTACGTCACTGGCATGCTAACCTACTCCTACTCTGTGGCTCGTAGCAGCCATAGCAGGTAATGAGTCAGGCTCTGAGGCTCGCTGAAATACGAAAAGCAAACAACCACAACAACAACTTGGCAGCAGTAATGAATTAGGTATATAGGGCCAAGGCAGCAGGCTACCTTTGAATAGGAAACCAGCCCTTAATGCATGGCTGGCAGCCTTAAAACTGACTCACCCTCCGATAGCCCCTGTCATGTCAATCTCCACAAGCTAGCACTCCATAAAGTGTATAAACTATTACTCTGACGCTATCACAGATCTGTGTTTCCAAGCTGCTAATCAAACCACGGCGGGTCTGTAAACAGAAGTTCCACAAATGTGATTGCTGATGCAGAGGGTGTTAAATTCGAAGAAGTAGTTTCATCGTAAGATGTATCCATCAACATCCACCAGAAAGTAAACCTCCAACATCCACCTAAACGTGACACACGTGAATCCACCTCGCATCTTTGCTCATCCGCGGGTGTATCTCCCAAAGTGCATCTAACATGTCTTTCAGGTCCTTTAATAACCATTGTTATTAGGCAGATAATAAACCACGTTCTTTAATAGGTCCATGGTCCCAGGGTGGTTTCAAATAAAACCGGACCCATGCGGTTTCGTGTTAGGATTCGTGTGGACGCCTGAAGCGACGTTAGGGTTGCGTTGAAAGTTACAATATTTTTGTAGCTTTATATACAGTCCCTTGGTCAATTGAATTACTAACTGTACTTTAAAAAGTATTTCTACTCAATCTAAAAGGTTAAACAACTACTATCTCCTCCTCGACTTGAATGTTTGTATACAGCGCGCAGGCTGGATGCGCGCGGGCTGGATGCGCGCAGGCTGGGTGCGCGCAGGCGGGGTGCGCGCAGGCGGGGTGCGCGCAGGCGGGGTGCGCGCAGGCGGGATGCGCGCAGGCGGGATGCGCGCGGGCTTGGAGAACCAGCGCCATGAATATGTAGGTACTACAGCGTTTGTACAGCTCGTTGCGTTTCCTAAATGAGTCCGTCTTTACGGAGATATTCCTCAAACGCATCAAAGTAAATGGAGGGGGAAAGACAGTTTTCGCCTTGCTACTTGGTCGCTATTTATGGGGCGCTCCGGCAGCACCCACACGCACACCCACTCGATCCGAAGGCGGAGCTGGAGCCTGAAATTGATCCCTCTCCACCGGGTGGCAGTCGGACACTACAGGCATGTCCCTCACAGGCTGAAACGCGTAATAACCAGCCATATTAAAACCACTATTTTCCGCCGTGGAGTGTAGAAGACGTTCGCGTGTCTGCAGCAACGACCTAATCCTACCATGCCAGTGACGTCATCGGCGCAATAATACTAAAAGACGCTTTTTCTTTTGTTGCTAAAAAACGCCATATTGATTATTATTTTTTTTTTTTGTGTGTCATTTTCTTTTTAATGGTCATAACCAACATGTTATCGATGTTGATTATTTCAGTTCAGTTCATCTTTAAAACCTGCCACTGCCGTGGGCTGGACTCTGGGTTACAATTGCACTACAATGGCTAAACTTTAAACTGCTTGGTTGACTCATACTTACACCAACACAGATAACGGCAGCTCATTTTGTTCATTATAACCGATTCATTTCTATTCAGTTAATGTATTTCATATAGTATTCAATAAAATTCAGAGTAAGTAGAGTAAGTAATAATGTAAGCACTTTAGGGAAGGGTACAAAATTAAAAATAACATTTGGACACTCTGTTCAAAGGCATTCCCCATCAGCTTTCTAATTTACCGTAGCGGTGCATTAAACTATATCCTACACTATATGTCATTTAAGTTATGCTTTGTGACTGACACACATTGCAGATATTAAACCAAAACATTGACCTTATGTCATTCAAAGGTTGTATACTTCAGAATATACTATTTCAATTTCATTTCTTGGTTTCGCAAATTGTATGAAAAAATGTATACTATATAATAACACAAATAATAATTTATAGAATGTTTAGATTTTTCGGCCTGTCCCATAAGATGTTAAGAAAGCTAAGCTGCTACATGCCTAGTAAGAGAAAAAAAAACGGCCACACCTTTTGCCTCAACACATATCCCGATATTTATATTTATTGATGATTTCGTGTGGCCAATTCTCCTTGGTTCATTGAACGGGAACGGGAACAAATAAAAACATTGCTTCTAGGTTGAATACATTTACCATATATTATCATTATCTAGGAAGTATTTGATACCGGTGTCACTCTAAAAGAAACTCTCTCGCACACGTCCTCTGTTGCCCATTTAAAAAAAATGGGGGTTCTCATCTCAGGGTTAAACCAGACAGCAGAGACACAAGGTCTGTTTATGCATGCGCACACATACACACCCACACACCCTATTACTGACAAAAAAAAAATGGATGTCTTGCAAGCTGTTAGTATTTACTTATTTATTTTCTAACCATATTTCAGCTAAAACATGTCATGGCCCAGAGGAGGCCTGACGTGCCCCCCTCTCCCCCCCTCGTCTCCTGATGAACCAGGGGCCCTGTCCATCATGCAGTCTCCCCACAACGCGGCCCCCGCATCTCAAGGCTCCCGGGATGACAACACCTTGAAAGCGAAATGGCACTTCCTGCGTGTCAACCCATCTCCTCGTCATATTATACACCGATCCAGCATCGCATGCAGATCGCCCGACACAAACATGCAGGGGTTCCACTTATTCACATGGAGGCCTTGGCACTGAAACGCCACTCTAAAACCATGCGTTGTTCTTCAGCGGCGTTTGTTGATGCGTCACCGAACCGGGGCAGACCGGGACAAGGGAACGCACACGTTCGCATTCCACGTGACATCCCTCCAAATCAGGCCTCATCGTAACACTCGGTATTACTTACTAAAACAACACACCATATTAAAGAAGGGGCAAACAACTCGCAATGATGTTTCATGTTGTCTCAAAAGCACGGCAATGAGATCCCCACCTCTTCCAGAGCCCCGAAGGCGTTCAAATGGTTCTAACGTCGTTAAACTGAGGAACGGAGAAAGTTCTTGAAAGACGAAGTTCATTGTTGTGTTGTGTGGCTCATTTTACTGTGAGATGATTTGCCCGTTTCTCCAGCACCGCTTCAGTCGAGTCTCCGATATAAAGACCTTTAGTAGACGTCGTGTCTCGTAGTCCCAACGTTGCGCGTGTGACAGCAGGATACTTCGCTGGGAGGACGGTGGGGGGGGGCAAACCAGCGATACCACAGCCGTGGCTTAGCAGAAGGAGAAGCCTACAAGTATTTTATTTTGTCTTGTGGGTGCGATTTTCTATGTTGTGTTTTGAATAAATGTCCTTATTGTTTGTTTGTTTGATAAGCCCTTTGAGCAATGTCAGCCGCACTATCCAATCATTTCCTTCCGATACAGAGCACATTGTAGACATGGAGTCTAGAAGGAGACACAATGTCAGGAAAAAGCATTTTGAAGCCATTAAAGCAAACTATTTCACAGCAGCTGTCAACGTCACAACAGCGCTGGTGAAACGATTCCTGCGCTGGTGCCCGGTAGTGCATCTTCACTGTCCTGCAAATCTGAATGCTGCCGCATTCATTCTATACGCTGAAACTCATCATTCACATGTATTTATTACAGCTATCGTTAATCGGTCTGAGCTGCTGCCACGCTCCATCGTTGACGGTCTGGTCATGATGGGACACCGTGCGTAATCAGATAGAACAGAGCTCTGTCTCCACAGGGAGACCGGTTCAGAGAGGCATTATAATAACTGCGGTATATTATTGAGCACCTCACTAGGGCTGGACTCAAACCAAGAGTGATGACAGATCTGCTGCCTTAAGGCCCTGCTGGAGGCCATCTCCTCGTTACTCGCTTCAACTGAGAGCCGGCCTCAAGACAGCACGCCCCGACACACCCCGGAAATCACTGGCTCTCCACACACACACACACACACACACACACACACACACACACACACACACACACACACACACACACACACACACACACACACACACACGCACGCACGCACGCACACACACACACACACACACACAAACTGACACCGACGCACGTACACACACACACACATGACACACACACACACACAAACTGACACCGACGCACGTACACACACACACACACATTGACACCCGTACACACACACACACACACACACACACAGACACACACACTGACACCGACGCACGTACACACACACACAAACTGACACTGACGCACGCACACACACACACACACACACACACACATTGACACCCGTACACACACACACACACACACACACAAACTGACACCGACGCACGTACACACACACACATACACACAATGACACCGACGCCGCCACATACGCACTGAAACACACACCTACTCTGACGCGCACACACCCCGAGACACACCGACACCGACACCCACGTACACACCGACGCAGACAAACACATTGAAACACACAGACACTGACACAAACTGAAACACACCGACAACGACCCACACACAACCACACACTCTGAAACACACCGACAAACGCAATAGAACACACTGGCAAACAAACATACACACGGAAACACACCGACACTGAGACAGACTGACACCGACACACACACACATAGCACACACTGACACACGAACTGAAACACAGACACAGACACACACACACAGACACTCCACACATGCACACAATGAAACACACTAACACACCGACAAATGCACTGAAACACACTTGCACCGACACACACACACACATCGAACTGAAACAAAGCCACACACACACACACACACACACACACACACACACACACACACACACACACACACACACACACACACACACACACACACACACACACACACACACACACACACACACACACACACTTTGTGGTGCAGGTCCTTGATACTATCTTCTCATTTGTAATGCTCAAACAGATTTTTTTTTTTAAATCACCGAAATGTAGTGCCTCTAAAAACAATGCTGTGAAGTAGGGCCAATTTTGTAAAGATGTGACTTATAGAAAAAACCCTAGATGCCCAACTCGTAAAAAAAAATGAGCCATCCAGGCTTAATGCAACTCATGTAATGCAATGTAACTTTTTTGCAATAGTATCATGTTCCCCCTGGAACAAGGAGGAAAGAAACAATGAAATACAAACCATATTTCTCATCCGCTCTGCCTTGTGACTGGAGTGAACTTTGGAAAGCCCCATTCAAGACTCTTTAATCTTGTTGTGGTTTTGGGGGCATTGCAAACTCTCAAGAACATGAATATGCTCAGGCACCCACGCACATATACACAAACATGCACATCCCAAGGGCCAGCCCGCGCCTCACATCTGCAGTGCTTCCTCCTTGGTGGGAAGCTTCCATTGTTCTGGAAACGTATTGACGAGTTCAGTTTTTACCCCAAAAACGGTGGAAATTTGAATAGTTAAAACAAGAGAAGGAGCTTAAAAAGATTATTACATTTCTTATTCCAGTTTCCACAAAGGCATAACCTAGGATCATTCCTGAGAACGATATAGATTTTAAAACCATTGAAAATTGTTTTATTGACCAAAACATGTTTTGGTAGATATTCACAGCTGGATGGCCCAGCTATTCCTGCCAAAAGGGTTTTGATATATCATACACTCACAGGGAAGATTAAGTGATAAATCTACTACAATGTTCACGTTTTATCCTCACCTCATGAAAAATGAGATACACTTGACATGTTTCTGTTGTCTTGAGGGAAAACAACTGCACATAAAACCCCTGTCGATCAACTACATGGTCCGGTGAGTCATAACAATTCCAGACTATTTGGGGCCTTTTACAGCGATAGCAATAACCAGATGCGTACAGTATATGGCACATCCCTCAATGTAATCACACAGAGCTGTAAAACTAATGCAAGAAAACACAACATAAAACAAATATATAAGTAATGAATTCTGGCAAAGTGTACAGAAAGGACAGATGGCTGCGATCCTGCTTACTCAGCAGAACCAACACTCCACGAAATAGAGAGAGATGGAGGCAGATAGAGAGACAGAGACAGAGAGAGAGAGATGGGGACAGATAGAGAGAGATGGAGACAGAAAGAGAGAGAGAGATGAGGACAAACAGAGAGATGGAGACAGACAGATGGAGAGAGAGAGAGAGAGCGAGAGAGAGAAAGAGATGGAGACAGAAAGAGAGAGATGGGGACAAACCGAGAGATGGAGACAGATAGATAGGGGGAGAGAGGGAGAGCGAGAGAGAGAAAGAGATGGAGACAGACAGATAGGGAGACAGACAGACAGACAGACAGACAGACAGACAGACGAGAGAGAGAGACAGAGAGACAGACAGAGAGACAGACAGACAGAGAGAGAGAGAGACAGACAGAGAGAGCAGAGAGAGAGAGAGAGAGAGAGAGAGAGAGAGAGAGAGAGAGAGAGAGAGAGAGAGAGAGAGAGAGAGAGAGAGAGAGAGAGAGAGAGAGAGAGAAGACTGATCCAACAACCTCTCCTTTCATTCCAGCGTTGGCAATAAAACTATGTGTTAAGATGTGAAAAGTGTTTCACCTCATCAATTTAAAACACAAGGGGATCTAGCAACACAACAACTAATGAATGGGAGTACACCCCCCCCACCCCCAGTACAGTAGTAGAGCAACATCATTATCCCAGGTCCATTACAAGGGCCAGCTGACCATTGATCAAAAGATACGGCATCATCATTTTAAACACATCGTCAATAGTGCAACAAGTGGAGTTGCTTTTTACCCTCAGCAGAGTGCTACCGTTGGATGTGAATAGAATGCGTCAACAGAATTACCAATATCACACAGGCATCTGGGCTTGTGGATGTCACACATAAGACAGCAATCCTCTGAGCGAGGACGGTATTGAACCGGTGTCACTCCTTTTCTCTTAGGTAGCTTTCTCTGTTAAATGTCAAGTGGCCTCAAGCTGGTGTTGACGTCGGTGCGCCCGACCGCTTTCCGTCACATTGAACCCAAATGGAGGATAAGCGCAGTTTAAATATCATCACCACCGCGTCTCCCCAGCCTCGGAAAAGAGAGTGACGCAACCATCTCTGAGGCGTGCATCGAGCGCTCTCCGTGGCTGTACTTCAGAGCCGTACGCATGCTTAGCCGGCCGCGCCGGCTGCATACCAAAACGGCCGTACAGATTTGAGGGAGGAATACGGGAGTTAACGGGTCGTCGATCGATCCGGACTGTTAGGGAGACATTAACGTCCCGTGTGGTGCGGCGATGGATAAGAGCCTGCTTTTCAGACGGCTGGCCGTGTTCACATCCGTCCACGCTGAGCGGAGCAACAACAGCCTTGTTTAGCAGTCGGACTAAACCAAACAACGGAATAGAAACACCGGCAGACTGGCTGTCCTCCTCTGAAGACACTCCAACCCGGGGAGGTTTCTCCATCAGTGGACTTTTACATTCTCGTGCCCATTAGGGCTGCCATTAATGGACGTTAACGACATCGATTGGCTTTAATTAAAGGGTTGTTGATGAGGCCATTTCCTTTCCCCTACCAATACAGTGGCAGCAGTAGATGAGCATTTTTTTTGAAGAATCCAGAATCAGTGAGACTAGTGTTTTCCTTGTGCCTGACATCCAATAATTCATGAGCCCTGAATCTATGCAGTTGGCTTTAAACATCATTTATCCATCGGATCGCCTCCCAAAAAATGAGGGACTTCCTCCCAACCGCTGGTGGTCTGTTTCGGTATCTTCCTCTTATTTGCTGCTACTGTCTCTCTAAAATCATTCCGACAAGCAGACCTCCATCATGGAGCGCACCAAGTGTGAAAAAGCAAAGACAGCAGACACATCTGCCACCTAATCCTCAAGATCATGTTCTGAAGAAATTGGACATATGGCAAGCTACACCGAAACAAAATAAACATGTTTTAAAAACTACACATGGGCTGTGTGAAATCTGATTTCCCCAAACACTTGGTGTTCTGGGATTGGAGTTGATACAACCTCCTCTTTTCATGATCCATGAAATGAGCAGATGGGACGTTTCCCTGCTCGTTTGAGAGTGTTTTCTCCAGGTTTCCTGGAGCAGACACAGAGTGGATCCACTGTGTACAGTAGTAGGAGGGCCATACCGTAGGTGGTATAAATCACCACGATATTGAGCCATTTTGGGAAAATGCTTTATTTATTTATATATATATTATAAGAACAGGTTCCTAAAGGTTCCCCCCTTTCCTACAACACGTCTAAGGTACATTTGCACATTTGTCAATATGACGCATTTGCTAAAAATGTATCAACCTTCAACGGATGGCAGTTTGATAAACAGTGGCCACTTGTATGAGTGGATTGGCTATTAAACATCAAACCATGTTCTTGCCAGCGAAGCCTGAGAAGTAGCAGAAGCCTATTCGAGGGACAGGGCTATCACAGTGTGCAGTGAACCCCCCCCCCCCCCTGACAGCCTGTGGACCCTTATGGGGGTTTGATGAGGACAGATAGCGCCTGCATTCCATATTGACCAAGCGACCACTCACAGCCTCCTCCTTTGAGTCGTTCCTTCTGTTGTTTAAAAATTGCCTCCCCAAAAATTTTCTCCTCAGATTGGTATCAGAAGCAGGTCTGATTGAAGGGACAGATAAATCTTCCTTTGCGCCGTCATGTCTTCATGTAAAGCGAGGTGTATAAATCCTTCTCGGTTTCCTAAGCATCGATTTTGTCGGACCAGTGCCAAGATACAAGTGGATCTGTGAGGCATGCTATCCTCTCCCCACCTACCCTCCTCCGCCCCCCCCCCCCTCCATCACGCACATCGCTGCCTCACACGGTAACTCAACGCGCGTCAAACTCACCTTGGACGTCTTCCCCCACGACGGGAGGCGCCGCGTCGCCATGGAAACCAGGACGCAGAAGGTGGCGGAGGCAAAGGCAACGGCGGTGAACACCAGGCCCCAGGAGAGGCTGCACAGGTAGCAGGCGCTGCCGGCTGACGTGCACACCAGCACGTGCACGGAGGCCAGCAGCAGGCACAGCAGGTAGAAGGGCAGCGAGAGCAGCGCCTGCAGCACAGGCACGTCCACCAGGGCGGCGCCGCTGAGTGCCTCGGGCATGGCGAGCAGTAGCACCAGCAGCAGCTGGGGGAGGGGGGGAGGAGCTGTGGTCAGGAGGAGGACGACCGCACACAAACGCCGTCTGAAGCCGTACCGACTCTGGAGTGGCCTCGTCGTTAATGCACATCACCAAAGTTTGGGGTCACTTAGAAATGTCCTTCATTTTATTTTAATTTTTAAGAAAAGCACTGTTTTTTTGGCAATGAAGATAACATTAAATAAATCAGAAACACAGTCTGGACATTGTTAACATAGTAGATGACTATTCCATCTGGAAACGGCTGAATCCTAATGGAATATCTACAGGAGTCCCATTTCCAGCCACCATCACTCTGTGTTCTAATGGTACATTGTTTAGCTAATCTCGTTAAAAGGCAAATGGATGAGTAGAAAACCCTTTTATGTTAGCACGGCTGGAAAATGTGGAATAAAAGTGTGTGTTTTCATGGAAAACATGAAATTGTCTGGGTGAAGTTTTGAATGGTGGTGTATACTGTACCGGGACTGTACAGGAGTTTCCCCCCCCCCTGCGTATAATTCATGCATTGTGTTCCTTATTTAATTTGCTCTCGTTATTCTCTGTAACTCAATGAGCGAGGGGAAGAGGGGGCTGGGGGTGGGGGGTGGGGGGGGGGGGGCTGTTCCGGCTATTTAACTGAAATAATTGTGTTCCCGCCGCAGAGCTGAGAGACAGTGTGCACATGGATCTCTGCAGTCCTTCTAAAGCATAGGTCTGAGCTGTTGGGAGTCCATTAAATCAGATTTGTTCTCTCGAGTGTGAAGTGCAATTAGCTCAGAATGATTTCAAATTATTGTGTGATTCATTCACTTTTTGCCGCAGCCTTCGACAGTGTATAGTTTCAGAAGTATAAAAAAAGGCAATGTTGAAATACAATGAATGTTCTCACTGCAAAGGAAGTTCGTTTATGGTGGTAAAACTTTTTCTCATCGTGCCGACAAATCAGACAGAAATTAAAGTAAACCCTCAAGATCAGGGAAGCCCTTAAAACACCCTTAACTGTAACTGTACTTTAAAGCGCCATTAGCACATAGTGTCTGTTATATCACCATAAATGCACCACAGCCCATGGGGTCCAGCGCATGATGCCTCTATTCTCCTCCATTCACACTTTTGAAGACCATTCATCTTCTAAAATTAACTAAAAGGTGTCTTGGGAGGAGAGGACGAAGATAGAGAGACGCTCAGCATTGTGACGGCACGCTGCAGATTTTACAATTGGACCTCGTCAGAATTAGCTGGAGCATCCAGCCCAGTAATTGGGATGAATACTTCTTAAAAAAACAAAGAGGCTAAAGTGCCCTTGAGAACATGACAAAAAAAACACACACCATCCCCGCGAGTACAGGACGCAGGTCTCAGTGAACCGATGACTAACCCAGTACCATACCGGCCCTTCAATCTCCTCGAGGCCATCTTGGTTCCTTCTTGGTTCTTATGCTGCATTCAACCAATATGGCGGAAATCAAGCCCTATTTACTAATTACTACATAGAAAACAAGACCTCTCAGAACCTCTGAGAACGCCATCATTGAACAATCAGTTAAACCCAAGATATCGGATCATTTCATAGCTCCGACCGGGAAGCAGAGCTTGCAGTGAGCTGTGAACGCCTTTTCCCACTCAAGAGGGTGGTATCTTATGACCTGAACAGCCTGTAAAACACGACCTGGGTAGGAGGAGCTAAAGCTAGCTAGCATTCACAACCAAGATGGCGGCGCGGTGAAAAAGGCTCCATTGAGTGAATCTCCGAGGCCTCTCACCTGGAAGACGATGACCATGCCTGCCACCATGGAGTACATGTCGTACTTGCCCAGTTGCCGGCTGAGGGCCGAGCTCATGGAGGCCAGGGCCTCCAGGTACTGCCGGAGCACCTTCTTCCCCATGTTGCCCAGCACCTCCGAGGTGTTTCCCTCCAGGTACAGCTTCATCCAGGCGCCGTGGGCCTTCTCCGCCACGCGGAACTGCTCCACGCCCACCTCTGGAAGACAACCACGACAAAACCCCCCCCCCGCGCGTGAGACAGGAGGCCGGCGGGGGAGGAAGGGATTTTGGTCATTTACATTCACATTTACATATAATAAGAAATGATAAATGGGATTTATATAGCGCTTTTTCTAGGACGCAAAGTCGCTGCGGGCATTTAGCAGACGGTGTTTTTTTTAAGTTCGTAGAACCAAGTGTAAAGAAGGAACAATCGCTGGGGTAACCCATTCCCTGTATACAACAAGGAAAGCTAGGATAAGACGCTACACAACCAAGTACTTTATAAGGGCGTACATTAAGTGCCGGGTCGTACAACATACGGTAAGGTAAGTAGGAGGGGGTGGCTATGCAGAGTCTCGAGAACGATCCTGGAGAACGCCCTGGTAGCAAGTAATCCAACGCATGGGGTCCGTGGGATTAAGGGAACGTCTTTTAAATGGTGAACTCGGCGGAGACGGGGTAAGGCGTAAGGTATCGTGTTCAACACCGAACACACAACGGCAGTCCATCATGCTGCCATCATCGTCATCATCATCGTCATCATCATGCCCCTCCTGTCCTTCTCCGCCCTCACCCTATCCCCCACCTGCTCCTCCCCTCCCACCCCACCCTCTCCTCCTTCCTCACCCTGTCCCCTAACCCTCCCCCCCCCACCCTCCTCCACCCCATCTGTCTGCCCCCACCCTGTCCTCCACCCTCCACTCCACCGCCACCACCACCCTAACCTCCCCCCCCCCCCCGGCCCCGCCCACACCCCTATCCCCCCCAGCCCCCCCCCCTCTCCTCTGAACTCCGCTGAGCGCCGAGAGGAAATGGGTTTTCAGTGGAGGGGTCCTGGCCTTGGGGTGGGGGGTAGGGTAATGAATGCAATAAAAATGATTGAATAAACTTAAGAAACATATTCACACATCCATATAAGAATCTAATTTTGCTTTCAGCAGGCTGGACTCACACACTCGAGTATCGTGGCTGAACACAGCTAGTAAAAATAAAAGCGGGTGAAGTCGATACAAATTCGAAAATAAACCCAAGGCCTGACCTTGTTATTTTTAAATAAATCAAGATATCAAAATATGACATTTTGTGAAGGAAGTCAGTCAAGGGGAAAGTCTACTGTTTATCTTTGGAAGTGGAGTATGGTTGACAGTGAAACATTAATTATTAAGACAGGCATGAACGCATAATCTGAACGTAAGATCGCCCGTATATTATTCACCCAAATTCTAAGGAACACACACTCAAAATCGCTCACGCACAATAGCTATTAATAACTGAAATACCCACAAGCTTTACTACAGTCCTGGAGCTGCTTTACCAACAGTGGAGTAGTACCCGTGCTATAGCTTTGATTTGTGCACACACACACGCACACACCTCCTGCTCCTTAAACCCACATCACATGCAGAAACACCTCCCCGTCGCCTTGCCGCCTACCCCTCCATGCTTGGTGACAAATAGTGACTGGGAGTTTATTGGAGGGGGGAGGAAGTGGAGATATGAGCACCCTGAAGCAGGAGGCATGAATCATGCTGTAACATTTGCTCAGAGCCTGTTGCCACTGTACGAAGGCACAGACAAATCTGAGTCGGTTCTCTCTGTATCTGTTCTCTGTACGAAGGCACAGACCAATCTGAGTCGGTTCTCTCTGTATCTGTTCTCTGTACGAAGGGACAGACCAATCTGAGTCTATTGTCTCTGTACGAAGGGAAAGACCAATCCGAGTCTATTGTTTCTGTACGAAGGGAAAGACCAATCTGAGTCTATTGTCTCTGTACGAAGGGAAAGACCAATCTGAGTCTGTTCTCTCTGTATCTGGTCCTGTATGAAGGCACAGATTGATCTCTGAGTCTGTTCTCTGTATGAAGGCACGGACTGATCTGAGTCTGTTCTCTGTATGAAGGCACGGACCAATCTGAGTCTGTTCTCTGTATGAAGGAACAAGCTAATCTGAGTCTGTTGTCTGAATGAAGATGCAGACTAACCTGAGTCTGTTCTATTTATGAAGGCACGGACTGATCTCTGAGTCGGTTGTCTGCATGAAAGCAGACTGATCCGAGTCCTTTTTCTGTATGAAAGCACAGACTGATCTGAGTCTTGTCTGTAGGAAGATACAGACTAATCCGAGCCCGTTCTCTGTAGGAAGGCAAGGACTGATCTCTCAGTCTGTTGACTGCAGGAATGAGACAGACTGATCTTTGAGCACGGTGCCACTGTGGGAAGGCACAGACTAATAGCCGTTGCATAAACCTTAGCTTAGAGAAGCAGCCCAGGATGGAAGAAAATAAACAGGTCTTTCATATATCAGCAAACTATCTGGGGAGTGAGAAAGAGAGTGACAGAGAGCTGGGGAGAGAGCTAGGCAGTGAGCCAGTTAGAGAAAGATAACTTGTCACTCATCCTCGGCTTCAAGTCTAGGTTTTTTTCCCCCCACGTAGGAAAAACATTGCAGCAGGTTTGTGGAGAGTTGGAACTAGGCTCCTCTTCAGCTGAGGTGAATCGCAGTGACCCCCATCGATGTTGGGTCAGACTTTACATGGTAAACCTGACAGAGAACCACAGGTGTCCTGGGAGCGTGCTCCATATTCTGAACACAGCTTCATGAAAACACCATCGCCACCCCCCCCCCACCCCCCCTTGTCACCACACCGTCATTACCCCAGTGGACAGATAATCAACAAAGCTAATGTAGGTCTGCGGGAGAAAGACAAGAAAAGAAAATGAATTACGCCCATCGCTATGGAAACTACAGACCAAAATAGGCCAAGAGCACAGAGAATGCACTTTAAAAGAAAGTGTTTTTCTTCTTTGCAGTTTTTTTTTTTAGCTGCTCTATTAAATAATGTTCACACAAAATATTTTGTAATTTGCATTGTTATATTCCTCAAAAAGGAACACAATAACATTTATTTATTAGGCAGATTACTGAGGAAAATAAGATTAAACTGTGTGTGTGTGTGTGTGTGTGTTCGTTCATTCTTGCCCTTTAATCAAAATTAATGCAATGGATTAAATAAACAGCCCAAAAACCTCCATGGAAAACCAAGAATGATCTAAGGTTACAGTATAACCTATTATCACAGAAGGTATGATGTTACCAAACAGAGACAAAGGTTATGAACAGGAAGCAAATCCCTGGCTGGGACTTTGCCTCTTTTACCGAGTTGAGAACCGCCAAAAGGTTTTTCAAACAGGAAGGGGAATTGTAGTGGTCACACGCTAGCAGAGGGGTGTCTCATATGGGGGTTGGTTTGATAAGCAGAGGGGTGTCTCATATGGGGGTTGGTTTGATAAACAGAGGGGTGTCTCATATGGGGGTTGGTTTGATAAGCAGAGGGGTGTCTCATATGGGGGTTGATTTGATAAGCAGAGGGGTGTGTGTCATATGGGGGTTGGTTTGATAAGCAGCGGTAGAAGTAAAGCTTTTAACAAGAGAAAGTAGTCCTTTTAATACGGCACTGCTCAGGATGATTCAATTGAAGAAACAGAGACTGTGGGGAAAAAAATGATGACACCATTGCTGCGACAGCATGACGCAGACAAACAACTCTGGTCGGATGTCTCCATTAGCAGGCTAACCAGTAGCAGGCACCTTTTGGTTTGATGTCTCCATTAGCAGGCTAACCAGTAGCAGGCACCTTTTGGTTTGATGTCTCCATTAGCAGGCTAACCAGTAGCAGGCACCTTTTGGTTTGATGTCTCCATTAGCAGGCTAACCAGTAGCAGGCACCTTTTGGTTTGATGTCTCCATTAGCAGGCTAACCAGTAGCAGGCACCTTTTGGTTTGATGTCTCCATTAGCAGGCTAACCAGTAGCAGGCACCTTTTGGTTTGATGTCTCCATTAGCAGGCCTAACCAGTAGCAGGCACCTTTTGTTTGATGTCTCCTTAGCAGGCTAACCAGTAGCAGGCACCTTTTTGGTTTGATGTCTCCATTAGCAGGCTAACCAGTAGCAGGCACCTTTTGGTTTGATGTCTCCATTAGCAGGCTAACCAGTAGCAGCACCTTTTGGTTTGATGTCTCCATTAGCAGGCTAACCAGTAGCAGGCACCTTTTGGTTTGATGTCTCCATTAGCAGGCTAACCAGTAGCAGGCACCTTTTGGTTTGATGTCTCCATTAGCAGGCTAACCAGTAGCAGGCACCTTTTGGTTTGATGTCTCCATTAGCAGGCTAACCAGTAGCAGGCACCTTTTGGTTTGATGTCTCCATTAGCAGGCTAACCAGTAGCAGGCACCTTTTGGTTTGATGTCTCCATTAGCAGGCTAACCAGTAGCAGGCACCTTTTGGTTTGATGTCTCCATTAGCAGGCTAAACCCAGTAGCAGGCACCTTTTGGTTTGATGTCTCCATTAGCAGGCTAACCAGTAGCAGGCACCTTTTGGTTTGATGTCTCCATTAGCAGGCTAACCAGTAGCAGGCACCTTTTGGTTTGATGTCTCCATTAGCAGGCTAACCAGTAGCAGGCACCTTTTGGTTTGATGTCTCCATTAGCAGGCTAACCAGTAGCAGGCACCTTTTGGTTTGATGTCTCCATTAGCAGGCTAACCAGTAGCCCACATCGTTTACTGACCGGGTCATTTCCTTAGTTCGCACAAACAACAATTATTTACTGTATAGTCATCGCTTTGCTTGAACTCTACCTGAACAGAGTGAATGGAGACCTGTGATCTGTAGTGACCTGTAGTGACCTGTAGTGATCTGTAGTGATCTGTAGTGACCTGTAGTGATCCTGTAGTGACCTGTAGTGACCTGTAGTGACCTGTAGTGATCTGTAGTGACCTGTAGTGACCTGTAGTGACCTGTAGTGATCTGTAGTGACCTGTAGTGACCTGTAGTGACCTGTAGTGATCTGTAGTGATCTGTATTCACCTCGGTGGGGCTCCGCCACGCTGGCCCCCAGCAGGCAGCTGAGCTGGTGGCCGTTGAGATGCAGGAAGCGCAGGCGGTCCCTGAGCGGCGCCTCCTGCACCACGGCCGGGATCAGGCGTCCCACGTTGTTCAGGGAGATGGGCAGGCCCAGGGCCAGGGCCAGGGTGGGGGGCAGGTCCACCTGCTCCACCACGCCGGGCGTCTCCATCCCCACTGGAGACACACACACACACACACACACACACACGTCACACACACACACACACACACACACACACACACACACACACACACACACACACACACACACACACACACACACACACACACACACACACACACACACACACACACTTAAAGATTGGACCCGCTTAAAATTGCACAGAAAGACAATAATATAGAACTAGTCTACTGCTAGTAAAAAAATACGGTTACAACAATAAAGAACTAGCCCACTACTAATGAACAAATACAGAAACACAACGATAAATAACTAGCCCACTGCTAATAAAAAAATGCAGAAACACTACGATAAATAACTAGCCCACTGCAAACACACAAAAACAAAGAGATGAAGATGCTACGGTTGTTTTGTTTTTTAAGACAAGGCATTACACATCATCGCAGTTTCTGGTACAGGAAAAGTTCTGGCTGAGTTCAGTTTTCTTTTCTACATCCATGATATGAGTTACAGGCCTTAACACTTTTGACTCAAGCAAGAATGAAACCTGATCTGCACATTTGGCTTGCGTCAAGTTTCAATAGAAATTGCATTGGCCGTACCTTCATTGTTTCAGAGTTTGCTCTTAGTTTGATTGAAAGAAAATTAAGTGAAGGCCAAATGTTTCAAATAAAGAGGAATTGCATCAGAAAAAGCCTGAGGCCTCTCTGCCACACCACCACAGTATTTGTTGCATTAAAGCTAATAAATCCTACGATTGTGGTCCCTTTAAGGCTAAACTACTGGATCAAGCTTTTAAAAAGAGGAAATGAATGCACTTAACGCCCTGCTGAAAGCCTCCAGAACCATTCCAGCGGATAGCACCAGAACCATAACAGAACTATGTTTAAAGGAGGGCATTAACGGGATGGTTTCATGGATTCCCGTTCGTATTTCCCAAAGAAGTTGCTCGTTTGGCTGCAGGGACACTTGCTCCGCTCAGACGGAGCTGAAGCAAGAAGGCCTATGGGTGCCGGGCTCTCATAACTGGCAGCAAGCCAGGCTGCAAAACAAGCTCCTCCTGCTGTAGTTTCCTGACAAAGGTTTCAATCGAAGTCCAGAATTTAATCAATTGCGCTCTGCTGGCCACGGCAATACAATCTAAAGGCATGGAAATAGGTCTAAGAATCAATGGAAGTATCCCTTTAGGAAAACCTGACAAGCCTCTCCCCCTGCCCGGACTCTGATAAAGAAAGTATACAACTTGTGACGCCCGTTATCTGTGGTCCATGACCAGCTCAGCTCATTACTCCAACAGCAGGAAGGGCGTCACAGGCTGGGCTCTCAACATCTGATCATAGGAACTTAGAACAGTCCGAGTTCTGCCTTCTGCTGTAACGGTGAACTATGGGGGGCGGGCACGACAGTGTCGATAAACGCAGTTCCCCAAAGTGGTTTTGCATTAACCTTACAATGTTTGCTCAGGTTTTTCGAGGGAACCCATTCAAGCGTTGACCTGCTTACACACGTTGCTATCTAATTTCCATCATAATATTCAACCCAATTTAAGAAATACAAACATCACTCGGGGGATGAGGGCTTTGATCGTTTCGCTGTTTTTTTCCTGGCAAAAAAGGGCAAGGTCGTTGCTCGTTCATTCAACTGCCGCCAAGGTCGTATTGTCGTGGTGAGATAAAGAGTTCCTCTGTGGAGAACAGGGCCGAGGCAATGCACCAGCATTTCTCTAGACTGAGGAATAATAATGTGTGCGGGCCCTGTGTGCATGTTGCCTTCGTGGACGAGACCTTCTGCCACTAAAAGCAACGTGCGTGCACTTCTAAAAACGCACGACTTTAGCCCAGCTAATGAGACATGCCATGTTCTTGTCAGGTAAAACAACCATATGCCCGACGACAGGACATTCCGCTGATACACTAATTACAATATTTGGCATGTTCAATTACTAGGAGTTACGCGTGCATTTGGCCTACTAAGTTTCTTTCATTGACAACTCGGAGCAGAAATTAATTACGTAGGTTCAAGGTGGGAACTGTAGTTTTGTCAGGAGCGACAGCATCTCTGGCAGTGGAGTTAGTCAGTCTTTAAACTCATTCGGGGAGCGGGCTGTTTTGCACACCCCGGATTCTGTTGCAGCGTGATTTATGAAACTACACGACGGAAATACACCAAGTGTTTCTCAGCCGTGGAATAATAGCGGAGAAAGAAGTAATTATCACATTGCTACGTGGTCCTAACCGCATTCATCACACTGTCGATGATATGTTGATGCACTCTCACACATCTCGCCCTCATCCCCTCCAGTGGAGACGGGTGCATGTCTGCCTGCGATGACGTTGACCTATATAGCCCAAAACTAGCGACGAGCGCAAGGTGCAGTTTGCCCTCACTCGGTGGATGTTCATTTTTTCTCTCAATTTAAGGCACTGATGGGTTAACCTATACCTGATGTGTTATATACGCGTAAAATACCATGAAATAGTGTCTCGAATGTGTGACTTTAATTTAAGTACTGACTGTACTTTTCTGTACCATGCTAACTGTAGTGCTAACACACATACACACACACAAACCCCTCTACCACTACGGTTAATGGGGAGTGTGTGTGCGCACCTGTCTGTGTGTGTTGGTCTGTGTGCGTGTGTGTGGGTGCGCGTGTGTGTGGGTGTGTGTGCTTGTGTGCGCATGTGTGCGTGGGCGCTTGCGTGTGTGTGTGTGTGTGTGTGTCTGTGTGCGAGTTGTCAACCACGAGGACCAGAGAGAGGCAGGGGGCTGTGGTCAGCCGTGGGTCGGGTATCTGGTGGACCAACATGACCAGGTCTCTCGTTAAGTCCACGATGATAAACCCTCTGCAAACACCTTGCTCCCCACACCACTGAGAGGTCGGTCCGTGCAGAGCATTGGAACTGAGTGTGTGTTCGGTACAGGGGATTGCAAATATCCTGTTTCTAGACAAATCATCGACCTTTCTACCTCCGCCAACGAATATGTCTTCGCCCTGCGTGTGTGTTTGTCCATCT
>OLKM01000203.1:305533-355533 GCA_900291075.1 Melanogrammus aeglefinus
GCACGTCAGTCCAGAGCCAGACAGCCTGAGTCACCAAGCGGGATGACATCGGTGGTGCAAAGGTGAACGCTCTGTCTGATTACCTGAGGAACACTCTGGACACACGGCGGGCGATGACTGCAATGGAGACGTCACGCAAAGTCTTCATTGCAAAAATGTGGTGTGCCCTTCTTTTGTATATCGTGTGATTCTCTTGGCACATGAAAATATGACGCAACAGCCAGTGGACGACGTAGATGCCCAGAAATCTCTCGAGTGGCGGGATTCAGTCAGACAGGAGCGAAAGCAATCAGGCTTTGAAAGCGATACGATAACAAAGACCTACGTTCCTGAACACATTCACTCGCTACGACCAACATCCAGGGCGACCCTACATTTTACGTAACATTTAGGGGATGTCGCTGCCGCTTTTATCCAAAGCAGCCATCGCAATTCATCCCCACACCAACGGCGGAGTCAACCAATGCGGGGAGACAGCCAGCTTGCAAGGAGCAGTAAGGGTGAGGCGTCTTGCTCAGGGACACCTCGACACTCGGCTGGGAGGAGCCGGGGATTGAACCAGCAACCGTCCGGTTACCAGTCAACCCGCTCTCCCTCCTGAGCTACTTTTTCGACCCCCCCTTACCTCGGTGTAGTCGGACACGAAGAAGGAGGTGGTGCCGTCGCGCTCCATGAACAGCTTGGGGAAGAGGCGCAGCCAGGTGTCGTCCCCGTAGAAGATCATCCTCTTGCCCGCCTCCTTGGCCTGCCAGAGGAGGTTGTCTTCCAGCAGCGCCGGAGAGTTCAGGTTCATGACCACGTCGATGAAGCCCGGGATGCTGCCCGTTGTGAGGGCCTGGAGGAGGGGGGAGGGGGGGACACCCTAATGTCAGTTGAATCTACGGACCAGAGGGGCCCCCACTTTAGCGTCTTTTCAAAGCCTATTGAGCTGACTAACCACTGCGTTGAAAAGTGCCTTTGGGTTAATGCAATCACTAAAAGCATCCTGCATGTACTAGCGAACCCCGGCAAACGTACCGAGCATGACAAGCAGCACTGGCACCGGTTGCGGCAAACAAGATGCAAGTAATCACCAAAAAGCATCTCGCATGTCCCCGCAAACCCAGCCATCGCATCAAACATGACAAGGATTACTGGCACACGTTTTTGCTGCCAACAAGATGTACCAATTTCTGGGGCTTGCGTCACGACACGCTAAATAAAACAAGCCGCTACACAACAACTACATCTCCTGCCATCACCCTCCCCCCCCCCCCCTCTCCCTCCATGCAAACACCACCGGCTGGACTGACAGGGGAAACAATTGGCCAATTTGGGAGTCATGGACGGCTTGTTGTGCTGCGCCCGCGCTCAGCCTCGTCCGCACAACAAGGGGGGGGGGGGCACAAAGGTGTTCGGATCATTCCAGAGAAGCACACCCCCCCCAGGTGTTAACGTGCTCTGCTTATCGGAACGGGGGCTGCTTTATGGGGGTGATTAGCATGTGCTGGCAGATGCTTCAGTCGGTGTCGTTCAGATTGTTTCAGATTGTTTCTGTCTACGCTGCTAACAAACTGGGCTGTACTTAAAGATTTTTTCATTTCCCACGTTTGCACCTGGAATTCCCAGAAGCAGCAAGCCTAAGCGATTAAATTAGCGCTAAATGAATTGCCTTCCATTTTAATTGTTTGCTAACAAACATGCCCACATATTGACCGAGTTGTCCTTTAAAGTAGGCTGATCAGATTAACTCAGTGGGGCACCTTCTCTTAACCTTGACAAGCCCTTATTCATGGAGTTACAACTTCATTAAATGCACTACCCACAACGTTTGTTAAAAAACGATGTTACTAAGTGATTTCTCCTGCAGGGGAGTTCAGGTTAACCGAGATAGGTGCACGGTAGTGGATCTGCCACCTGGTCTATTAGGCCAGACCAGGAGAAGAAAAGGAAGCCTGTCCCCATCTGAAAACAACCACATTTTTTTTACAGTCATTCAGTTGACCTATATTAATGACAGATTAGCATACTGCAATCTCACTGACTGTACACAGACAAACATGTCATTAAAATGAATTAATAAATAAATCAACAACGGGACGAAAAGTTCAAAAGCAGAAAAACAAGTCGGCGTCTCTGATAGAAGTTATGCTCCCCTCGATCCACTAACCGCACAGGGACACGCATGGAAATCTGGCGGCCATCAACATACTAACTAAGCCACAGGGTTGGGATCAGGGCTGCATGATTGGGGGAAAAATATTAATCACGATTTTTTTTTAGCTTAGAATTGATATCACGATTCTCTGCCACGATTTTTTTCTCACGAAATGTATTTTTTATTACACACATGAAACATAACCAAAAAAATAAAATGGCAGTACCAAACATCGTTTTTTGGCACCTCTAGCACGTTGCGTTTGACATGGCCCTTTATAACTGATTAAAGTGCAGTATCAAAAACTGAATGTTTTATTTTGTACATATAGCAGCAGATTGTCTTTAATTGCTGCTTTTTTTTATAACTACTGAACAAACTCTACACACCTGTAAATTAAGGCTTGAAAAAAAAAAATCGAGATGTGTGAATCGAGATCGCGATTTTATAACGATTTATCGTGCAGGCGCAGTTGGGATACATATAAATCAAGAGACTTTGGTTTTCTGAATTGTCTTGTGAATGCTCATTAGATTGCCTCGTCTTCCCATTCCTTCTAAACATAGGTTTAAAACTTTAGAGTGGAATCCTTTGTAAAATAGCCCAGAATACATCACAAATACACCTGTTAGTAATGTACCTGGTTGATCTGGAATACCAGTTTTGAATTATTATATGATTGTCATGGTCTTTATTATAAAAGACCAAACTAAAACAGGAAGTATGTTTGGCTCTGGAGAGAAATCGAAGGGCACATCATATTCAGGTGGCAGTTGCGGCATTAGGTAAAGGGTTGCAGAACAACATTTCTCCAGAGTAATATGAGCTCAAGGTTTGTTTTTATTTCGGAATGCATACTTCCCAGTATATCCCCATAATATGGTAATAAAGTGTTTGAAACTATGCTTAAGGAGACATTGATGAAGCCAACTCTTCTCTTAGAAACTTTCCACTTGAGTCTGAGTGCTTGGCAGATGTTGAGCAGTGAGGGACCCCCCCTTTGTTGACTTCCTCTATTGGCTGGAGAAGACACACTTTTGAAAATATGTCATCTAATGGCAGGCCGTAGGACAGCGGCATCTTAGAAATAGCAACCACTTAATCTGCAGACTGTGATGAATGTACTAGGGCAGATGTATATATAGGCCGCAGTGGTTCATTGTACAGTACTGCAGCACACTGTGCGAGCTGTAAACAATTTGAACCGGAGAGCCAGACACATTCTTAATGTAATGACCATGATGTCTAAAGAGATTTGGATTAGTTAGCTGTGTCATACCAGTTAACTGGGTGCAATGCAGTGATAAAATGATAGCGCTCATGATGACATGGCTGTAATCTACATCGCCCCCTGCTGACGAACCATAAAAATGCAATTTGGCTTTTTATAACCCATCTTCGGTGTTTAAGGGCAGCAATAAAGGAAGATGAACGCAATCTTTTAGGCTTAATAGTATGTCTGTTATCTCTTAAACAAACCTTAAACAATAATATGAAAACCATCCAATGTGTGAGAAATCCATTCTGCAATTAACAAGGCGATTCTTGTCTTACTTTTACCTTCAGTGCATTTAAATTTTAATTGTCGCACGAGTAGAAGGGAATCATTTTACGACTGATTCAGCATCTGCAGTGTGTCATCGGCTTTTTTTTTAGCTTGTGATCAACGCATTAGCATGTACGATAAATAGCCTTGCGAGACACGATTTGAATAGACCGCGTTGACAGGGCGTCTAATGGGGCCGTTAATACCTCTCTCTGCAGGGCATTAAGGATCCTGTTGTCTGGGGAGAGGGGGTGGCCGGGGCGCCGACTCCTCCTCCTCTCCCACTTAGATGCACATGATAAAGGACTCATCCCAATACCGCTGAAGCATTATGAGCAATGCTGTGAATATTGATCTGATCCAGGGGATCCCCACACCGGAGAACTGCTAGCCTAGTAGAATAGTGTATCATGATTACTTTTGGACATTTTTTGCAATCCGACTTCAGACATCCATAAAGCAATATAATTGAAAAGGTTGACATGCCATGATCAATATGACACCGCTGTGTGCAGTGGCAACACTGCACAAACATTGTGGTCCCGAGTCGTTCATATAGTCGTCGTTAAAATGACTGCAAATCTGCAAGGGATTCTTGTGCTGAAAATGTGGTCAATAATGTGTTTGTCTGCTTCCGCTCTACTCTGCCCTTTAATATGAACACCACACAGTGTGATTC
Source organism: Melanogrammus aeglefinus (assembly GCA_900291075.1). Classification (NCBI taxonomy): domain Eukaryota; kingdom Metazoa; phylum Chordata; class Actinopteri; order Gadiformes; family Gadidae; genus Melanogrammus; species Melanogrammus aeglefinus. The sequence goes on from OLKM01000203.1 coordinate 309,896, forward strand.
ATCTGTTACTGCTTGCTCACCTACAAACCTGTCATATATTGTACATGCCCCTCTCATTCTCATCCACCTGCATGCTGCCACGGATACTGAGCCATAGAGTAACACTCCAGTGTCAAAGTTCAGCTCCTGACGCTGTTCAGGCCCTAAGCTGTCTCTGCACTTCAAACGAGGGCTCTTGTGTTTTCTGGAAGGTTGTGTCTATCCAGCTAACCTTTCTCCCTTGACAACATGCCTCAACAACTCTGCTCTGGCAGGACTCACTGGCTCTGTTTGTGTCAGTGAATCCACCTGTTCAATTGTCTTTGGGAAAAAACAGAGATATGCTCTTCAATACTGAAAATCTTTTCACACATTCTGTGGTCAAAAGTCTAGCAGGGGGTAAATAAACTGATGACATATTTGCCTGAAATTTACGATCCCTAACATGATCCACATTAAGAATATGTATATGAACTACAAGACACAGACATTGTTTTTCTGAAGTTTGCGGGAGATATGCTAGGTATATTAGGTCGGGGAGAGTAGTCTGGGCTTCTTGGAAGTACATATTCAGGGGCAGTAGTCAGCAATTCAGTTCCTCATGGCCAATTTAAAGCATGGTTTAATGCAAGGTGTTGCCCTCAATTGGGAGATTCATATTAAAACAGCTTGTGCAGTCTTTGCCCTCATGAGATTTTTGGAGAATCTGCATATTTCTTGAGGGTCATCGTGACTCCATATCTGTCTGCTCTGAATGTGGAAATTTATTTCATGACTTCTCTACAAGCAGAACACGTAAGCCTTCGAAATGGGTCTCCTCACCCAACAGCCTCCTCTCACCTTAATGCGAGGCATGGTGACCGTGGGGGGTCTCGCCTTCGCCACAAAGCTGTGTGTTGACCCCCGCTCAATGAGGTGGCTTGTGTAGGGCATGTTCCCCCGTCCGTTGGGTCCGAACACAAAGTCCTCCCGGAGTGCGTCCACCAACATGATGACCACCCTCTTGAACAGCGGGTCTGGGAGACGGGATGCGTTGTGTGGGCCACCTGCAAATGGATAGATGGACTGCATTTATACTGCGCTTTTCTAACCAGTGGCCAAAGCGACTTTCAACCATTCATACACACATTCACACACCGAGGGCAGAGTCAACCATGCAGGGCGACAGCCAGCTCGTCGGGAGCACTCAGGGTGAGGTGTCTTGCTCAGGGACACCTGAACACTCGGCTAGGAGGAGCCGGGGACCAAACTAGCATCAATCTGGTTACCAGCGAACCCGCTCTACCACTTGAACCACATGTCACCCAAAAACACATGTATATATCATATCATGGCTGTTTTGATTGGTCGTTGACAACAGATGCAATATGCAAAGAGCGGAGATGAGGTGCAGGACTGTGATGCATTAGGGTTTCAGAGCAGAGATGAGGAGCAGTAATGCATAGGGTCTCAGAACAGAGATGAGAGGCAGGTAGACTGTGATGCATTAGGGTTTAGGACCAGAGATGAGAGGCAGGTAGACTGTGATGCATTAGGGTTTAGGACCAGAGATGAGAAGCAGGTAGACTGTCATGCATTAGGGTTTAGGACCAGAGATGAGGAGCAGGCTGTATGAAGGTGTTACACACCTGTCAGGGGCTCGGCGGGCAGGTCTGACAGCTTGTTCTTGGCTGAGACGGAGGACTTCACCGGCACAGGGAAGAAGCCCCGGAGGAAGAGTGCAATGCCCAAAACCTGGGCCATCATGATGAACGAAGTGAATACAGACGTTCGGATCTTCATGTTGACGTTTGACTCGTAGTGAGGAAGTTTAAAGAAGAGATGTGGTCAGCTAGCAAGAGGCAATGAAATGGACTATGTAATTTAAATAATTTCCACTATCTATATGAATAAACGGCATATTGGAAGTCAAAACGAACGGCGTTCTACTAGGTGAAATAATAGGTTTGCGGCCGAGATTAAATAAGGAGCGAGCATTGAGATTAAGCTTTATCCAAATGTTATGAGCAGCTTCCGGGTACTCTGCAACTACGGATGGTGTTTAGACTCAAACAGAACCAGTGCGCCTGTCCCGTCTCCAGTGTATAGGTTTCTGAACTGGTTGTACAGGACACACTACTGGAAGTTTGCATCATTGTGTGTCACACCTGAATTAATAATTTATAACCGAAAAATATATATATTCCTATGATTGATGATCAAGGCCAATTTGATTATAGAAATGTTTTCTTTAGGATAATTATTCCAGTCATAGTGCATAAAAAAATACTTCTATGGAGCTTGTCAGGTGACTTATATATTCAGTTATTCCAGCATGTTTAACCCTCTTTCCTACTCAACACGAAAATTTATCACGATATATAAAGAAATAACGTAATTTTCTTTTTAATTTGTCAATTGTCCAGTTTCAGCCCAAAAAAAGTATCCCTTCATAAAAAAAATAGGGTTACTAGCATGGATGAATTTTAAACCACCAATGGTTGGACAAGCAAGTTGTATTCATTTACATTTACATTTAGCAGACGCTTTTATCCAAACCGACTTACAATAAGTAGATTTGTCAGAGAAGGTAAAATCTCTTCGACCTCCTTGTATTCAACTCCTTAACGTCCGGGGGACAGTGGAAAGGAGCACACATCACACACATTGTAGCAGCAGTATATTTCATTTATTGGGGTTCATTCATTTATAGTCATTTATTGGGGGTCAGAGACGCTCTCTCTGGTCTTCCATAACCAACCCCCTCAGAGCGTGCATCTACTTGTTGGTATCCCTTCATAAAAAAAAATAGGGTTACTAGCATGGATGAATTTTAAACCACCAATGGTTGGACAAGCAAGTTGTATTCATTTACATTTAGCAGATGCTTTTATCCAAACCAACTTACAATAAGGAGATTTTTCAGAGGTTAAATCTCTTCAACCCTCTCTTCAACCTCCTTGTATTCAACTCCTAAACGTCCGAAATGGAAAGAGCACACATCACACACATTGTAGCAGTAGTATAGTCATTTATTGGGGTCAGAGACGCTCCCTCGATCTGGTCTTCCATAACCAAGCCCCTCAGAGCGTGCGTCTACTTGTCGGTCCTCTTGAGGACGTTGATGAAGGCGTCTTTGGGAACGTCAATGTTCCCGATGCGCCTCATCTTTTTCTTGCCCTCCGCTTGCCTCTTGAGCAGCTTCAGCTTGCGGGTGATGTCCCCGCCATACTGCGGACACAAACACACGCAACGACAACGTCTTTAGATGGCCCAGACCGCCTCAAGGTTCAAAAAAGATGCCTTTTCGGTTCTACTTACACATTTGGCGAGGACGTTCTTTCTAAACGGCTTTATCCTAAAAACAAGACACAAAACCAAATGTATGGATTTAACACAATATCTTCATATAGCTACTGTATTTAGTTTTCCCGATTATGTCTTATTACAGTCACATCTGGCTATTTACTTAAGCATTTACTTTAGAATCTATTTTTGTTTTTTTATTTTATTGTATATAATCCTGTACTTTCCACCGCTGCTGGGCTGTTGTAACAAAGGATTAACAAAGGATTAATAAAGTTGTTATGGATCTATCTATTTCCTGACAGAGTAAAAACAAACTTCTTCATGTCCACAACAAACTACTTCTCGCCCAGACCCCAGATCTTGTCTCTCACGTCTCTCTGGCGATGACCTTACTCCCGATGGCTGCTTGGACAGCGATCTCAAACATCTGCCTGGGTATGGAGCCTTTGAGACGCTCACACATGGCCTTCCCCATGCTGTAGGCCCTCTGTCTGGAGATTTAGAACCAAATAAGATGTACGATGAATGATATGGAGAAAGAAACTCTTGTGATCAACTTGGAATCCCCCTATCCTCGAAAAGTCATCCTTAAAGGGGTGATATCATGCTTTTATGACTTTTCCCTTTGCATTAGACTGTTCTATGCCTTTGTATACATGTTTTACGTCTGGTTAGCTAGAAAAATATAAGTCAGAGCCAGGGGGAGTCTCGCACCGGCTGAGAACGCCCCTCAATAAGTTCGTGAAACAGCCCGTTTTGCTCAACCTTTACCTCTGTGCAGAAGTCGTACCTCCCGGCTACCTGCTATGTTTATAACTTCTGAATTTGCTGACACACATGAAAAAAAAAAGCGTTCCGACCAATCGCAACAGAGCGTACGTGCTGACCAATCACAGCAGACTGGGCTACCCGGAAGGGGGGCTTTAAAGAGACATGATACAAATCAGACCGTTTTTGAAAGATGCTGAAATTGGTTTTGGGGAAATGACCAGTGTGAGAATAATAAGGGGCATTTTTTACACAGAGGCATAAAATCATTCTAATAGTACCCCTGAAAAAGCATGATATGAGCATATATGAGCATCCAAGAGAAACTGAATGTGCTTTACTCCCCTGATTATATGAGATAATGGTTTATTATTCTGCCGTCATTCAATCAGACTTAAAATCTGGCGGTCGTGATAAGCTGTCTTCTTCAATGATCACGTCACGATGCCAATCAAAGATATTAAGAGAAAAAAAGAATCATCTCCCAGCCCTTGAAGAGCACGTCTTCAACTCCCACCATGGCTGAACCAAAGACATGGTGGAACATCTTCAAGCAAAGGGCCCCCTCTAAATGGATCTACTCTACTTAAACAGGGCGTCCTGGCCTTGCTTGTGCCTGCTGGTCACGTATCATAACTTTTGACAGCTCTGGCATCCGCCTGTAAAGAGAGACAAGACTGCGGCGTGATTGGCACGTCGCCTAGAAACGAGCGGTGAAACGGGAGGTGTGATTGGCCAGGCTTCAGGGAGCAGGACGCTGCTGGCCTAGTGTGGCGCCCTTCAATTAGCTTAGCGGCTAGGGTAATACATTAAATACAGATTGGCCCATCCCACTTTTTTTTGCAAGCATCTCAGTGAGAACGTCCTTGTGGAGGGAAGGTTAAAGAAAGAAAGCGAAAGAGTGCCCAGTAAGGGTTATATTAATGTATTTGGTTTATGCTTATTAAATTCAATTACATTTAGCCAATGTGTTATATATTATATTAACAGTTTTGTTTTGTCTTTATTTAACGCCATTACATTTAGCCAACGTGTTATGTATTAAATGAACATGTTTTACTTTCTATAATTTAAGTAAATTACATTAGGCAATGCCTTATATATTATATTAACATGTTTTTGTTTCTCCCTATTTAAGTCCATTACATTTAGCCAACGTGTTATATAATATATATATAGTCTGACAATGAAGGATTATATGGGAAATCAATGATTTTGAGAAACTGAAAGTATAAAAACTGAGTCAGGAAAAACCCATAGCTTATCAATAAAATATTTATATGCCATTTTTTGGGGGGATTTTTATACAACACCCTATAGGACAATGTATTTTCCTACATCATCTAAAACGGAAGAAGTACCTGTGTACAATCATGGTGAGCTCCTCTACAGATTTCCCATTCAGCAGAATATCCATCTTGATCAGATCAGCAGCCTGGTAGCCTGCATTCTCATAATCAAAGCTGTGGAGGGGAACACAAAGACATCGATAAGACAATAAAAATCCCGAACGCAAAGCTTTGGACTCGGGTATTAATGTCGAGTTAATAACAGGCGTGTTCAACTCGTCCTTAACTCAGTTACCGTCAGCTACAGTTACAGTTTCCACAGTAAACAAGGCTGGCCATATTTTATTCCCTTCACATATAATCCAAACTCGTATTCTGTTACTCCACCAGATTGTCCCATTACCTGGCATAACCGGACGACAAGGACTTGAGGAGATCGTAGAAATCCACCACGATTTCATTCAAAGGGAAGATGTACTTCATCATAACTCGATGCTCATCGATGTACAACATATTCTCCTGTGTCGCTCTGCGATTCTACGACACGGAAGGACAGAGGGAGGTTGTTGATTGTTGTTTATTTAGTAGTTATATTAACAATATCATCAATAAGTGTAAGAGTGTAAGTTTTTGAATGGATTCATGGATCCTTTTCTACACAGTAGGCCAACGTATCTTAAACACAAGAAATTAATAAAAAATGCAAAAGGAAAATGAAAAAAAAAACAACACTACATGTTAAGGACTTTATTTGTGTCGCATAAACTTGTATCATAAACTTGGGCAATATGTCCAAGTAGTTTAATTGTTGTAGCTTTAGCACATTAGCAATATTTTTCCCCTAAGAACTGTAGCTCTCACTCAGCTACTATTTTCTATCTGTGTTTAGTTTATTATTCTTGCTTTGCTACCATTACATCTGTCCCTTAATGCAGGTTTCCCCCCTGTTCATTTGAGTGGTTCCCGTGCCCTTTGTGCGGAGGGATGTCGTAAAGGTATTGTAACGTGTTCAGTCTCGCAGTGTACCAGGCAGAGGCTCATGATCTGCCCCGTGAAGGTGTCCGGTGTTAGGATGGTTCCCATCACCATGGGCTCCAAGTACTCCGAGACCACCGAGCGCTCCGGGAACTGAGCCGGGTTCACGATGGTGATCTCCTCGCTGCCGTGCTCCTGAGCACAAAAACAGGACACAAAACAGGAAGCAAATCCCTCCCTCAGATGAACAGGATCCATCAACCAGCCTGTTTAGAAACAAGGGGGAGAAGTTCACAGCCATAGACTCAACGGTGCTTTAATATCTGAGAGTGGTAGAGAGAGAGAGAGCAGAAAATACTGTGAAAGAGCAGCGTTTTGAAACGTTTCTCTGCCGTTAAGATGATTACGTGTGCGCTGATGTGATTGACAGGCAAGATGGATTGCAGTCAGGATGGAGATTGGTCTGAAATGAGCCAGGCACGGTCTAAAGTCGAAAGAAGCGCATACGCAGATAGCGGGTCGCAACCTGAAACAGATGTTCCCACATCGATGTTCACCCACTAACAGCGGAAGGATGACTATGGCATTTCTGAAAAATTACACTCAAATAATAGCGCTTAAATTTGACCTACAGCAACTTTAAAATAAAATAAACGATTGTAAGTGACCTTATATAATTGTTTTATTTTATACTATCTAATTAGTTTACTGTATTAATGTCATTACATAATCGATTGGACTCACTGGGAAACCTTATTATCCAATTTGGTGGAATACATTTACTTCTTGCTCGGCCTGGTGGCAATAACTGGATGTATATTCCAGGTTCTGGAAGGTGCAATTTAGAATTCTACAGCATTTGAGTGTTTTAGATACTGCTCTTTTCCCCAGGACATTTTGTGTGACACCGTTTTGGTTTATTGCCTTGTAAAAACAAGCATAGAAATGCATAAAATGTCCAAGTAATTGCGTCCAGTTTTGAGGCTTCTAAATGCCAAACTGGCCACGGCAGGGCTGGCGTCGGCTCAGAGCACCACTGCACTGCTGTCTCCCTCTCACTCTCTGGCTGTCTGTCCACGGGAATAGGAAGAGCTGACAGCAGCAGGGGGAACACTGACTGCACTGCCCGTCAACCAGCACAGCACATCCCTGACAGCTCGATACAGGTCCATAGGAGCCCGGCTATACCAGGAGCCCTACCTTGATGAGTCTGGCTGACGACAGCCTGGCCTTGTAGGGTACGGTGGGGGCCGTCACCACCACGTTGGCGTTGTACTCCTGCTCCAGCCTCTGGTTGAACACCTCCATGTGGAGCAGGCCCAGGAAGCCCAGCCTGCAGGGACGGAGGTTTGGGGCGAAAGGGAGGTTCATTTATTGGCTCATTGTTAAAATTCTATGTGATTCTCTGGGTTTTCTGGTAAAACTACCACTTGCCCTGCGGGCGTCTTTGAAAAGTGTGTGTGTGTGTGTGTGTGTGTGTGTGTGTGTGTGTGTGTGTGTGTGTGTGTGTGTGTGTGTGTGTGTGTGTGTGTGTGTGTGTGTGTGTGTGTGTGTGTGTGTGTGTGTGTGAGAGAGAGAGAGAAAAAGAGAGAGAGACGAGGAGTTCTGACGCGGGGGGGTGGGGGGGGGAGAGAGACGAGGAGTTCAGACTGGGGAAGTGGGGTGGGGGGGGCACTAATTCTGATGGCCGTGTTTCCTATTAATCGCATCGTTTTCAGCATTACCAACGTTATCTATGAGCACAATCTATCATACTAAACTCTGGCACAACGATGGCCGACCGTCTTCTCTGTGCCAAACATCCCGCTGCTTCGGGTTTTCCTTTGATAGGCGCGTTGAGAGGAGGACGCGGGTGAATCCTCTGTTTACGAGTGTACCCGCGCACCACCGGCATGAACAGGCGCTTGTTTCGGTGTGTGCGTGTTCGTGTGTGCGTATGCATGTGTGAACGACAATGTCAGGGAGAAAAAGTGCAATGAGGTGGATGAATGAACTGAACGATATTTATATTTAAAAAAAATCTCAAAAAAAAAAAGTGGAACCATTTTTTGGCGTTCGGTGTTGATTCTGTGGCACTGTGCCACACATTGGTCTATGTATGGGAGACACTGGTGTGTGCGTGTGTGTGTGTGTGTTATTCAACATTACTCTGTGTCATTTGTAAAGAGGAAGCATTTGCATAAACTGATTATTATTAACTATTTAATCAAAGCAACCAGGCAGAACAATCCAATGAAATGGCACCATCATGGGGAAGGTGAAGGTTATTGCAATTTCTATTGCATAATGTTTGCAGTTTGCATTTGAAGATGATTTCATTTGTATTAATGTAGTTGTGTGGAAGTGCTGTGAGGTGATGTAAGCCACATCCCTTCCTGTGCAAGAGTATTACTCATTAAACAAAGACAGCTTTGAAAGGAGGTTGTAATAGAATGAATGACCAGGGTTTAATCCAGGTGGAAGACAACATCTCAGCAGTGTCTCTTCAGCGTTTGAGCATCGTACAATAGCAATCCGTATTACAGTACTGAAGAGTAGCACAGTGGTAATATACACCTGGTCAGAGTTCACCAATTCTCTGCAGGGCAACCCCCTCCCAACCCTCGTACTTAATGTATGTCGTACTTAGTTATAGTACTTAGTAATGTAGCATCTTATCCTAGCTATCGCTGTACTTGGTTAACCTAGCGATTGTTAGTGCTTGGCATTTGGTTCGATGAACATCCTTACTCTACCGAAAGCGATATATTGTTGTTACACCTTCTTCTTCTGCGTCTGCTAAATGCCATAAATGTAAATGTACGGTAATTATATACTATACATGTGTATATAGCATGTACCTCCAGCCAGCTCCCAGGGCCATGCTGCTGTCCTTCTGCACCGCGACGCTGGAGTCGTTGAGCGTCAGTTTGTCTATGGCGCTGCGGAGGCCGGTGTACTCTGATTGGTCCATGGGATACATCCCTGGGTTACAATACAGAGACAGAGAGGCACGGGGGAGAGAGAGACAGATGTTTGTGCTTTGGCAATCTACAGGTCCCCTCCAATAGTATTGGAAGAGTGAGGCCAATTCCTTTATATTTGCTGTAGACTGGAAAAATTGGGCTTGACAAGCAAGAGATGAATGAGACAAGAGATACACATTTCAGATTTTATTTCCAGGTGTTTACATCTGGAGCCGATAAATAACTTAGAAGATAGCATTATTTGTAAAGGAACGCCACATTTATAGGGGAGCAAAAGTATTAGAACATGTGACTGACAGGAGTGTTTTGTTGCCCAGGGGTGTCCTATTACATTGATCATTCAAACAATAAATAGCGTTGAATGTCTATGCTTTGTTTCAGATTTGGGTTTTGCCTGTGCAGACTGCAATTATTATAGTTAGAGGTGTAACCAAAATGAAAACCAGAGAGCCGTCTATGGGTGGAAAAGAAGCAATTGTGAAGCTGAGAGAAGATGGAAAATCCATCAGAGCAATGGCTCTGATGGATTTTTTTTTGCAATGGCACAAATATTGGCAATAGCCAGTACAACCATTTGGAATGTCCTGAAGAAGAAAGAAACCACTGGTGTACTAAGTAACAGACGTCGAACGGGTAGAGCAAGGAAAACTACAGCAGTTGACGACAGAAACATTGTGAGAGCTGTAAAGAAAGACCCTAAAACAACTGTTGTTGACATCAGCAACAACCTCCAGAGGGCAGGAGTGAAGGTATCATTATCTACTGTTCGCAGAAGACTTCATGAACAAAAGTACAGAGGCTACACCAGAAGATGCAAACCACTCATTAGCAAAAAGAATAAGAAGGCCAGGCTGGATTTTGCCAAAAAGTACAGAGACAAGCCTCAAAAATTCTGGGACAAAGTTTTATGGACTGATGAGACAAAGATTAACCTTCTACCAAAGGCTAAAGTTTGGAGAAAGAAAGGATCTGCTCATGACCCCAAACATACAAGCTCATCTGTGAAACACGGTGGAGGCAATGTCATGGCTTGGCCTTGCATGGCTTCTTCTGGGACGGGCTCATTAATCTTCATTGATGATGTAACACAGGTTGGCAACAGCAAAATGAACTCTACAGGAGTCTACAGGAACATTTTGTCTGCCAATTTAAAGAAAAATGCAACCAAACTGATGGGAAGATCATTCATCATGCAACAAGATAATGATCCAAAACACACTGCAAACACAACAAAGGAGTTCATCAGGGGCAAGAAGTGGAAGGTTTTAGACTGGCCAAGTCAATCTCCAGACTTAAACCCTATAGAGCATGCATTTTACCTGCTAAAGAGGCGACTGAAGGGAGTAACCTCCCAAAACAAACAACTGAAAGGGGCTGCGGTGAAAGCCTGGAAAAGCATCACAAAAGAAGAATGCACAAGTTTGGTGATGTCAATGGGTCACAGGCTTGATGCAGTTATTGCAAGCAAAGGATTTTCAACAAAATATTAAGTCTTATTTACTTTCATTTATTTTAAATCTATCTGTTCCAATACTTTTGCTCACATAAAAATGTGGTGTTCCTTTACAAATAATGCTATCTTTCTAAGTTATTTACCGGATCCAGATGTAAATACCTTGAAATAAAAGCTGAAATGTGTATCGCTTGTCTCATATTCATCTTTTGGTGTCAAACCCAAATGTTTCCAGTCTACAGCAAATATAAAGGAATTGGCCTCACTGTTCCAATACTATTGGAGGGGACTGTAAATATATGCTGTTCATTACCAAAAAAAGCCCTTTGAATCCTGAATCTAGAGGGAGAGGAAGACAGGGGAGAGAGAGCTAGATATGGGAGAGTCAAGTGGTTCATTAAAGAACAGCAGGGTTGTTTTCATTTGATTTCGGATCTAGAAGTTTGGCTATAGCTATGCTAGGCTACGCTAGGCTCTGCTATGGCCAAACCTCTGGGGGATAAGTGTAAAGTGCATGGGCCAAAAACAAGAATGTGCAAGGGGTGGCAGTGATTCCTGATTTGTGACGGACATATTCTTCCAAAGAGAAAACGAAATTCCCAACTGGCAAGATGGAGTTTTCAGAAGACTTTAATAATAATATTTCTATACTGGCACGTCTACAGCGCGGGTTTGATTTGAAACCCTTACAGACACTTAGTCTAATGACGTTGGTGTCCTGAGAGGACTTTTTAAAGTGCCGTCCCAAATGGCTCCAGGAAAGGTTCACCAGGGCTGGCCAAGTTTATGCTTGCTACTGGCCATGGGGGGATGGACAATGGGAAGATGATCCTGTCCTTTTGAGTTACCAGGCCACCCTGGATCTGATTGGTCACATCCAGTTTGTTGTGGTTCCAAGGGATTCAACCATGTAACGCAGACCTCCCCCCGAAGCAATAGGATTTCTCAAAACTAATTTGAAGCACAAGACCTCCTCAACCCAGATCTGGGCTCATCTGCCATCAGACCATGGACGTTAATCTAAAGCCTGAGATGTAAGAATAACAACACAAGCTCATCCTGCGCTCACCACCTAATGCAGCGATTGTTTATCGTATTCTAAACCCCATGTCCTATGTTGTGATGAGCGTTAGCGGTAGCTGTGCGGCCCTCACCGGCGAACACCATGGCCTTGGCGGGCTTGAACCCGGGCAGGGCGTCCACGGGGTGGTGCTGGTGGTACAGCGTGTCCCCGATCTGAGCCTCCTTCACGTCCTTCATCCCCGCCACATGTCCCATCTGAGCTTCCATCACGCATCATCCCCGCCACCATGTAGCCCACCTGCCCGGCGTACCTACACACAACAGACAACACAACACAGACACAGACACAGACACACACACACACACACACACACACACACACACACACACACACACACACACACACACACACACACACACACACACACACAGGGCTATTGACTGATTACCGTCATCTAGTGATTTACAGTATGTCCCGACACTGGTCTGGCCCCAATATAGACACATTGCATTGCACATAATGTAGCTCTACAATGGATAAGCGAATTGTAAAAACAAACATTCATTATTCATCAAGTGCTTCCTGCGGTCGGCCTGCCTCCGACATAGCCTCTTGTTCCCAGAGTAAGACTGATTATCGAGCAGGGATAGGGAGTGACGGCGGGGGGGGCTCACAGTCCGCCTGTGGGCTGCTCGTGCGGCCGGAGAAGCCCCAGCTCCTGGACCTCGTAGCTCTTCCCAAGGAACGCCGAAGCGATGCGGTCGCCTTTCCGCACCTGGCCCCCGAACACCGCCACGTTGGCCACGACCCCTCGGTAGTGGTCGAAGCCCGAGTCGAACACCAGCGCTTTGAAGACGTCGTCCTTAGAGGCCGTCGGTCTGCGGTCAATCAGGATAAAAAAAGGAGAAATGTGAGCCTTCGCCCGTGTTCACACACACACAGTCTGCCTGGTTTACAACAGTATGAGAATATAAAAATAAAGAACGGATACAAGGGAAGGACTTATGGGATAAGGGAGGCCACTCACGGAGGGACTCTCTCCACGACCTCCTGAAGCACTCGGTCAACATTGGTTCCAAGTTTAGCTGAAATCTAAAGCAGAGGTGAAATAATATTAACAATAAATGTTCGGAAGCTCCGTTTGACCTTCTCGAGTCAAAGTATAATTCAGTAAAACATAAAAGCACGTTAAAGCAACACTTAGGAATGGTACGCAGAGAAAAACAACCTTTCCGAAAAAAAATCGACTAAAAGGTATCAAAACCCATCAAAAAACTATTTTTTCCAGGTCTTAAGTAATTCTATTCCAGTGATGAAGTGATAATGACCCATCATAGCCGACAGCTCCCTTTGTAATGCAAAGTGATGCGGTGCAATGGATCCTGCATCGCAATCGCTGTGTTGACAGGGCTAAAAGTTCCCTTGATCAGATTATTTCAGCGCCAGAGATGATGATAAGGCTGCAGGTGCACTCTGTTGACTAAGCAGAGGAGCTGTTCGCCCACGCGCTCTCTGTCTACCTCATCACCAAAACCCCCGCTAAAAAACCACAGAGGGGGGTGGGGTGCTGCACGCGTTGTCGACGCACCCGTATGCACTCCTCACGTGGAATGTCAAACACCTTCTCGATCTGGGCCTCGACCCTCTCTGGGTCTGCGTTTTTCAGATCGATCTGAAAAGAAGAAGATCCATAACATTGAGACACAACCCCTGATTCAGTTGTAGTAGGACATCATTGTGTTTTCAATACTGCATTTGGCTTAATTATACTGAGACGAATGGGTCCTCCAACAATATGTGCAGTTCGAAAATTAACCTAACATCTTCTGCATAGCAACACCCCACTCAGATATTGCAGCAGCTCAGCCGAGCTCCCTTTGGTATCAGAATGGGATCAATGAAGATCCGTAGTGTAACAAACGGGCAACAACAGCCATGCAGCCTTTGCCCAGGCAACATAGAAAGAGACGTATTTCAGTAAATGACGAAAGGATGTCAAAGGTTTACCGTGTTCATAGTCAAGTAGCTAGAAGTACCTTATTGATGACAGGGCATGATGGTCAGCCCAGCCTCAAAAGCGAGGTAGAAGTTAGCCACAGTCTGGGCCTGAATGCCCTGCAAAGCATCAACACAACATGATGGCGCCCTACATCCAATAGACACAATAGTGTGCGTGTGCGTGTGTGTGTGTGTGTGTGTGTGTGTGTGTGTGTGTGTGTGTGTGTGTGTGTGTCTGTTGTGTCTGTGTGTGTGTGTGTGTGTGTGTGTGTGTGTGTGTGTGTGTGTGTTTCTCTGTCTGGCTGTCTGTGTGTGTATGTGTGTGTGAGGGTGTCTGTATGTCAGGGTGTGTGTGAGTGTGTTTGTCTGTCAGTGTGTGTGTGCGTGTGTGTGTGAGTGTGTCTATGTGTGTGCCTGTCTGTCTGTCTTTCAAGGTGTGTGTGTGTGTGTGTGTGTGTGAGTGTGTGTGTGTGTGTGTTTATGTGTGTGTGTGTGTGTGTTTATGTGTGTGTGTGTGTGTGCTTGTCTGTCTGGGTGTGTGTGTGTGGTTGTGAGTCTGTCACTGTGTGTGTGTGCGTGTGTGTGTGTTTGTGTGTCTGTCAGTGTGTGTGTGTGTGTGTGTGTTGTGAGTCTGTCATGTGTGTGTGTTGTCTGTCTGTAGTGTGTGTGTGTGTGTGTGTGTGTGTGTGTGTGTGCGCGCGCGCGCGTGTGTGCAGCAGGAACCTGGTTGGCATCGACAATCAATAGAACACCTTGGCAAGTCAGTCAGGGTGTGTGTGTGTGTGTGTGTGTGTGTGTGTGTGTGTGTGTGTGTGTGTGTGTGTGTGTGTGTGTGTGTGTGTGTGTGTGTGTGTGTGTGTGTGTGTGTGTGTGTGTGTGTGAGTCTCTCGGGGTGTGTGTGTGTGTGTGAGTCTGTCAGTGTGTGTGTGTGTGTGTGTGTGTGTGTGTGTGTGTGTGTGTGTGTGTGTGTGTGTGTGTGTGTGTGTGTGTGTGTGTGTGTGTGTGTGTGTGTGTGTGTGTTGGCAGCACGTACCTGGTTGGCATCGACAATCAATAGAACACCTTGGCAAGCAGATATCGATCTGGACACTTCATAACTAAAGTCAACATGACCCTGAGGAAAGAAACATAATCAAACTCAACATCAATGCATGACGCATAAATCTGATGATACAAAAAATACCTCTGATAGTGAACTTTTTATGTGGATTCTGTTTTTAAATGTGACGGTTGATAAAATAGAAATTATAACCCATTAATAATCATTTCATCACATTTCCTTAGCGTTGCTGCCACCTAGTGACAGAATAACTCAATGATTTGTATACCTTTTTTCTAACCCATTCTGCCCACACATGGATTCAGCAGTGTAGGTGGTAGACATACCGGTGTGTCAATGAGGTTAAGGAGATAGCGATGTCCCTGGTGGGTGTAGAACAGTGAGGCCGTCTGGGCCTTCACTGTGATACCCCTCTCTCGCTCCACCTGCAGCTTGTCTAACACCTGCTTGTTCTTCTCAGTCGTTACTATTGCCCCTATTGCAGGATGAAATCAAAGTCATTCTCTTTGAACAAGGTACAGGTTTACAGGAGTAATTTAATGAGTTGTACTATTATTTCTTCCTAAGACTTTAACCCAATGTCGGTCAAAGTGGTATTGTGAATAGTAATACTGAAAAGGAGAACAATACAACACAACACTGATAAGACTAAGATCTAACTTAGCCTTCTACCTTAGCTCTAACAAATGTTTAAATATATTGTAAATGCTTATTTGATATGTTATGAATTTGCTTCAATCTGTTTAATGTTGATTTGTGTACGACAATAAAACGAACCAATTGCCAACAAGCTATTTTCATGTGTATAAGAGTGTGTTGGCTTGGCTAATAATAAATCTACAATGGTCTGCCCAGCAGGTAAACCCACCTGTTATCTCCAACAGCCGGTCAGCGAGGGTGCTTTTTCCATGATCAATGTGAGCAATGATGCTAAAATTTCTGATTCTTTCCACAGGGAACTTGGATAAATCAATAGCATCCTAAGAAAAAGAAGAAGCCTGCGAATAAATAAATGAACTATTCACTGGCTAGCGCACCTTATTCTTTACGCATAACCAATGAACACATGTTCTCTCATGATTATCTCAATATTCTTCCAGCAAACAGACATGGACGACTTTGATAAGCAAATGGTAAAACTGGGAGGGCAATCATTCATGTTTATTCGTGTGGTAGAAAGGATATTTGAGCTTATTGGGCAAACATTGGGCAGTTAGGCATGGAATGAGCGTACGAAATAACCCAGCAGACCCTGTCCCATTGAGTGTTTAGCTGGAAGACCTTGAGAGAAGTCTCAACCGGGACAATAACGGTACAGATTGATCCTGAGAGAAGTCTGGACCAGGACAGATAACGATACAGATTACTGACAGGATCACCTTGTCGCTCTGCGTGCTGATCGGCTGCACACTGCTGGAGAACACGGGGAAATGTTTCATCCATCGGTGTCTCAGCATAGTCTGCGTTATGCTGTAGCCTTGTATCTTCCTTTTGTACATTTTGAACTCCAAAATGCGTCTAAACCAGGGTGTTTTAGAGCCCTGTTTCAGATGAGACAACGCCATTGTTGCCATTGAGGTTAATAAACCCTACACAGGCTAGCAGACTCGGTGACAGTAATACAGTCACTTTGAACGAAGATCAATTTTAAGCTACTTGACAATTTGCATAGCGAAACTGGTTACAGTCAGAGAAATTGATGTTCAAACATGGACCAAGTTATACTGTGAATAAAACGTATTTTATTTTAATAATATTCATGCCCGCTGTCATAATAGCTGCACGATTTGTCCGGGCGCCGCCATTTTGGGGTGAGAGGTTGCGAGCAAGGAATGCTGGGAAATGGTGTTTTACATTCTTATGTTATTTCTTAGAATCATGTCAAATATAAATGTGAAAGGTGTGCGAAAGCCTTATGTGAGAGTAAAATATAATGTATGTGTGTATTATAATACATATGAATTCATGTATATTATGTATCATATCATACTCGAATAATGATCGATATTAGGTGCTCCTGAGTTGCAAAATCCCGCCTACAACTGGCAAACTGAGGGATAAAAATGGGTTGCGGTTGCTACGACAACAAAGCTCCCTTAAGCAGAATAGATAGAAAAGATTTAAGGCCCCTATTTCAAAGGCATCCTATCCCTTCTGGCAATAGCATCTATAATAAGAATCAAACATTAAATTCTTAACCTTTATAATATCACAAACTGAATACATCCAAATGACTTGAGTCAGACTGGAGCCATTCAGACATCATAATGCCCAGCATTAAGCCAGCCAGACTCCATCAGTATTGATTTCTGTAAGGCTGCCCCGGTCAGCCTCTTGACTGGTTCTGGGGTGGTCTGAGGACACATTATGAAGAGAGCTTCCACTGCCTTATAAGCACTTTGATTTGTGGTCGAACCCTAGCATCTCAGTTTCAGAAAATCTAAACAAGGAAAATAAGAGTCAGCTTGGCTTACTAACTTCTTACGTACAATAAATAATGCATTAAATAAGTCTATGAAGGCCTTTTTCGGGTGAGGTAAATATAATGTCTGTAATATTGAAAAAAAAAAAGTATACCGGTATATACGTCTTAATGAAGTATAATATGTATTAGTATGAAGAATGATATGTATTTTTTTTTACGAATTTTGATATTTTGTTTATTAGAAACAATTGACAAGTACATTAATCAAGCATAAACTTCCTGAACAATCATTTATCTGGAATGTTTGTTAAAGTATTCTGGGAGGACTTGAGAAAAACTATTTATAAATAATTAAATAAATAGACTTTACCAATAAATATTTGCAAATAAATTATGTGTATATATATATATATATGTATATATATATATATGTGTATATATATATATATGATATATATATATATGTATATATATATGTTATATATAATATATATATATACACATACAACTTCAGCTACATGCAAAGTTTGATAAAGTATCAAATTAGGCAAACAGTTTACTTGAAATAATGTTACCCATACTAAAATAGCTACAGAGAAGAGCTTGCAGATGTCTGCTGAGGGAAAAGGAAAATATGTTGTATGCGTATGAGATCAATATTATTATAATTTTTTTTCATGAAAAATAACTTAAATAGCAGACAGTGTCTCAGCCAATCAAAACATCTTCACAAAAAAAAATGTGTGGTATCCACTAACTAGATGACTAAACCCTTAAAACATGGATCAACGGAGAGTCGATTTTGTGTTATGGTGAGTAATGCCCGCACCAAATACAAAGATACTAAAATAATTTATATAAATATATTTTATTTTTGATGCAGGGGACATTCAGGATAGACTGTCTACTCTGGAATGTCGTTAGTTTATCATAGGTTATATTTGATGTATATATATGTTCTGCTGTAAAATGACTTAGAGGTCCAGTGTGTGAAAGGTATGGTGGCAACTAGCGGTGCGGTTGTTGCCATTGTTTTAAAAGCGTCATTAGTTGTAATCACATCAACGTTGATTTTTCAGTTTTAAAAATCAGAATCAGGTATAATTTTCATAGACAGCATGGACACTGCACATGTTGTAGGCCTACCACATGGCGGAGATAACAACTTACTGTGTTTCTCAACACACAGTCTTCTTGCAAAAAAACTTAATTCATAGATCATCGTCACCATCTGTTGTGTTGATCATTTGTCTCGATAGCAATCAACAAAGCCAATGTTAACTTGCACTGCGGTACGTAAATGTTACTTTTGATTATATTTCAGCGAGCAGTTGTTTCACAAAAAGTTTTGTTTTTGGAAACCAACTTTCGCACATGAATTCATTTTAGAAAGCACCCACACCCAATCATAATCCATCTCCTCTGCAACCTTCCATTTGCTACACCATTTTTACACTTGAATTACAAAGTGTGTGAAGCTCCATTCTAATTGAATCCTAGGAAACAGGATGCCTCCGTGAATAGAAGGAGCATCATCCTCACGGGCTATATGAGGCCCGTCCGGAAGCTGTTAGAACACTTAAAGTGTAACGCCGCGGGACGTCGTCTGGCCAGCGGTTGATTTTGACGTCTGCGTACGAGAGAGGTTTACGCTTTCTGGACACATTAGTAAAATGCCAAGGTGTGTGGAGCGTGGGCCATAAAATTGGGCCGTAGCCATGGGGATGACATGCCCCCCCCTCCTTCCTAGAACTCAGAGCCCAAAACATAGAAAACTTGTCCTCTCTGGAATTATTTGTCCGTTCTGGGCTACTGCAGAAACATCGTGCCCTCCGTAGAGGAGGACCCGCTCCCCATTTAGCCATAAAGGGCTCATTCTAAAGTAAAAAAAAAAAAAACACAACGATGCTTATTCTTACTGGATAATAAACGTATTTAAAGAAACTTATGAATATTATGTTAAACCTTTGCCAAGTACGTTCCGCTAGATGCCATGAGATTTTTCACACTACATATTTACTTGAATGTATTGCAACGGGAGGACACTTTGAGACTTACTTTTCGTTTTTTGTTTTTTTTTATCTTATTGCCATTTTATATAGGGAATCAAATTATATCCATATGAGTAGTATGATGAGTCGGTTTTGATTTGGAGTAGAAATTGTTCTGAAGCAGAAATGAACTCAAAGGGTTGACATTTCCTGAGGTCATTGTGTGAATAAAACCATAACCAGAAGAATAGTAAGTATCATTTTGCATTGGCTTGGACAGAAAAAAGCCAGGCCACTGTTAAATAATCATGTATTCAATACCTGTACCCCCTCCCTTAGAACTTAAACACTTACAAACAATCACTCACCAAATACGTCTCAGTTTCACTTTGACATTTAACTGCAACCATACGTTCAAAGACTGTCACTCTATAGATTTAATAGATGTAACCACACAGTATATGTTTATATAACAATTAAAACGTGAGTATAAATATACGTACACATTTACAAAAGCAGTGTTTTTCAAAAGTGCTGCAGACAGTGGTTTATAAAAGGGGAGATGCCACAGGCTCACACAATGTAACCAAGCACTCAACTCTTTGTGTGTGTGCAGTTGCTGGAAGCAGTATTTGGCATGTCTTTTGAGTCCACCAACCAGTACCCGAGTGAAAAAATTAAAGAAAAGAGGCCTCTTAGGTGGATGGTACCATGTCCTTTATAACGGGTTCTCTGTTCAGATACGTCGCCCAGTACACCAGGTTGAAACTACTGAAGAGAACCGGGAACATAATCCGGGAGATCCGGTCGATTTTACTAACGCTGTTGAACGTCTTCTCGGGGGTCTTCCCGGGCGCTTTGGCCTTGTGGGGGTCGGCGCCGCCGCCCTTGGCGATGGTGGGGAGCATGGAGGGGTCCTTGGTGATGTTGGGCGCGTAGTTGGCCACAGCTACAGCATAGGCGTTGTTCTTCTTCGCCACAGAAGCCTTCTCCTTTTTCTGTGGACAGAGCAATGGACGTGTTTAAAGGGGTGATATCATGCTTTTTCAACTTCAACTTTTCCCTTTGCTATCAGTTATATGACGCATGTATACATTTATGTTAAGATATACAAGTCTGCTAAGATAGAAAAATCGAAGACCGAGCCAGAGGGGGTATTCGCGCCCACCAAGAACACCCCTCAATAAGTGCGTCTGACAGCTTGTTCGCGCTCAAACGTTTCTCTTCTGTAATAGGATAACGTTAGACTGCAGTGGGCGGTGCTGAAGTGCAGAAGTCCCGCCTCCTGGCGACCCTCAAAGCGTTCAACCAATCACAACAGAGTGGGTGTGCTGACCAATCACAGCAGACTGGGCTACTTGGGAGGGGGTCTTAAAGCGACATGATACAAAACAAACAAAACATTTTTGAAAGATGCTGAAATTGGTTTTGCAGAAATGAACAGTGTCAGAATAGTAAGGAGTATTTCTAACATACAGACCTTTTATCGTATTCTAGTAGTACCCCCAAATCCAATTATTAACCCCAAAAAGCATAAAGGGCTCTGTGATGATGACGTCTGGATCATGGTGATGCCAAACTAGCTTGGTAGCTCCAACAGCTCGACAAACCTCTATTGGTAGTCCTGAGCATACTCTTAGCCTTGCTTGTCATGTCCACCACTGTCTCTCCAAAAGGAGACAGTGGTGTATTCCATACAGCGCCCGTACATGGCAACATAGTGGAGCGGATCAGTTTCCAATTCCATTTCCATTTAGGCCATTTAGCAGACTCCTTTATCCAAAGACACTTACAATAAGTACATTTCTCAGAGGATGGAGAAACAATATATCGCTGTTGGCACAGTAAAGATGTTCATTGAACCAAGTGGCAAGCACTAACAATCTCTAGGTTAAACCATTCCCAGGATACAACAAAGATAGCGAGAATAAGATGCTAAACAACTTAGTAGAATCCAATTATTACAACATACAATAAGTGCATACATTAAGACCTAGGATGTACAACATTCAATAAGTGCGTACATGAAGTGACAGGAAGTACAGATGGCTTGCATCGTTCAGTTAAAGCATCAATATCACTACAGAATCATTGCTCTGCCCAGTCACGGAGCTTGAATGGCACTTGTGTTCCTTGGTGAGCTACACCAATGAGCAGAGCCTTTACCGCATAACCATTGTAGGCAATGAGCCTAATTTTGTTCTCAATATTGACTTTGTTGGAAGGGCGTCTTTTGTAATCCTCGTCTACATGACTGTAATCCTTTCTTTACTCTGTGTGTACTATGTGACTACGCTATGTCGTTATTTGACGGCGGCCTTAAACCAAGAAGCAATTTGGTAGAGCGCAACGAGTGACGTCAATTCACTCCATCTTAAGAATGGAACATGCTGGCCAAACAGACGGTAAGACTAGAGGGCCCAGCTCTTTGGTTTGAATCCCTACAGGAGCCAAAGCCTCTGGGTGTTCTGGGTTTTGGCCGTGGTCACCTTGTCGTTGATGATGCTCTTGCCGTCCCACGCCCAGCCGCGCTTGGTGAAGTAGTTGACGGTGGCGAACTCGATGAGGGCGGAGAAGACGAAGGCGTAGCAGACGGCGATGAACCAGTCCATGGCTGTGGCGTAGGCCACCTTGGGCAGCGAGTTACGCGCGCTGATGCTGAGGGTGGTCATCGTTAGCACCGTGGTTACACCTGGGATCAGAGGGAAAGTGACCCAGTGAGAGAAGGGGATTCGCCAAATCTCTGTTTTACGGAAAGCATTTGTGTTCATTAGAGCAGAGCTAACCCAACCTTTTTTGTTTTAAGGACCGCCATAAAAAGATTTGGAGGACCGGTAGTAAATTTGAACGCCTTTGTTTTAAGAAGTATCATTTTTAAACAAAGGATGGGGCTGTTTTTAAAGATGGTTTGTCATATTCGCAACAATTAAAGCAACAGCAATGAAATGTCATAGTCTCAGGCTCCCTTCAACAGGGAAACCAATTATTTGAGAAACACAAGAAAAGTCACCCGAGATTAGTTTTGTTCTAACGACCGAGGTTTGGGCATCGCTGCATTAGAGCACTCAGCATTAGAACAACAGGGCCGTTAGTGTTTTCCTCATATGTAATTTGTCAAAAAAATATTCTGGTTGGGGGGGGGGGGGGGGGTTGTACATTGGAATGTTAGAGCGCGAGTACAAAGTGCAGTAATCAGACATAAAGGGAGAACAATGACAACAATGGGGACAATGGCATCACCTTTTCTTGAATGCGCAATTACCTGGATTCAACTTTGCGCTTAAAGTACACAGGTGATGAAAAAGCGACAACAACATTCGTTCTCCTGAGGATTAACGCGGATAAAACAGGATCGTTCACCGTTACCGCCCACGGCCCTGCCACTGCTGCGCTCCTCGGGTAAAAATAAATATGACTTATAATCTCTCTCTCTCTCTCTCTCTCTCTCTCTCTCTCTCTCTCTCTCTCTCTCTCTCTCTCTCTCTCTCTCTCTCCTTCCAGTGTCCCCAGAGCCTTGGTTTGCTATTAGCCCTCCCTGACCAGTGACCTTCAGCAGCACCATCGCAGTGGAAGGAAAGCGGGACGGTGGGGATACTTTAGTATTCATAGCCCACACATTTCTTACACACAAAAGCGTGCTCCCGTGAATCTCCATACCTGTACTTTCTACGGGCGCTGTGCTGCTGCCACGTGGCAAGGCGGCCATTAATTCCGCTTGACTTATAAACAACTGGAGCGATAGGTCACTCCTCGCGTCCCCGTGTACACTGAGGCGTGTGTGTGGTTTACATGTTGACATTCTTGGTGAATAACAAGCAGCACAGCCGGGCAGGCGTGCTCTGGGACATAATAACATCACACACGCTTCCCTTGTCTCTTGTCTCGAGGTTACGTCCACTTTAATCTCGGTATTAATATTATAAAAGTGGTAAACCCAGGGAGCAGGACTGGAACGACACCCAAGGCAACGTTGAAATACATATTTATGCGTGGCGCACTGTGTTAGTATTGATGTTTCATGTACGCTGTCAATGCAGCCTTTATCATGGCTTGGCAAAATCCCATAACCTTGTTCACCATGGTTACATTTGTATGATTCTACCGTGCAGTCTGTGTGTTAAAGTTTCATTTTTAAACTAAGTGAAGGAATCATCTACAGTTGGAGATGGCGGTTCTGGTGGGTGATCACAATTCAAGTTTTATCTAATCGTACCTATAAGGTGTTTGGCAGAACAGCGTTAATGTTAGCAGCGAGACGTTTTGCCATGCTCAAAGGGAGCGGCTCAAATAGAACAGATTGCAGGAGCAGAGAAACCAGCACGAACCTGCCAAACACACCCTTTGTATTCCATAATCAAAGCATACACAATCAGAGCACACACACACACACACACACACACACACACACACACACACACACACACACACACACACACACACACACACACACACACACACACACACACACACACACACACAAACGTCAACGTAAGATGTGTTATTTTGAAACTATGAAAAACATCCGAGATTTATTCTATTTTTGTTTTGCTGTGGATTTGACTGTCACCCCTGACCCAGAATAGATGAATATAAAACAGATACCGCTTTGTCTGCCCGGCGATTGGCAAACAAACCTCAAGCCTCCATGTTTGCGATGGGTGTGTGTGTGTGTGTGTGTGTGTGTGTGTGTGTGTGTGTGTGTGTGTGTGTGTGTGTGTGTGTGTGTGTGTGTGTGTGTGTGTGTGTGTGTGTGTGTGTGTGTGTGTGTGTGTGCACAGTGATCGCTGGTTCATTTTGACAAGTATTAGGCAAGTTCCACTTTTAGCTGCCTTGGCATGTTGATCAGGCGAATTCAAGATTCAGGCTGGTATCTTGTCACATGAGCTATCCTAAAACATATTTTTTAATGACAGCCTATTTGTTATTCTTCCTAGCAGTAGGTTGTACGTTGGAGGATTGAGCTTCATCTCGACTATACAAGACTAAATAAGACTCAATAAAGACTCCCTCAACCAATGTTGCCATTTACACCTTTCATTTACATTTATTTCCTCACATTTCTTCACACTTACTGTATATATCTTCCGTACATGTTTCTCATTTATAACTTGCACATTCCCATTGCTGTTACTTTTGAAGCCGTTGGTTTGGGCGTTGTCAGTCATGCAGGGATGAAGCCTACTCACCGAACACAGTCCTGGCCGGCACCGACTCTCTGTTGAGCCAGAAGGACACCTGGGAGAGGATGACGGTCATGATGCACGGCAGATAGGTCTGGATCACAAAGTAGCCGATCTTCCTCTTCAGATGGAAATGAGCTGTCATGACGGTGTATTCACCTGCAGGGTGGAGCAGGGGTGGGGGCATTGAAATTTAAATGACAATTATGATGTTCATTGAAAGGAGGTTTCTTGCTGATATAATATCTCTCATGGGATATAATAGAATCCTTGCAAATATGCAGATGGTTCTAGACTTGATAGCAATATGTGTGTGAAGGTTGTGCCGGAATATTTATAAGAGAGAAACTGTATTCCTCAAATGCAATGCATAAATTTCCCTGTTTTATTTATAATGATTTTGATCATCTCTATATGGAGACATCTGCAACAATAACTTGCAATTATGTACTAGTCATTTACTATTAACTACTATCAAAGTATTGTCAGCCAATTATTCTTATTTCGCTCTCATCCCTTACATTTCTTTGTGTTAAACCTCTATTTACACAAGTAAGTCTCCAAGGAGTCCATGACCAACAATAGGATTGACAGGAGATGGTCCCCATGGAAACATGTCCCCATGGAAATGTCGGAACAAAGGCACTCAACAAGGCGGGAGGACATAAGAGCAGGAGGAACAAGAAGAAGACTTTTCTACTGAAACTCGCCGTCGAAGGACGTGACAATCCCAGACACATCCTGATGGAGTATCTACACCTGCCTCTGATTGGCTGTTATATATGTGCATACATTAGGAGCAGGCAGACAGGGCTGTACAGGCGAGGAGTGTTGCCGGTTCAGACCTGCCCGTTGATATTGATTGGAAGTCGATCTGGGAGACGGTGCACAGTGATGCGAGAGAGCTTTCTGTGCTTGGTGGTTATTAATAGGAAAGCTGTGTGTGTGTGTGTGTGTGTGTGTGTGTGTGTGTGTGTGTGTGTGTGTGTGTGTGTGTGTGTGTGTGTGTGTGTGTGTGTGTGTGTGTGTGTGTGTGTGTGTGTGTGTGTGTGTGTGTGTGTGTGTGTTCGTTCCTTTCAACGGTTTCAGTGACTCCGAACCCTTTGCATTGTAGGCTTTACCTCGCCATCCGAGCGCACCGGCATTGTCTCAGCTCAGTTATGTGTGGTGATAGCGTGCCGATGTTATAGGCTTGCGTCTATCCGGTCACCCTTGGAAAAACCTTGGAAAAACCTAGATAACCCTAAGTAGAAGAGCAGAAGACGAATAATCATCGCTTCAGAGCTTTTGTTTCATCTGGAATGTCTGACCAATCTGCAAATTGTATACTCAGTATCTACTGTACATACTTAACAGTTTACAATATACAGTAGATACTGGTTTTATACAGTAGCTAAATATATCATGCACGATCATGATCATGTCATATATGGTAAAAATGTCTTCCAAATCTGTGACTAATGCCACAGGCCAGTGGAGCGTGGACGTTCTGTGAGGTCTGTCTCTGTGGAGCGAGGTGAGTGCCTCTTCCGTTGTGAACACGGGAACACCACAGAGAAACACAGCACAGGGGAACCATCCTCGGGTCTCTAAGTGAGAAGGCACGATGGCAAATTTGACGGTAACTGCTCGTGTGTTCTTGGAATCCCTTCTCCATAGATCCCACAATGGGGTTTATAGTATTTTGAACCAATGATGCATCATATTTTTTTTTTTCTGAGTTACTTCTTTTTCATAACGTCTCGTTTGCATGAATATTTCTCCCCTCACTGTAAGGAAAGAACAACGAAGGACCAGGGTTATTTACACACACAGCCCAGTGTTCTGTTTCATACCTGTACCTCTCTCTTGTGATATTTCGCATCAAACTGAAAACAACTAAAGGGGGCGATCCCACAAAGACAAAATTCAGTACAGTGGTTTTTTCGCTTTCCTATTTGTACACGAGTCGTATTTTTAGATCAAGTGTTTTAGATAAATATTAAACCGTGATAACGATCATGCATCAAAATCAACAACGCATCCTGTTTGACATTAAAGCGAATCCTGTCCCAGCTCTATTCATATCAATATCATAATCAATACGTTGATCGGAGAACCTACACGGTGTGATCTCCTGAGCTCAGCGCTGATCCCCGAGCACTGACTAAGTGCTCTCGCTTCCTGACAACAGCGTGAAACACTGCCGGTGTTGCCGCCGACGACAGCGACACACGCCTTCCGAAAGAGAAGCCAAGTTTAGACATGAGACGAGGGAAGAGATGTGTTACCCATGGCAACGGCACAGAGAAACACGGCTCGTTTGCCCGTGCTTCCAAAACGAAGGCCGAGATACACCCGCAGGAGGGCACGCATATACACACATAGCGACACACACACTCACGCAGGCACAGACACAGACATTGTCACATACATACACATACCAACACACACACACACACACACACACACACACACACACACACACACACACACACACACACACACACACACACACACACACACACACACACACACACACACACACACACACACACACACACACACACACACCGCCACTTGGCAAACAGGGAAGTCCTCTTTTAGCCGCGGGTGGTGTGTGTCAAGAGGAGGGTGCGGGGGGGAGGTGTGGGTAGGAGGTGGAGGGGGGTTCTTCCAAGAGCTTATCCCAAAAGATTTCTTAAACCCTTTTTTTGCACACACACAGACACACACACACAAGTTGTGCAGCTTGCATTTTAATAGTTACATTAAGCCTAAGTATCTCCCCATTTAAACAAACTGATGCACTTGCTCGCACACGCACACACACAACACACACACCACACACACACACACTCATCACACACACACACACACACACACACACACACAAACACACACACACACACACACACACACACACACACACACACACACACACAGGAAATGCACTCTAATGCCTACACTAGTCCTGATGGAATTCAGAGACAGGATAAGTACGTTGTGTGTAGCCTATGGAGCTCCTTATCGCCGCTAATTTAATTAGCATGCCTGGTCCCAGTGGCTGGCTTCTGACTGGGCGGTACGAGGAGGAGAAGGAGTGAAGAGGGGGAGAAGGAGGAGGAAGAGGAGGAGGAGGAAGAGGATAGCTGCATAGAGGGGAGGAGGAGGAAGAAGAGGGAGGAGAGAGGAGTGAAGAAGAGAAGCAAGGGGAGGAGGAGGGAAGAAGAGAAGGAGGCGCACCATAGTCATGGAAAGTGGCTGTGCATTACCCCTCAGAGAAGCGTGTGTTATTAGTTCCTTTTTAGTTTATTTACCTGCCGATCAATGCCGTACGATGATGTACACCTGCAGACTGTAGAGAATAAAATAAGTATAACAAATTGGTCTCAAAAAAGAGAACCGTATGAGGCTTTGAGGTCATAGTAGATAAAGGGTCCCCAATTCCCCAGTTCCCCGGTTCCCCGGTTCCCCCAGCTCGGTCATTGCTGGGAGGCTACCTCACGCTAAGCTATTGCTGGTAGGAAGGACGCTGAATTGCTGATTGCCGAGTTTGATGTGAAAGACTTGGGGTCCAAGCTGGTTCTCGAGGATTGGTATTAGCTCTCCCGCTAGCGCAGAGGAGACTTGTTTGCACGGCGCAGGCCCGCGTGCGCTGAAAGACACGCTAGGCGTTCCTGATTTGACTCCGGGAAAACCTTGGAGTAACACGGACAACCTGGAAGCCAGGGTAGACCTGGGGTCCCCTAGCGCCTCCTTAATTAATATTTCACCACAATACCCCCCTTACTCGACAGGGCCGGTGGAGCTGGGACAGAATTCATTGATGAAAGGGAATTTTTAATAAGCATCCCAGCTAAGATAATTAGAAAAAGTTCTGCCATATTTCAGGAAAGAAAACAATTTTTTTGGACACCTTGTCCAAAAAATAATAAAAATGTGCAATCTGGTTTCAAACGTTAAATGTTAGGGAGGCAGCTTCCTTTAGTTGCCTCCAGGCTGCTGTTAAATATTAGTTTTTTGACAGAGATTTGTTCTTCATGCTCTGTACCTGCACTCTGTATAATTACAGTCATGGGCTGTTTTAGTACTCCGCTGTGTGGTTGAGAGGGAGATTCCCTGCAATTTCACTTGAGCAACATAAAGACTGCGTCCTTATAGGATGTGAGTCTTCAGCGGACCGCAAATAAAGCAAGCAGCTGAACACAGAGGTGTCATCAACATGTCGCCACACTCACAGTCGTATGCACACACACACACACACACACACACACACACACACACACACACACACACACACACACACACACACACACACACACACACACACACACACACACACACACACACACACACACACACACACACACACACACACACACACACACACACACGAGCCTGAGAGCACATTCATCCGTGCCAAATGACCTAGTTTGCCTCGCACGTCACACTCTACAACACTGACACTGTCGTAATTAATGATTCATTTAATTGTCAGCTAAACAAGGAACGCGGCTTGACTAGTTAAACCTAAAAACAATGAGAAGGATAATTGGCAGATGTAAACGCATTCTATTCCGTGCCCCAGTGCACGCCTCTTATCCTATATAATAGCATTTAGTTGAGCTAAAAGGATGAGCTACTGGCTGTGATGGAGCCAGTGATTCTCTCACTGGGGCATTCATTCAGAGCAGGGAACACAGAGCATGGTAATCCATAGCTACAGGTAGTGGGTATGGACTGGGGACGCTCACAGTAACGTACAGTAACACATAACGCACAACACACACATGACCTAGTCTTACTGCCGCGGCCCCTACTGTCTGAGAGTGGCTGGGAGAAAACATGGCTCCTTTCAAGAACCAAAACTATTTAGCAATTTTTATATAAGGTTTATGTAATGTCGCGAACCTCGTTACTACAGAGCTTCAAATTCATTAAGTGCTTTTCTGCAATTTAACCTCTTTTAGAAATGACAATGGATGTCTTCTGGATTTTTCTTGAAGACTTTCCTATCATTATCGGTCTAAGGGAATAATTTGCAGTTTTTTTTGAAATGGGTTCAGTATTGTGTGAGAAAGCTGCATTCCATGTTAAGAGCTGCAACGTAATCCTACCTGGCGACAAAGCCCTGTCAACATCCGTCCTCCAAAACAGCTCGCTCCTGCCACTGACAACACTCCCATCGTGGTTATGAGTGTCTGACAACACGGTGAAAAAGGATCCCAACAGATAAATAAAGACTTCTCGTGCGAGTTGTCTTGAGTTGTTGTAGAGTTGTTGTACAGTGAGAATGTAAGTGAGAGTTGGAGAGAGTTAGTGAGAGGGTGCCAGGGAAGAGTTTATTGTGTTGGAAAGACTACAGAAGGCGTAGCTAGTGTTATCTAAAATATTTAACTGAAGGAGGGCAGAATTTCCCCCGCAAAAACTCAACTCCTTAGAGCGTGAGATTCCAGAGCGAGACTTGGGTGAGACCTGTTGATACACAATAACTAACAGACCGGCTCCAGCCCGAGTGTGGAGGGAGATCAGCACCATGGACAGCGGCCTGTCCCCAAAAGGCAAAAACCCAGGGAGAAGTTGTCTACATCAGTTTTATCCAGCACAGCTGCTGCACAATTGCCGATGTGGGGAAAGCCTGCCGGCCATGAGGCAACAGGACAGTTGTCTATCTACAAAGGCGGAGGAGAACCTCTCCCCTGGATGAAGGGTTGTGGCGACTTCCCCTACGACGGTAAAAGACCTGAAGAGGAAACCCACGTCTAAGAGTAGAGACGCCTCTCTGTGTACCGTCACCTTGTTGATGGTGAGGTTTGTGTGTCCCTGTGAACCGGAGGGCTGTGTTGTCTGGAGTATTGCGCTCCTGGTAGGGTCTCTCATGGCAGAGTGGTCTCAGGTGAGGCGCCAGGCTGAAGAACGGTTCACCAAGACCCCCTAAACAAGGGAAGGGAGGAGAGACCCTGCCCGGAGGACGCCCTAGACCCCCCGTCTGGAGCGCCAGGGCACCTGCCACCCCCACCTCTCTCCGTCCTCGAGGGTGGGCCACCACCTGCAGGAAGACCTCCTGGGGTCGGGTGCACTGCCACATGGGGGGGGGGGGGGGGGCAGTGAAGGTCAGGGGACCTCGGCGGAACATCACTTCACTGTGGGGGAAGGCGCTTTACCTCCCTTGTCCGGGAGGTAGAGCGCTACCAGTTAGCTCCGGCGGGGCTTACCTCTACGCCCTCGTCTGGGCTCTGGAACCGTTCTCCTGCCTACCGTGTCTCGACCCTGTTCCCTTGATCGTCCACCCAGCCTCAAAGGTTCCCTCTCAGGAAACCCATCCCGGACCATGAAGAGTTTACATGGGACCTCCCAGCTCCCCCTTGCCCTCACCATTTTTAATAAACTCTCGTTACTTTTGCTCACAACTTGCCTGCCGTCTGATTTCGCACCCGAATCGGCCTTGTCTCAATCAAACTGCTACAAGGGTAAAGAAAACGGTTGTATTTCTCTGTAGGGATCTCGTCCATTACGTCGTCCGCATTAGTGTCTTCGGCGCGATGCAGGCTAACTCAGACTGAACACGCTGACTCAGCAAGCCAGGCTCAGGACATGGAGGATGTGGTGACTTCTGTTCGATGTCTTCTAGAGTCAGGCTTGAGCTACCATCGTCCATACCCTATTTGACCAACAGACCCTAGTCCTCATTTAATCGATTCAATAATATTGATAAAGATATCAAGAATGGTTTTAAGCACCCAGTTTGAAGAACCAGGTGTCAAAAAACAAACCAGGTAAAACAGTTTGTGCATGACCCACTATTCCCAACACCCACACATGTTGATACACCCTAGGATAACCATCACATCTTTTCATCAACGATCAACATTTCTCTTTGTTCAAATGTTCAGGGTTCAGGCGAATCAGGGTTCCGTGCAACCTGAGCACTTTGCCCCCCAATTCCCGTGAAGTGTAATGATAGGAAGCAGACTGGTCTCAGGTCTTCCTCCATCACCCAGTCCATGGGGCTGGGGGAGTCTGTGGACCACCGGACCACAGACGCTACCCCACTCACCATCCAAAGCGGGTGTGGCTTCACATCTGCAGACGAGTTTGATTATACTCACATCTGTGTGGGGACTTAAAATACAATCAAGCCTCACACCCTAGAGGCTGGTTCTGAGGGTTTCCAAAACTAAACTGAAATTCATTCTACGTATATTGTTCTAATGTCGTACCTCAACACATTGAACTGTATGTGACTTAATTCATCCAGCCTACTTTATGAAAGAGGAGCGCACTTTTATTCTACCATCCGAATTCCGATTAAAACCTTGTCTCTTCTCCTACCCCTCCTCTGCCTCCCGCCATTTCTGTCTCCACTCCTTCCTCCTCTCCACTCCCCTACTCTAACCTCCTCTCCCTCCATCCTCCCGTCCCCCCTCCCTCCCCCCTCTGCTCCCCCTTACCTCCCCTCCCCTCTCCTCCCTCCCCCCCCTTCTGTCTCCCCCTTCTCCTCTCCACCCCCCTCCTCCCCTCCTCCCCCCCTCTGTCTCCCCCTTCTCCTCTCCACCCCCCTCCTCCCCTCCTCCCCCCTCTGTCTCCCCCTTCTCCTCTCCATCCCCCTCCTCCCCTCCTCCCCTCCTCCCT
The DNA here is from genome assembly GCA_900291075.1 of Melanogrammus aeglefinus. Classification (NCBI taxonomy): domain Eukaryota; kingdom Metazoa; phylum Chordata; class Actinopteri; order Gadiformes; family Gadidae; genus Melanogrammus; species Melanogrammus aeglefinus. Next base: position 341,906 of record OLKM01000203.1, read on the forward strand.
GGCTGGAATCAGCCGGTCAACCACCCCTGTGGTCACGTTGTTCAGGTGCAGCTTGCTGGCCTCTCCACTGTACAAGTGAATAGCTGCTTCCTTCCTCCATTTATCTATTTATTTCTCTCCTCTTTCCCCACCAGGGGACCAGAAGACAGCTTTATTTTGTCATTTAATGCACTGCTGCACTTTTACTGAGAGCTGTCTTTTTTCCGCGTTTTTTTTCCTTCTGTCCCCTCCTGCGTCTCAAAGCCTCCTATTTAAGACTGCTGCTTGGATGAACAACAGCAATACCTTGCTGGCCGCTCTCCCCCTCCTCCCCTCCTCCTCCCCCCCCTTCCTCCCTTCTCCTCCCCCCTCCCCTTGTTTGTACTCTGGTGACAGCTAAGAGACACCCCTGTGCTCACGCCATATGTTCCGTTCCACCTCAACTTCTGCTCATGGCTGCGTGTGTTTGGGTGTGAGAGACACACACACACACACACCACAACACACACACACAAGAATGAGGACAAACTCACACACACACACACACACACACACACACACACACACACACACACACACACACACACACACACACACACACACACACACACACACACACACACACACACACACACACACACACACACACACACACACACACACACACACACACACACACACACAAACCCTGAGGGATAAAACCTTCCCTCCAGCCTCCACTCAAACGGTGAACGTGTCCAAACTGTTAATTAGCCAATCCAGCTCTATGGGACGTCTTGGTGTGTATACGGGACGTCTTGGCGTGTGTGTGTACAGGACGTCTTAGTGTGTATACGGGGCTTCTCAGTTGTGTGTGTGTGTACAGGATGTTTTGGTGTGTGTACACGGGACGTCTTGGCGTGTGTGTACAGGACACCTTGTTGTGTGTATACAGGACTTATCGATGTGTGTACACAGGACGTCTTTGTGTGTGTGTATAAGGTGTCTTGTTGTGTGTGTACAGGACACCTTAGTGTATATATACAGGATGCCTTGGTGTGTGTATAAGGGGTCTTGGTGTGTGTATACAAGACGTCTTGGTGTGTGCATACAGGACATCTTGGTGTGTATAAGACGTCTTGGTGTGTGTGTGTATATAAGACTTCTTGGTGTGTTTTGGCAGTGGCACAGGAGGAGGTAGAGTGGGTTGACTGGTAACCCCCCCCGAGCCCCCCCGAGCCGAGTGTCAAGGTGCCCCTGAGCAAGACACCTCACCCTGACTGCTGCTGACGAGCCGACTGTCGCCTCTCCATGGCTGATTCGCCGTCGGCGTGGGAATGTTTTCATGATTAGGTGAACGTTAGGCGGATATCGTGAAGGGCTTTGAGTGGCCAACGCTTTCGAAAAAGCGCTGTTTAACTTCACCGTTTACCGTTTCAGTCAAATGATCTTTTGAGGCGTCTTACACGCAAATCTGACGCTGTAGCGCCAACAAAGCCCAGGTGCCACCACCCACTCCCACCCCACCCCCCGGGGCGTCAGAGCTCACCGGTGCTGGACTTGATCGTCTCCTGGCCCACGGTCTGCCCCAGCAGGTCGTACTGGTTGAGGCGGGAGCTCTCGCCCTCCACCACCACCGAGTCCGAGGCGTTGCGGGTCCAGGCGTACGTCACCTCCGAGATGGTGTAGGCGTCTGCAGGGCAGGAAAAGCAATCAATGCCAGACGGGGCTGGTGCCTCGGGGGAGAGGGGGGGGGGGGGGGTGTGCGACGTCGGACGCTTTAATATCACGGCCGCGAGCCACACCGGCATTCTGTATCCAATTCTGCATCGCCCAGGTAATTTAATTAAGCACAAATTATTCAAACGCCCCGAAGGAATATATATACAATTCCAGCGACGTATGTTTCCTCGCATTAGCTCTAGAGGCCTCCTCCCTCGGTGCTTAAAGCTCTCGCCCGCTTGCTAACAAGTCGTTTCGTATTTAGTACCAATCCTATTTTAAAGAAATGCATTTTACATAGACGGTACTGCCTACATTTTGTACATAATATTTTAGCCACCTATAACTAACTTCCCAGATACATACGCCAAGGACTCTTGTTATACGATGATCCGTGTCATTTAGAGCGTGATCCTTCAACCAGATAATTCGGAGCTGGGCTTTGGGGAAGTCTTCCTAATGCTCCACATCAAGGAGAACCATATTGATTTGTATTGCTTATTGTTACATACTATCTCCGTGGTGATGCTAGTTGACAGCACAATTTCCCCATGGGCCTATAAGCTCACCCTACCTTCTCCTGGGCTTAATGTAAAATAAACTACACTAACACAGGCACACTCTCCAGATGCGTTTGTTGCCTGGGTCATGAGTTTCTGGCGGGGGGAAACACTTATTCAGTTTCACTTAGGGTCGACATTGCTCATCGAAATGCACTTACAGCTGCCGAATTTCAGAGGGCAGGAATGGAAGTCCATGGGAAAGTCCTCCAGGTGCATGGGGCACTCCGCATGGACCGTTAACCTGTTTCCAATCACACACACGTACACACACACGCACAAACACACACGCATGCACACGCCGGCATGACCCCCCCCACACACACACACACACACAAACACACACATAAACACACATGCAATCCAATCACACCCGCACACGTAAACACGTGCAGGCAGGCACAACCACCACACACACACAGACACACACACACACGGACACACATACATATAAACACACAATCAATCAGGCATGACCCGCACGCACACATGACCGACACATGCGCGCACACACACACACACACACACACACACACACACACACACACACACACACACACACACACACACACACACACACACACACACACACACACACACACACACACACACACACACACACACACACACAGAGAATGAACTGTAGTCAGCAGTAGCAAGGTAAACAAGGTGAGTGCTGATAATATTTGATCTCAGATCGGATAGCGCAGCGTGTCGATGATAAGGAGATGTATTCTAAGCTTTGTAATATCGTATGCAAGCCTTGTTGGCCAAACTCCAACCTGCACGCCATTGACTTGGTAATATGTTTCATAGTAGAATTGATTCACGTAAAATTAAATGCTCAGCCAGAGCCCAATCTCTGCAGACCTGCAGATCAATGCTGGGGTCACGTCCGATGGGAGGTGCAACGCCCTGAGGAATATATAGACCTTGTATTCTTTACGTTTACCGTTAGAGGATATGATCAGATCAAAGGTTATCCCTAGCTGGTGGGAGGAAGGAAGGGATCAACTATCCCCTTGAAATGAATCAAGAACTCAAATCCCAATCGAAAATGGAAGTGGAGTGTTTGAGTGAAGAAACGTTTTTTTCCTTTTACATAATTTTTTTTGTTGCTTTTATTCAAATCAACATACAACGGATCATACACACCGACGGCGGAATCAACCATGCAAGGAGATCGTCAGCATTAGGGTGTCTTGATGATCAGGGACACCACGGCACCCGCGGGGATCGAACCATCAACCTTCCGGGTACCAACCCGCGCCCCTGAAACCCCCCGGGCCTCACCTCATGGTGTACAGCAACGTGCCGTCCTCCTGGATACGCAGCAGCTTGTTGGGCATGGTCATGTTGTGCGCCACCGACTTCTTGCCGTTGTGGAAGAAGGTGTCGGGCGTCCAGATCTTGCTCGCCATCAGGTTGTTGAGGCGCAGGATGTTCATCGGCCCGTCGAACCTCAGCCGCTCGTCCTTCCAGCTCTGCCTGAAGAACACGTCGATGGTGTACTCCTGGGGGGGGGGGCAGTTCACTATTAACACGTTGATGGTGTACTCCTGGGGGGGCGGGGGGGGGGCAGTTCACTATTAACACGTTGATGGTGTACTCCTGGGGGGGGGGACAGTTCACTATTAACACGTCGATGGTGTACTCCTGTGGGGGAAGAGTGGGTTCACTCGACCAGACTTCCCTTTCCCCGGGGCCACATTGACCCGCTCTGATTTGGGGATCCCAGGCCAATGTGGAGATTTAACCTCTTCACCTAGTCCTGGGTCTTCCCCAAGGTCTCCCCCCCCCATTGGTCGGGCCTGGAACACCTCCCAAGGGAGGCGCCAAGTGGGCATCCTACTCCAAGTTCCTCAAAGATGGCTGAGCTTCTCACCTCTAAGGGAGACGCCAGCCACCCTCCGAAAGGATATATATTCACTCTTATTTTAGGACTTTGTCTTCATAACCACTTCACTATCATGGACTAAATTAGAGAGAGAGTCTCCCTTTTTGAACAGGTCTCCCTGTTCTGCAAATCAACCGTAGTTTATTAACAAGCTGCCGATGCAAAGGGACGACACACTAAAAGTAAGTTCTCAAATGACACACAACCGCCAACTGTCACACCGTTAAAAAAAATTAAGGTGACAAATCAGTAACCTGTATTGTGGGGGTTGATTTATCTGATTGTTTAAGCAATAAATCTACACGGGTCGTTATTCAGTCATTTTTCTAGGGTTAGGATCATTTATGGTTCTGGTGCATCTGGGTTTGTCTGGGTTTAGGAGTGCAGTGGGGACTTATAGTCAACCCCCCCCCCCATACTGCCTGACCTACAATCCCTCACGCAGTCTAAAGAAACCCAGCACTCAGCCAGGGCTCGAGGGCATAACGCCAACACACAGTAAAGTCTGTGCGTGTGTCTGTGGGCGCGAGGCACGTGCGCACAAAAGAGAGCGAGGCTGGACGAGGGGATGGGAGACGACATGCGTGTGAGGGAGACAGACAGGAGAAGAGAGAGAGCAGGAGGGTCCCTCAGCTGCTAATTCAAGAGGACGATGTCTGGCTGCTCTATATTCCCAGCATGCATCTGGTCAGGTCTCTGCTACCAGAGAACCTACTGCGTGTTGTTCTTACCCTGAGCTCCTGCTACTAGTCAAGTCAAACCAGAGCCACTTAAGAGTTCTGCAGCCATCCAACCAAGTCCTCTAAACAGGCCTTCAAGGAGGTGATCCGATAAATCAGGGGCCAGGAGGTGAACACATGTATCCTGCTTGATTTTATTTTTTTTCTCTTCAACGTATCCTCTCCCGACATTTTCCAAACGCAGGTCTTTAACAAACACATGAGTCTCAGACTGCGACTCATCACCGTGGCTTAAAATCAATGTGACTGATGCATACATGACCTGGGCTCTGTTGTCATCTATTAATGTGGGTGAGCGCCGACTCCAGGGAAGAGCTAGCATGTTGCTCTCGTGTTTCTCCCTCTAGTGAGCCTGCCACTATGCATGGCAGTGGTCTCTTTCATGATTTAGACACCACGGCGCCACGGGGAGTGTTGCAAACAGCTACCTTCTAATGACAAGGATGACATCAATACCCTGATCAATAGTTAAATAATGTGATAAATGGTTCCTCTGGGACAGTTCCCCAAGGTGTCCACGCAAGGTGATGAATGCAGAGGAGAGGGGTGGATGGTGCAATGTGCAGGGCTGGATATTGGATTCCAACAGAGGGATCGGCCAGATTGCTTACGAACGGCGAGGAATCAAACATGGGGATAATAAACGGCACAATTAGAAAATGCACGAGACAGAGGGACGTCACGTGGGACATGGATGACAGTCCTAGTCTTACCATGTCTGTGTCCGAGACCGGTCCAAAGCTGGTGACGTAGATGTTTGTTTTGACCTCCGTCACACGATCTGTACAGAAAACAACAAAATGGAGGTTTCAAAACCGTAGACAGGTTAGGGAAAAGTATGATGTAGTATTTGCGTTGGATCATTACATCTTTGTGGCTCCATTAAATTAATTCATATTTGAAAGTGTTCACAGCATCAACTGTATGTACTGCAGAAATAAATTAAAGCTCTGTGGTTCACACTCTGTACCAAATTATTACCGACCCCCTTATTTTTGAATGGGAGCCATCATTCCAAGCGAGTAGATCCTCAAGGCATCCCCCCCGAACACACGCTGCTCTCTGATAGGCTCAGCGCTTCTGGGGTACAGCATCCTCCAACACCCCCCGTCCCCCGTCCCCCGTCCCCCCGTCCCCCCCCAGCCCCTCTTCTCTTCAGTATTCCCTCAATAATTGCTGAGGCTGTATCTCTTCTGCTCGGCCTTTTCAAAAAGCTTTCACTGTGTTTTACTTCATGTTTTTATTTATTTATTAAGGGCGCTCTGAAGAGATCATGGCTCCAAAGTGCTCTCCTCCAGAGCCACTCGCATTCCCACAAACCCAAACGCATAATTGATACGCTGCCTTATTCATGAGTGTGTGTAAACTAGGGGGGGCGGGGCCGGGCGGCCGAGGCCGGCCGACCCGGTTTGTGATCCATTTAGCCGCCGCGCGCTGGGCTGCATGCATGTATAACGCGGCGCCCCCTTTTAAACTCATGCTGTAAATCTTGTCTGGCGCACGGACCGTGCGGAGCCGGTGGGGGAGGCGCCGCGCGCTGTAACTGCGACTGTGAGCGGCTCTCCGGTGCGGGACTGATGTATTTTTTAAGAGAGGAGACGGAGCAGCTTGTGCGCGAAGCAGTTGGTTTGTAGGACATACGTTGGAACACGACATGTGTGACTACCCGCGTGAAACATGATGGAGGATTCACGGAATTACAACAGAAGTAGTGTGCAGGGGAATCACGTAGCCTACACATACATGTAGGGCCTACGTAGCCTACATAGGCCTACATACACAAACATAGTTTATCATGTTTAAAACACGCATACATACACAAACAAAGTGTATCAAGATTAAAACACACATACACACATACACACATACATACATACACACATACATACATAAAAACACACACATTCATACACAGTGTATAATGTTTTGAAACACACACGCACACACATAAACAGTGCATCACGTCTAAGACACACACACACACACACACACACACACACACACACACACACACACACACACACACACACACACACACACACACACACACACACACACACACACAAACAAAGTATTTCATGTTTAAAACACACATACATACACAAACAAAGTGCATCATGATTAAAACACAAATACACACAAATACATACATATGTGAATAACTCAAAATGTTCATGGTGGAATAATCAGTTGGTGGTATGAACGAATAATCGATTAGGCTATTCGATGTGCGCCGACATTCACAAAGGAAGCCATGGATCATCGGCAAGGAATCACTTAATATCTTAAAAGCAAAAAAACAACTAGGCCTACCTGCTAAGTAGTTCCAGGCAAATTGTCTGTTGTGAAAAATGCATTCAACTGTAATCAGAAAACGCGGTTATATGCTTTAGACCCTATAGTATCTGTGGTATAAAGGCATGGGACGAATTTCAAATTATAAATATGTACACTTTATGTTGAAAGTTTAGACCGTCGCGAGTTTAGAATTGAAACGAATGGCGCTGTGATTCGGTCTACAAAACGAGAGCTAGATATCTGTTGTATAAAGGCTGGGAGGAATTTCGAATCATAAATATGTTCAATGCATAACGTTAGCTCTCTGGCTCATAGCCAAGTCGTAGCTAAGGTCCGTCCTATTTACTGGAGGAGTGAACAACGTTTCCGTTGCATAAGAACCTTACGGGAAGGTAATGATTGTTCCAGGTATTAGTCAAACCCTCAGGCGTTACCAGGGAAACAGTTATGGCTTGTAAAAAACTTTATATTTCAATGTGAAAAATTTTTAACGGCCCAAATGTTAAAATTGATTTTGGCCCTCGGGAACGAATAATCAAATAAAATTCTGACCCATCCCTAATACATACATGCATAAACACAGTTTATAATGTTTAAAACACACACACACACACACACACACACACACACACACACACACACACACACACACACACACACACACACACACACACACACACACACACACACACACACACACACACACACACACACACACACACACACACACACATACAGCATTGTGTTTAAAACACACAAGGCATGATCATACGGGTTGATACAGGTTAGTCCTCAAATTCCTCTTTCGGATCACACAGTGAGTGTTGATGTGGTCCTCGGCATGAGCTGCAGCCCGCAGCTCACGCCGAAACCAGAACCAGGTCAACAAGAACCGATACTTAGACGCTGCAGAAGCTATAGAGCCCTCCAGGCCATCCGCATTCCATCCACTGTCCTGCACACTCACGGCCAACTCCAGAACACTTAGAGGAGCGGACCGGCAGGTGGAGCGGCTCTCAGGGGATTCATGGCTCTCTTTAGAAAGAGGATCCAGAGTGCATTAAGAGCCGGGGATGGACTCGATATTTATAGGAACACGGAAAACTGAAAGTTCAGTTCTTCACGGACATGAGGTCTGAACGCTGGCCTTCGAACGTGTGCCACCATTTGTCCGAGGAAACCTGTCTGTGTTTCACTACGTCTCCCCACTTTTAATTGGGATTAGCAGAGACGGAAGACAGCAGCAGTGTGTGTGTGTGTGTGTGTGTGTGTGTGTGTGTGTGTGTGTGTGTGTGTGTGTGTGTGTGTGTGTGTGTGTTGTGTGTGTGTGGTTATGTGTGTGTTTTTCGTTTTTATGGTGTGTGTGTGTGTGTGTTGTGTGTGTGTTGTTGTGTGTGTGTGTGTGTGTGTGTGTGTGTGTGTGTGTGTGTGTGTGTGTGTGTGTGTGTGTGGAGTGTGTGTGTGTGTGTGGCGGGTGCGCGTGCGGGCGCGTGTGTGTGCGCGCGTGTGTGCTCTTGTAGCTCGCGACCGGCTGTTGGAACCCCAGCGGCAGCCATTCAAGGTGCCCGTTTTTTTTTTTATTAATTCATTAAGCAGAGAACACACCAACACTCCTTTTGTAATTGGCACCAGTCCTGTCGGCACAGAGCTAAAGGGATCCAAGACATCTGGTCATAGACATGCTTGCATTGTTGTTGCACGCACCAGCGATGTCACCGATGTGATCAAGCACTGCTGTGAATCCTAAAATAAGATTAAAACATGCACTTGATTGGAGCTGCATCTGAAGTCAGTGTACGTGGAGCCTTCATGCTCCTCTTCCTGCGCTCTGAGTCAAGCTGCTCTCACGTCTATCTCAGGCATGACGCACCGACTTCAGGGTCACATCAGTACAGTTTGGACTTTAAATAGTATTTTGTATCTGTACTATGTTTTAGGTGTGATTATCATGTTAGTTGTTATTTTATTAACGAGACAAATTTGAAATGTGTGTTTTTCAATATTCTGGAGAAGAAAGAAGAAAGTCTACAATATATATTTTTGGGGAATTTATGGTGTAGGTATAGGAAAGAAAGAAAGAAAGAAAGAAAGAAAGAAAGAAAGAAAGAAAGAAAGAAAGAAAGAAAGAGAGGGAGGGGAAGAGAACAGAAAGATTGTTCATGGCAGAGAAATGATGGGAGGTATAGGAAAGAAAGAAAGAGAGAGAGAGAGAAGAGAGAGAGAGAGAGAGAGAGAAAGAGAGAAAGAAAGAAAGAAGGGAGAGGAAGTGCTCTGAAAGCTTGTTCATGGCAGCGAGAGTCTCAGTGACGTGACTTGTACCAAATGGTACGGTACACATGGCTGCCTTGGAGATTGGCTCGCTTGCACGCAACGAAGAAACTGCCATTGGTTTTAAAACAAAGAGGCATTTTGATACTCAGCATTTTAGTCTAAAAAAGGAGGAGAGGGCATAGCTAGAAGAATGTCAAAAGGGCAAGAATATTCCATTATCCTTTTTATTAACCAACTTTGTGATTTTAGTATTCTGTAAATTCTCAGGCCATTTGGTCAGGGATTGTTTTTTAGACCCTCTACGTAATTCTGCGTGGGAGGGTTGTGTCATTGACAGAACACATTTTCATTAGTCATTCAACACAGTACGCAAGCATGCACATGGGAAAGAGAAGTAATCATGGTTAAAAGGAGAATGGACATTCCTTCGCTTTTTCTAAATATTTAAAAAAAACGCTAAAGAATATCTATACCAAAATACATCCTGGTTTAAAAAAAATACAAATTGGCACTTTATTTGTATTCTTTTTGATATCACTTGGGGATTTACCCGGTGGCATGGTTTGTGATTGAACGGATTGAAGGCACTGTTGTCGCTGACAAGTGAATCAAGCTGAATCAGGCTGCTAACTATTTGGCTCCCCATCCCGGGTGTTGATTTAAAACACCACAGAAGAGTAATAGAGGAGCTTGCCAGTCCCCGAGGTACAGCAGGGGCAGGAGTCTACTGGTTTCAACCAGAGGATTCCCCCTTCCTCCTCCCTCCTCCCTCACTTTGACTTCAATTTGCTGTTGAAGTCATTTCTCTTGTCACTGCTGTCATTTTTTTCCCCCTTTCTTCCTACGACAAAATGAATACAAATGAAAGCAGGGGCTAAAATAAATCACATGCAGTGCAGTTTCCAGTGCAGGTCCTTGGTGGCCCTGGTGTGATTGTAGACAGTAATAACTCAACATACATACAGCATGCTGTTCATGTACAGTCCTGTCGCTGTCTGAAAACACTTGCCTTCAGGGCTGGTGTCAGAAACCAAGAATAGAACCACCACCCCCCCCTCCAAAACCACCTAGCCCCCACACCGCACGGCATCCTTGTGGGCTGGGCTGATGGCCATGCACATTTCCATCTCAGATGGCCCCAAAGCCTGTGGGGGAGCACGGGCTTTTGGGGGGGAGGGGAGGAGCTATGAGATGTTCTACTGCCCTCCACTTTGCACTGAAGACCCAGAGTAATGTCAGCTGCTTCTCCCAAATCCTCTCCACATTTTGCTGTCATATTTATATCATCGTGTTATATGGTTTTTAGTAAATATATGAATGAATTGGAAGCTCCTGTATTTCTCTTCTGTAGTGTTTTAAATGTTCTTACAATACCATGCGATTGCATTCACTCTGAGCATGGGTGGCCCCGAGGGAATATAACCCCTTATCCTGCCGGGGTTGAAGGAGAACTTCAGGATTCCTCTACATTCACCCTATTTTCTGACCCTTTGACGTCAAAACAGACCTTTTTTTTTTTGAAATTGGTACAGCATTGAGCATTGCAGCCAAAACCAGCAAAAAAGGTCTGCAATGTAATGCTTTGGGGCGATAGCACCGCACCAAAGGACCTCCTCTAAAAGGGCTTGATTTTACCACTGGCAGGTCTAGATTATATTAAATCATTATGGAAATGGATCCGTATTTTATGACTCAACTTAAGTTTCTTGCGACTGGCTTCAGTCGTTGCAGCTAGAGAACAGAGGAAACATGAACAGATGGAGGGAAGAGGGACTACAGAAGTTGTAGCTTAGTTTTTTCTCAAAGGTTAAAGGAAAGGCTCAAAAGTGTTGTCCTTATTAGTCTCTTAGACCTCAAATGGTCAGAGAATAGGTTCCAGGTTGATGAACCTTGAAATCCTCCTTTGACTGCAATGGCTCCAACCATTCAGCTATCAGACCGATGAATCTTGTGTGCATTTCCCCAGTATACTCTATGTCAATAAACATGTGACAGACCAGCACCCATGAAACACATTATGGCCTTATTGTGGTATCTCAGACCTATATCATCTCCTGAGCTCTTCCCACGGGTCAATATCAGAAGGGGACTTAGGGAGGATTCAAAAGTAGTAAAGAGACACAGCAACTTAGCAACCCAAAAAAGGCTTCTCATTCAAAATTTTACATTTAGAGCGTTTAGCAGATTCTTTTATCCAAAGCGACTTACAATATGTACATTTGTCAGAAGAAGGAGAAATAACAATATATCGCTGTCGGTACAGTAAGGATGTTCACAGAACCAAGTGGCAAGCGCTAACAATCGCTAGGTTAACCCATTCCCTGCACAACAGAGACAGCAAGGATAAGATGCTAGACAACTTAGTACTATTTTTGAAGTGCCATGACGTACAACATACAATAGGTGTGTAATTCTCTGCTTCCTCCTCCTCCGTTTCTCCACGATTGAAAAGGATTGCACTTCAGGCACCTGTGATTGACAATGAAGAACGATGGCCCAAACTGATCAGGAAGAGATCGAACCAGGGACATTGCGATCAGGACTAAGCCTGAATGCCGTAATGATTGAAGACTATCACAGCAGTCTTCAATCTAAACGCTCTCGTACAGAGGCAGGTGGAGTCCACCCAGGCACATATTCTCACCGTGCATTCCCCCCGCTAATAGCTGATGGATGGCAATGTCATTTCTAACTAATTACAGTCAAATAATCGTTCCCGAATTTGAACTATTTCACCTTCAAATATGTTTAACCGTGCTACACAAATTAAGATATCGTAACATGTGAATCATCGGGCAGTAAGGGTTGAGAAACGTTCAGAGATAAGGTGATGAGCCAAGGAAGACATGAATATCAGCCATGTGCAAGTGAGCGGTTTAATAATCACGGAGCAAACGCCCCTTCATCAGTCTTGTGGACCAATACCCCCTTGGCTTGTGATTGGTTATTGGCAGGGCGATTAGTCTCCCTGGAGACTCCCTAAGTTCAGGGGAGACAATCACCTCCCTCATGAATATTGAATTGGACACAATGGCAGTTAGGAGGTAACCTTCAGCACCTAGAGACTAACCATCCGTGTGTGTGTGTGTGTGTGTGTGTGTGTGTGTGTGTGTGTGTGTGTGTGTGTGTGGTGTGTGTGTTGTGTGTGTGTGTGTGTGTGTGTGTGTGTGTGTGTGTGTGTGTGGGGTTTTATTTTTAAGAAATTTGCCAACCACATCCGATACAGAAAAAAATAGCGGTTTAAAAAGTAGTCGCACACTAGCAAACGACTAAATATACTGACTGTGGTACAATGTGATGTACACATGGATGATTCCTTCGCACAGGATGGGGGGGGGGGGGGTGCAGACTTGGGTTGCAGCCATAAAAAGGTCTATAACCATCATCTATCAATATTCACTTTATTGTCATTGCCTCACTGATTTTCTAGGTCAATTGTTTGTTTTCCTTGCAGGAAATATGATGAAAATAAAGAATGCAATCAACGAAACAATGAACAAGAACAGAGTATTATTGGATATGGTTTGTGGCTCCCTAAAAAGTTTGTACCTCACTTCCAACTTCCTCACTCTTCCATCTCAAGCCCTTCTCTCCCCCCCCCCCCCCCCCCCCCCCCCGCCCCCCAGTCCATTGACACCAGCAAACGCTCATCTCTTAACACAGCAGCGGAGGGGCGGGTTTGAAGTCTGTTTCATCCTCATTGAAATATTAACGCTCCGACTCAGACCCATGGTACAGCGCCATCTCTGGTTAAACACGGGACTTCACTTTCTCATTTTCTCATTGGCTCAAATGAGTACTACGTATATTTTCCAGTATCAATGGTTTGTACCCTCTTCAAAATGAAAGCATGAACTTTTGAGGACATTTTGCCAGTGAACTTGACTCACCACCGAGTCCGGGCCGCAGACGGTTGTCGTAGCCGTCCAGCAGTCTGTCCAGTATTCTTGTGAACAGTGTGATGTTGTTTTTGAAGGCCTCAGCTGCGGAGTCACCCTGCACTGGTCTGGATGACACAATTCAGGGGGACAACGTTACTCTCACGCTGTCCCACAGGGTGACTGCGTTACTGTCACACAGGGTGACTGCGTTCCTCTCACACAGGGGGACAACGTTACTCTTACACAGGGGGACAACGTTACTCTCACACAAGTAGACACCGTTAGTCTCACACACGGCTCC
>OLKM01000203.1:360533-377844 GCA_900291075.1 Melanogrammus aeglefinus
TGTTTGTGTGTGTGTGTGTTTGTGTGTGTGTGTGTGTGTGACTGTGTTTGTGTGGCTGTGTCTGTATGACTGTGGGTGTGTGTGTGTGTGTGTGTGTGTGTGTGTGTGTGTGTGTGTGTGTGTGTGTGTGTGTGTGTGTGTGTGTGTGTGTGTGTGTGTGTGTGTGTGTGTGTGTGTGTGTGTGTGTGTGTGTGTGTGTGTGTGTGTGTGTGTGTGTGTGTGACTGTGTGTGTGTGTGTGTGTGTGTGTGTGTGTGTGTGTGTGTTGTGTGTGTGTGTGTGTGTGACTGTGTTTGTGTGTCTGTGTTTGTATGACAGTGTGTGTATGTGTGTGTGGCTCCGCGGGCCTCATGGCGCCCCATCCACCTCCTGGCACATTGCCAGGGGTTGCGTCATGCTCCACGGCCGGGCGCCTCGCGGGACAGAGTCGAGGAGCGACACAGCGAGCGCCGATTCATTGCGTCACGAAGACGGAGACGCCAAGGAGTCCAACCAGAGCAGGAACACAAAAAACAAAACCGGGAACGCTCCTCTGTTCTTCCACGTGTAACGAGGAATGCAATGTTGCCATCATGTGACCCGTGTGTGTGTTTGGAGCGATCAATACTCCTGGTTTGGGGTAAATGTCAGGGGTATATATGAGGAGGTGAGGAGCAGGGACACATGCAAACAGGCTCCCTCTGACTGCCACGGCAGGTCTCAGTGTTTACATGATCAGGACGAGAGAATCTCGGAGAATTATTGGGTTACCCCATTGACTCTAAAGGGCTGATTATGGTTCAACGTCGACACAGCGCTAGGTGGATTACGGACCCATACGTCCTTGAGGGCCCTCCTTGCGTCCACCGGAAGAGCCTGACGTGCGCCTCCCAAAAAAATAGTGACAAGGGCAGCAAGGGCTGTGATTGGTCCGCTGCGTTCAAGCGTCTGCGTGGTCCTTGCGTTGCTTTGGCATGGAAGCATAATCAGCCCTTCAGCCACTTTCCCGATTCACCCCTTAGCCCTACCCCTCAATGAAACGACTATTGGGACCGCCCCTGCCAAGACAAGAGGGTCTTGGCAGAGTCATCAAAAGTCGGGCTGTTTACTTTTATGATGGACTTGTTCCAATTATCTACCAGGGCACCAGCAAGCAAGACTAGTGAGGCAACTATATGCTATTATTCTGGCGTCAGACGCTATAAGTCCATCTAGCGGACCATATACTCCCCAGAGAGAAGATGGGGGACGATGGAATGATGAAATGGAATGATGATAAAAAATTATGACACATTATTAAATAGAATATATATTAATATTTTTCTCTCTTCTCTCTCTCTCTATGCGATAGAGCCATCCACCTTAATCAAGGACATAATGGAAATTGGGATGGATAATGACCACTGGACATTTCAGCAAAACACACGTAATTTAAATATTGGAGCTGGAGGAGAAAGGTCGGGGCAGGCCATTTTGATTATCGCGTAGCAATAAGCGACATACCAGTTTCATTAATGAGATATGAGAATGGAGATCACATCACAGTCTTTGTCCTGCCCCCCACCCACACCCTCTCGCTAACACCTCCCCCAGCCTCATGTCCAAGAGAGGTGGGTGCGAGAGCAAGTGGAGAGAGAGAGAGAGAGAGAGAGAGAGAGAGAGAGAGAGAGAGAGAGAGAGAGAGAGAGAGAGAGAGAGAGAGAGAGAGAGAGAGAGAGAGAGAGAGAGAGAGAGAGAGTGAGAGAGGGGAGAGAGAGAGAGAGAGAGAGAGAGAGAGAGAGAGAGAGAGAGAGAGAGAGAGAGAGAGAGAGAGAGAGAGGGGAGAGAGAGAGAGAGAGAGAGAGAGAGAGAGAGAGAGAGAGAGAGAGAGAGAGAGAGAGAGAGAGAGAGAGAGAGAGAGAGAGAGAGAAAGACAGAGTTGGACAGAGAGAGAGAGAGAGAAAGAGAGAGAGAGAGAAGAGAGAGAGAGAGAGAGAGAGAGGAGAGAGAGAGAGAGAGAGAGAAGAGAGAGAGAGAGAGAGAGAGGAGAGGAGAGGAGAGAGAGAGAGAGAGAGAGAGACAGCGACAGAGACAGAGACGGAGAGGAGAGAGAGAAGAGAGAGAGAGAGAGAGAGAGAGAGAGAGAGAGAGAGAGACAGAGAGAGAGAGAGAGAGAGAGAGAGAGAGAGAAGAGAGAGAGAGAGAGAGAGAGAGAGAGAGAGACAGAGAGAGAGAGAGAGAGAGAGAGAGAGAGGAGAGAGAGAGAGAGAGAGAGAGAGAGAGAGAGAGAGAGAGAGAGAGAGAGAGAGAGAGAGAGAGAGAGAGAGAGGTGGGACGCACACAAACAAATCACTTGTATATCTCAATCATGTCTCCGTGTCAATGGCACATTGACTCACAAGTAGAAACGGCTGGAGGAGCTTCACCCCCCCCCTACACACACACACATCCAACCCCACCCCCACACTTTTTTGGAGGCCTGTTACCCCGGCAACAAGCCATGCGTAGCAGAAGAAAGATGTTGAGAGGGAGAAAAAAGGAAAAGATGAGTGGAGCTGTGAAGAGCGGTGACAGCCCTTAAAGCTACAGGTTGTTCTCCAGACCGTTAGTCAGACTCACAACAGGTGGCTCCGCGTCCGTCCGTCGCTGTGTTTCAGCACGGTATCAGCCCTTTCGTCGCTCCACCGTTCAGCGCTCCCCAGACGGATGGACATCAAAACGTACACGTGATGACGGGGTTTTCACCGCCAACCCGGTGTGGAGAGGGGGCTGGCGTTTCAAACTGATGATTACTGTGACAAAGACTGTTGATTCTCAAGGGCTCGATCTGATCGATAACTACTTGCTGGACAAAAGAGAATATACAGGAACAAACAGCAATGATGAAAATTTGAGAAATTAGAGAATTGGCATGTTGGGTTTTTCATTAATTAAAAAAGGAAGGGTTGTATTTAAATATCCAAATGCAATTTGTTGTATTATAATACCTTTTACCAACTGTATAAGTTAACAAAATAACTCAATAATCGATGCCATTCACAAGGCAACCAAAAAGGTGAAGGATTAGGAAGAAGATATGCATATTTTTGTGTATGTTTGTGTGTGTGTGTGTGTGTGTGTGTGTGTGTGTGTGTGTGTGTGTGTGTGTGTGTGTGTGTGTGTGTGTGTGTGTGTGTGTGTGTTGTGTGTGTGTGCGTGTGCTTGTGTGTGTGTGTGTGTTTCTGTGTGTGTGTGTTTGTGCTTGTGTGTAAGTGTGTTTGCATCAGTGTGTGTGTGTGTGTGTGTGTGTGTGTGTGTGTGTGTGTGTGTGTGTGTGTGTGTGTGTGTGTGTGTGTGTGTGTGTGTGTGTGTGTGTGTGTGTGTGTGTGTGTGTGTGTGTGTGTGTGTGTGTGTGTGTGTGTGTGTGTGTGTGTGTGTGTGTGTGTGTGTGTGTGTGTGTGTGTGTGTGTGTGTGTGTGTGTGTGTGTGTGTGTGAGGAAAATTAAAGCAGCAGCAAATGATTGCCGGGCCAAACCTCAAGCCTGCCATCACCAGACCAATTCACAAATGCGTTTTTATCTGGGACCTCTCGGTTCATTCTCCATTTCCAAGGCCGGTGTGTTTGCAAGCTTAGTTTGCTGATGCTGTGTTGTCTTCCTACATTTTCTTCACCAGAGTCATTGTTGTCGTCTTATTATGCTTTCATAGATGAGCCTAAATGTAGGTAGAGGGGGGCATGCATCCGGTTCCGTGGTTCAAAATGCATCCTTGGTACATTTACATTCAAGCAAGTGAATGAGATTGTAAAGCTAATAGAATAACGAGGGCGTCATGACCTAAGCAAAGCTATTTCTGCTGCTGAACTCCTCCTTTCGCTCAGGTTTAAAAAATAACTGAGTAAACCCAGTGACTCTAACTTTACTTTCACTAGGGGAGGGTCTATGGCTGCTCTCACATGCCTGGCCAATCACATTCATGATGGGCGTGTTCCTTTTATTTACCAGGGCACCAGCCGGAAATACTGTGGACCCAATACACCCCGGGGAGACTGTGGAGGAAATTATGGAAATGGTTGCATGGATATATACAGTAAAATAGAAATGATGATACCACATTATAAAATATAATATGCATTTATGTTTTTTCCCTTTTCCTATCTTGCCTCTCTCTCTCTCTCTCTCTCTCTCTCTCTCTCTCTCTCTCTCTCTCTCTCTCTCTTCTCTCTCTCTCTCTCTCTCTCTCTCTCTCTCTCTCCTCTCTCTCTCTCTCTCTCTCTCTCTCTCTCTCTCTCTCTCTCTCTCTCTCTCTCTCTCTCTCTCTTCCCTCTCTCTCTCTCTCTCTCTCTCTCTCCTCTCTCTCTCTCTCTCTCTCTCTCTCTCTCTCTCTCTCTCTCTCTCTCTCTCTCTCTCTCTCTCTGCGGAAGAGCTTCATGCTTATGAAAGCAATACTGTTAGAAAACTGAAATCAGGATCACAAAATCACAAAATCAATCAAAAAACACATTTTCTATCGACAGTGAGGATAGTTTTCCGAAAGGGAACATTTTTGTAGGCCGGTCTGAGTGTGTGCCTTTTATGTGTCCACCTTAATCAAGGACAGAATGGAAATTGCTCGTGCATTTGTTCATCTCTGTAGGCGATGGATAATGACCACTGGACATTTCAGCAAAACACGCGTAATTGAAATATTGGAGTTGGAGGAGGAAGGTCGCAGCAGGCCATTTTGATTATCTCGTAGCAATAAACGACATACCGGATTCATTAATCAGTTTTGAGACAGATCACATCACATCATAAAGATGTTGTGGGCCCCATGCAAACAATATGGTGAGGAAGACTTGGAGAGGATAGCATAAACACTGCATCCTTGTTACGTTTACATTTACATTTAAGTAAACGAACGGGTAGATTAAAAAGATAACGCAATAACGTGGGCATCATGACCTCGGCAGAGCTATTTCTGTCACTAAACTTCTCCTCGCTGGCAGTTGTTAATTTCTCTCAGGTTTCCAAGGAGACGAAGCCATCTGTGACTGCGACACAGCGCCACGTTTTGCGGTTCAAATTGCCTGGGCTATTTTTAGGGCAGAGATTCTCTACAATAAATATTTATTGGAAAATTCCCCCCATTTGTTGCAGGCCAAGTTGGACGGCATCCTGGCAGGGGGCTCTAGAGAGAGAGGAGAGTCCCCCCCCCCCCCCCCACAGACCAGATATTGGCCCCGATGGGACGTTGGGGAATCCCCCACAATGCAATAATGCAATGGGAAGAAAAACAAGCAATGTTACACCGGGGACTACAGAGGCAAATTCAAAAGTGATGAAAAAGAAGAATCTTGTGGGTTGTTAACGTGATCTGTCAAATATTTTATTATTGTCCACTGAAATCGTCAGTCTTCTAAAGAAATGTTAACATCTAATTGTATTGCACACATGAAACAATAGCCTGTCTATTATGTGTAGGCCTACTATGTGTCAGCCTTATAGATTTTTTTGGCAGCAAATATATTTTTGTAGGCCTTACGCTTAAAATGTTCAGGTTGTTTCATGTTTTACTTCCTATTTTCCTCCTTAACTGAGACTGTATGGTCATGTCATGTAAGCAACGTTATTTCAACAGAATGGTGCTTTACATCTTTAGATCCACTAGGTGGCGTCCTACTAAAAGAGTTAGCTTCTAATAATAAAAAGCTTCAAGCTAAGAAACGTTGACAATAGATTTTTGGTGCTTGTGGATTTGAGCAACTACATACACATGTATGTAGTTGTACATCAGATAGAGGCCATTGTATCGCTGTTTAAGTGCAAGGAGAGTAAGGTGTTATTGCACATACTTTTATGCCAATACTATAATACGTTGCATAGTAAATGGACTGCATTTATGTTTTTCTACCTGTGGCCGGTCAAAGTGCTTTACAATTAGCTCTGCACATTCACCCATTCATACAAACAAGTGAATAGACTGTATCAGCGACGGCGGGGTCATCCGTCAGGAGCAGGGAGTTAGTGCCTTGCTCAGGAGGCCTCCTCACAGGGACCCACATGAACCCCGAGATTTGTTCATTTTTTCTGGAATCTTTTTAAAGCTATTTTCCTCTCTTCCAGTTTTTGTTCTTAGTTGTAACCACAGTTGATGTGTTTGCTCGTATCCTGGTCTCTCTCTCGCAAAATAGTTTGTGAATCTCAATGGGACCTACCTGGTGGAACAAATATAGAAATACAAACATTTTAATTTCTATCAATCATCCTTCCACAACATACTAGGGCATAAACTGTTCATACTAGACATGCTCTACAAGGGATCCAATACTGAAATGACTTGAAACCCCATAAAGGACATGTTGAACATATGCGTTATTGATGTTAATTAGCACCACTAGTGGGCAGCATACACCTCTAGTCGGAGTCAGTCCCTCCACCCAAGGTAACGGGTGGTGTAACCACAGCAGCCTTCGGTTCCGGAAGTCAACAACTGAATGATCATGAAGACCTGGACCATTATTCATTCCGCTTTCTTGTCCTTTGCATAGAAAGAAGTGAATTGAAATGGATTGTCACGATGTCAACACTCAGGGCTGTAGTAAAGCTGGACATATGATGTTGTTGTTGTCATCGTTTTCATTTCATGCAAATAAAACTTTTTTTTATTATTATTATAGCTCTACTATGTTCATTACTATATAATTATAGTAGCATGTTGGAGGTTTTGTGTTTGGCATGTTGCATGTCGTCAAACCTGAATAAATGATAACATTATTTCCTATAGTATCAAAGCAGTTTCCATCGTTTTGGTTGATGTTAGTCTAGTATGGTGTGAACGTGTTAGAGATAGCCTACTGCGTATTGACCAGCATGTTGTAATCAGTCTTGTACACTGGATTAATTCACTGGATCAATTGGAAACTCACAGGACTGATTCTGGGTAAACATACAGCAGAATGCCTGAGAAAAGGTTCATACAAATAAATGGAAATATTTAAGTGATCAAAGACACCAAGTGATCATTGATTCGTATGATGTTATTGGATAAAATAATGCTTTAAAGATGTTTTACAGCATAGATTAAATGTCCGCCTTGGTTGGCCTATAATGTCGTTACATTTCCCTGTGCATCTTCAACACTAGAATCAAACCTGCTTATCATATTCAGTCTCAGCAATCAGAGAAACTTGAGACTAACCCGGGCACCAACGTCCGGAGACAATGTGTCTGAAAAGGTTTAAAAATCAAACCTGTGTTTTACACCGGCAACTGTATAATCACTATTGTTAAAAAAATCGTTTTTAATGTAGCTGACAAAGTATTGAATCATTTTAATCCACGTAGACATTAAGATCCCATAATTTAAGTCACTGTAGGAAAAATGTCAAGATTCATTTTCGTTTGTGTGTGTGTTTTTATGTGGTCTCTTGAAAAAATAGATTTCTTAGGTAATCAAGGTTACTGTGACTTCTTTGGCAAAAACACCCAGTCGGTGTGAGGGTGTCAGGGTGTGTGTGTGTGTGTGTGTGTGTGTGTGTGTGTGTGTGTGTGTGTGTGTGTGTGTGTGTGTGTGTGTGTGTGTGTGTGTGTGTGTGTGTGTGTGTGTGTGTGTGTGTGTGTGTGTTTGTGTTGAAACGACAAGGAGAGCTCTGCTCGGCCCCACCGCTAGAGGGCGCCACCAGACAGTTCTTATCATCTCTATCCCAATCACTATCGAGGCAGAGACATACACGTAAGCTATATAAAGACACTTTTCAAATAGCTGTGCATTATTTGCACCTACACACAGACTGTTTAGTTCCGCTGTCCTTAAGCAGGCCCACAAGGCACATCTATTTCACCGCAGTGTGTTCTGCGGCAAATGATGCAATGCATGTAAAACAGCAGCGGTGGCGGAGGAGTAACGACAGGCAGGGAGATAAAGAGAGAAGTAGAAATATGTGACAGAGCAAGCCCGTAATGACACCCAAAATCAATTTCACACACGGCTGCTTCCGGGAGAGGTGAGCGGCGGCAGGCTTGCGCCGCCCTGCCAATCATCCGACGCGCCGTTCGCGCTCCGCCGTCGCGGCGAAGTTAACCTCGTGTTACTAAACGGAGCTAGGCGCGGGAAATGGGGAACGACAACCATGACAACACGTGGATGACATGGCTCTTAGAACGGGAAACAAGCCTGTCGCCGACGCGGTGAACCACCACCCCCGCTGGGCAGAGGCAAAGGCCTGAGCTCCAGCAGTGTATCCCCCACATAAGAGGACACCTCTGTGGAAGCAGTCCATTGGCTGCACTGTGTGGGTTAAATATGAAGCAAACACTTGTTAAGATGGAGAGAATGTAGGTCGTGTCGAGCAGAAGTAGGCCTGTCAGAATCCTAGGCCTGCTGCTAACCTCATTCGGTTAAAGATACTCTGTCTGGGATCTGTGGTCGCCATCACTAGTGGTCGCCATTGCGATGCCACAAGCATTGAACAGGATGTTTCAATATTCTAATGAGATACACTGCAGAAAAAAACAAACTCATTTTAAGCCAGAGCTGCACTTCAGCTGAACAGAAGGTTGGTATCACCATCTGTGTCGTCGTCGTCGTCATCCCCCCACTCCCCCAGGACAGTCCATGAGTCTATGAGTACATGCTGATCCACTCCAGTCTTTTCTCTTTTATTGTACTGTACATGCCAACATCATCCAGAGAAACTGCTCACTTGGATGTATCCGTCTCAATCATCTGGTAACTGAAAAGCATTGGCTTCTGATTCTCGCTAGATTCTCTCGAATGGATTTCCAAGTTTCCAATCACTTTTTCATTGATTTCCAAAACTTTGCTCATGAAGCAGCCCCTGATATAGTTTATTATTTTGAGTGGAAATAGTTTTTATTAAAATAAACAACGTTTGTTGTGTTATTGTACACGGTCCATTAGGGTCACCATGCATATTGGGAGTATGGCTTTAAACATCGCTGCAGGTCCCACTCATAGATTTGGCATAACAACATCTGTTTGTGTGGGTGTGGGTGTGGATGTTTGTATGGGTGTGTGTGTGTGTGTGTGTGTGTGTGTGTGTGTGTGTGTGTGTGTGTGTGTGTGTGTGTGTGTGTGTGTGTGTGTGTGTGTGTGTGTGTGTGTGTGTGTGTGTGTGTGTGTGTGCAAGGCGCGCGCGGCGCGTGCCGTGCGTGCGTGCGTGCGTGCGTGCGTGCGTGCGTGTGTGCGTGCGTGCGTGTGTGTGTGTGTGTGTGCGTGTGTGTGTGTGTGTGTGTGTGTGTGTTGGGGGGGGGGGATGTGTGTAAATGCATGTATTAACAAACAATTGAATATAATCAATGATAAACTAAGTAATGCCATACTGCCATTTTCTAGGCCTACTTTTAGGTACTCTGTGATCTAAATAATATGACTATTGTACTGCTCATCTCTCCAAAATGAAGTTCTGAGCCAATAAATAGTCTTCAACCTCTAGCCCACAACCAACGTACCAAAACAACACAGCCAATATGATTATAATTCTCTATGACTATGACTTTTTAAGTATAAATGCTTTAATCTTAACTAATCAAACGGTCTACATAACCTCTCTAAACGACGTTCTCCGGTCCTCGTGTAGTCGGAGCTCCTCCTCCCACGGTACAAAAGATAAGAAACAGAGCCATGCTTATCCCCAGAGGGGGGAGGGCCCTTGAGGAGGTCTCTGAGGCCCCAGCTACAAGGAGCTCAGTGGGGCCCCTGGAGGGAGTCTCTGAGGGCCCGGTCACAAGGACCCCAGTAGGAAGAGAGCTCGGGGCAGTGTCATTCCAGGTGTTGGTACGGAGATCCAGGCAGTGTTTCTATCCAGGCCTGTATGTCCCCCATGCTTGTTACAGACGACATTTATAGTGACCGCGAGTGAACTGCGCTTCAAACAGAAGATGGCGTCATCGCCAGTAAAGTTCACTCAACATCTCGCGGTGGAATGGCGTTCACCGCATCACGGCGACTACAAACTCTACGTGTTTCCTGAACAACCGGCTCGGAAAAGAACAACGGCGTCCCGATGGTGTGTTTTCTCTGGAGTACTCGTCCAGCACGGGTTCCATCCCCTGTTCCCAGAGGAACTCAGTAATGATCCATCCATCTGCGAGGTTCTCCCCTTCGAGGACGGTTCTCCACCCCTGCGTCCCGCTGACAGAACGCCCCTCCCTCAACCTCCGGTGGCCACCGCGGTGTCCTTGGACAGGTACACCACCCAGTACACCATGTTGAAGGCGCCGAAGGACACGGGGAACAGGATGCGGGCGTACTTGTCGATCTTGCTGGTGCCGCCCATGCCGGCGGACGAGGGCTGGGAGCAGGGCGACTGCTTGGGCTCCTTGCGGGTGGCCTGGATGCGCTCCAGCCGGGGCCCCAGCAGGTGCTGCAGCGAGGAGGACGCCGCCGCCTGCTGCTTGGAGGGCGTCTCCGCCGTCACGTCGGGCGCGGCGGCCCGGGCGGGGGCGGGCGCGGGCGCGGGCTGGGCGGTCCGCAGCACCAGCTGCACCGAGGAGGAGGCCGCGCTGATCTGGCCCTCCGACTTGGGACTGGATCCCCGGGACAGGGTGGAGGAGCTGCCGTTGAGGCCCGCCGCCGCTGCGGGGGCGGGGGTTGCCCGGGAGCGACCCCGCCCCCCCGCCCCAGCCGGAAGGGAGTGGGGGCCGGGCCGGGGGCCGCGGACGTCCTGCTGGGAGGCGTAGTTCATCCGCTTCCTCAGGTTACCGTTGGAGTCGGGGTTCTGGGGGGAGGGAGAAGGAGGGAGGGGGAGGGAGGAGGAGGAGGAGGAGGGAGGAGGAGGAGGGAGGAGGTGTGTGTGGGAGAGTGTGTGAGAGATGATGGCTGGTTGATGCAGCCTCACCTGGTGCGAGTCAGCCTGATTGGATCCTGGGGCTGGTTGAGGCTGCACACCTGTTGCACACTAAGTAATCAGTGTGCAACAGGTTAAACCAGCCATCACCACACAGAGGCTGGTGCCCAACGTGAAGGAAGCATGCTCGACGGCCGCCCTTTTAAGGACGCTACGTCATAGAACGCACACAAGCACTGTTCCAATGTGGAGAACACTCGGAAATTCGTGTCCTTTACGCGTCCTTTGTTTTTGAGATTTCCCAGAATTTTCAAGGATGTTTCGCTGGATCATTAACGAGGCAAATTACCCACAATCCTTTGCGTTCACACGCTGTGCGGGGTATTTAAAAATGATTTAAATAGTTATTTGAACGTTTTCGGAAGTATTTTGTGCCTTTATTGCTTTTTATAGATTTATCATGTAAATGCAAAAAATTAAGCTTAAAGACCTGTGCGATTTTTTTCAAACGTTTTTGCAACGTAATGATGTACCTTATTTTGAATGGATTGATGGATTTTAATATTAACGTAGCTGGTGTTTTCAGCAAACTACTGTCGCTGATAACAATATCAACAATCAAAATACTAAAATATTTTCCACTGGAGCAGTATTAAGAAGTGGAAGCGCTTCCACACTAGCAAGTCGTTCCAAACTCCATAGCACACGGCTCGCGTATCCTAGCAAGGCTACGGCCTTCACTTTGGGAAACAGCCAGACTATGGGAGAGCTCTCCTGCATGGCGACATGGAGCATCAGGTTTTCTATCATTGTCTACAGACTTTTACAGTCACCGAGGTGGAGCCCAGTTCGAGTCACCTCGGTTGGCTTGTAACATCGGCTGTGCAACAGAGTAGTTATCATGTCTCTTGATGGACTAATGGATATTTAGACACAGTATAAATAGGAAGTTATACCTGTATGTGGAAGTGTTTCTTCTTACGGGTTGTATATGAGAGGTCATTTTGTGACATCCCATATTCATACAGGGCCATCACAAAATCTATTCAGAAAACGTGGAGGAATGCCGCTAGAGGATTGTTGATGTTCAGCTTGTTCATCTATAGATCCAAGCAATAGCCATGATAAAATATACATGGGGAAATACATATAGTATAAGAATATTAATAAGAATAATTTAAAGGTTTAAAATATAGTTTTCAAACCACACATTTACAATTCATTCCAACACCTTTGACGGTTTGTCGGAGGCTTTGGATTGTCTTCAGACTCACAGAGTGAATAATCACTGATTGACACCATATGAATAGTGCCTTGGCTGCCCTCCACTAACACCATCTGACGTGAGCAACACTCCCCGCCTTAAGCCGCTGACAGCCTCCGCACAAAACAAACGAGGAGCTGAAGGGCCTGCTGCCACTCCATGAGGCCGGGGACTCGGAAGATCATATGGTAAATGGACTGCATTTATGCAGCGCTTTTTTTTCTACCCGTTGGCCGCTGAAAGCGCTTTACAATAGTATGTTATAATATTCTCACCCATTCATGCACACATTCACACAGACGCCGGAGTCCACCAATGCAAGGCGACAGCCAGCTCGTCAGGAGAAGGGTGAGGTGCCTTGCTCAGAGACACCTCGACACTCAGCGCTAG
Source organism: Melanogrammus aeglefinus (assembly GCA_900291075.1). Lineage (NCBI taxonomy): Eukaryota > Metazoa > Chordata > Actinopteri > Gadiformes > Gadidae > Melanogrammus > Melanogrammus aeglefinus. Next base: position 372,913 of record OLKM01000203.1, read on the forward strand.
GAGGAGCCGGGGATTGAACCAGCAACCTCGCCGTCTAACAGCCAACCCGCCCGTGTAGGGGGGCACATATAGCGGAGGGGCGTAGGGAACATATGGAGCGCGTCATAAGGATCTGATCTCAGATCAGGACCCCGCTGGAGGCGTGCCGCGCAGACGTCACTTAGCGGGGATTTCACTCATTCTGGGCTTAAGACGGAGCGTAAAAGCAGCGGCGGCGGCGGCGGTAACGGCAGCGTGGAGTCACAGGGGGGCTTATCCCCGGAGCTGATGTTTCTCAACCAGAGACGGTGGGATGGAGCTACCGTCCCATTGGCAGGAATAATCCATACACACACACACACACACACACACACACACACAACAGCACACACACACACACACAACACACAACACACACACACACACACACACACACAAATAGCTAAACACACACCCACACCTGTCTCCCCTTCACAAACACACACACACACACACACACACACACACACACACACACACACACACACACACACACACACACACACACACACACACACACACACACACACACAGCTACACACACACATCCCTGTCCCCCCATTCACACACATAAACACACACATAAACACACACATAAACACACACACACAAACACACCCACAGACACACAAACACACACACACATATACACATACACACACCAACACACACAGATACAGACACGCACACATATATACATACATATACACACACACGCACACACACACACACACACACTTTGGCAATCCGGCCGTTGCCAATTAAGGAGATGAAGAGCACCTGAGGAACCGGTGGAGAAGCAGCTTAAATAGCCCGCACTAATTCGGGGCTCTCGCAGCCATGTGGCTCGTGCCGGGAGGGGGCCGAGCGAGAGACGGTCACGGGAGATGCCGGGAGCGGGAGCCACGCCGACCTCACCGACGGACCGGACCCGGAGACCCCTCACCCTTTTTGCCCCAATGTGGAAGAAACTTGAGTTACTGTAAGATTTCCCCTTTTCTTTTGTGAGCTGCAGTAATAAAACCACTGCACCGCAACTGTGCTCGAGCGTTTGTTTCGTGAATCGCAGCCGCCGACGACCGGGGTTGCAACACACACACACACACACACACACACACACACACACACACACACACACACACACACACACACACACACACACCGCTGTCCCACCATCATGGATGGTCCCGTGTGCGCTGGGGTGTGCTCGCTGGTGGCCGCGCTGGGGGGGGCGGGGGGCAACGCTCCTGATGTCTCACACAGCGGCGGGAAGAGAGGCAGAGATCTGGGGCGGTGCAACGCTCTCTAACCCCCGGGGGCAAGCCCTTTAAAAGGGGCCAGAGCTCACAAGGAAGAGTAGTAATCCACCCATCGCCGCACACGCACACACACTCACACACACGCACATATACACACACACACACGCACACACACACGCACATATACACACACACACGCACATATACACACACACGCACACACACACACACACACAAACACACACACACAAGGCCACCGGCATCAACCCACCAACACACAAGCACACCACAAACACACACACACAAGGCCACCGGGCATCAACTCGCACCTGTAACCCCTTGTCACACACGCACACACACACACGCGCGCGCACACACACACACACACACACACACACACACACACACACACACCACAAGGCACCGGCATCAACCCACCCAACCCCTGTCGCCACACACACACACACACCACACACACACACACACACACACACACGCACACACACCCCCGTCCACACTGACGCACATGCTGGGACGAGAAACGGTAACGTCGCTACAGCGACTCTCTGAGAGACAACCCTTTACAGATGTACCCGGGGCTGCGTTGCCTTGGCAACCTGCTAATCCATCCAAGTGCGGGTTTGTCACTAAACTGCAGTCAAGCCCGATTACTCCACACTAGGATTTGAACCGGGGAGGCAACTCAGAGTCATCCGACTGACGTAAGCCTCGCAGGGTCTCATCAACACTGATCAATTATCCGTTTAAAAAATAAGCCCAATGTGCAGCACGAACAGAATCTTACACTCACAATGTTTCACAATGTGTGTGTTTTTTTTTTACCCAACATAGGCCCCGCCGTAGTGACTGTCTGCCACAACCTCAACAGCACCACTCGGGTCTAGACCAGAGACCACCAGGCAGACCGGATGTGTGATGGAAAGCTATACCTCATAGACCACCTCGTGTCGTGGAACAGAAAGCCTACGACATGAGGTGGTCTATGAGGTATAGCTTTCCATGACGGAGCTTGTGATATGGACATTTACATTCAGCAGACGGTTTTTGTCCAATGCGACTTAAAACTGTTTATACACACATTCTCATGCCGGCGCAGGAGTCAACCAACGCAAGGGAGACGGCTAGCTCTTCTTGAGCAGATAGGGTTTCACTGTCTGTGTAGGGATTCGGCTAGCTCTTCTTGAGCAGATAGGGTTTCACTGTCTGTGTAGGGATTCGAACTAGCAACCCTACCAGTTAGCGAGTCCACCTGCTCTGCCTCCTGAGCTAAGCCGACCAACATACAAAACACAACACAACGCAACACAACACAACACAACTCAACACAACAGACATGAAGGCGTCATGCTGACCTGCAGGGAGGCGCACCCCTCCGGCTCCAGGGTGCGGACCGGGGTGCTCTGGGGGACGGGGGGGCAGCGCGCAGCCTTCTTCTTGCCCTCCTGCATGGCGTTGGTGAAGTAGTTGACGGCGGCGAACTCGATGAGGGCGGAGAAGACGAAGGCGAAGCAGACGGCGATGAACCAGTCCATGGCGGTGGCGTAGGACACCTTGGGCAGCGAGTGGCGCGCGCTGATGCTGAGCGTGGTCATGGTGAGCACCGTGGTGATGCCTGGGGGCGCAGGGAGACGGAAACCACTTGGAATCATGGCGGGAATGGGACAAAAATTAAAGGTTATAGGGCTTAAGGGTTAATAATGTCATTTGGAGGTTCTACTAGAAGAGGGTTACATGCCTGGATGTTAGAAATACCCCTTATTATTCTCTCAATGTTCATTTCTGCAAAACCAGTTTTAGCCTCTTCCAAAAAATGTTGCACTCTGTTGTGATTGGTCGAACGCTTTGCGCTTATGTCGGCAAATTCACCCCCCCCCCCGAAGAAGTTGAGAATAAACATTGCGTGTAGCTGGGAGGCGGGACTTCTGCACTTCAGCACCGCCCACGGCACAGTCTGCATCATATAACTAAAGTCTAAAGCAAAGGGGAAAGTCTTTAAGTGTATAAATCAACACTGTTTTGACTTTAGGTCTATTTGCTGTGAATCGTGATTGCAGTGCCAATCACGATTGCAGATTATGTTCCAGCTTAATCAAGGGATACCTCGTTGAATAGTACTCGTTGAATAGTACTCGTTGAATAGTACTCGTTGAATAGTACTCGTTGAATAGTACTCGTTGAATAGTACTCGTTGAATAGTACTCATTGAATAGTACTCGTTGAATAGTACTAAATTCTCGATGAATAGTACTAACATCACATAGTAATGTTATCTCAATAAGATATTATATGACATTTACACAGCCTGATATTTAGTTATTTTGTTTAAATCAGAATTTATTAAAATATATTTATATTGTTGTAATAATACATCTGTTTCTACTTTAATTGAGTATGTCAATGCACTCTTCAGTATACTTATATTGTTTGTTACATATTGTACTCATCAGACCCGGCAGTAAAATAGGTCCCCAGTGTTTACGCTCAGAGGTTAACTCTTTTCAACCGTCTTAGGTTTTCACTGTTCTAAGTAGAGTGTTCTCCTACTGCGACCTGAATTACTATAATTTAAATGACTAAAATAATTGCTATAGTACATTGAACATGTCTCTTTATGATACATCCTGTGTATATTTCCATTGTAATCATTGAATAAATAATAGCCGCCACATTTCATCTCTTTACCTAAAAGATTTAACACAAGGCACTCTGAAATGAGCACATATATAATGGAGCATACTGCTCTAAAAGCAAAACAAAGAAGTCTGTTTGTGCTTAAATGTGTATTCAATCATGTGTGTAATACCAAAATAAGGAGGGATGTTGCGCGCCACAAAAGAACGCTGCTAACTATTATTAGAACCGCCATTAGCATGTCGAATTGATGACATACTTGGGATGTTAGCCTAAAATGGCCACCTATTAAAAAGGAAATGTCTCCTCTGATTCAGAATTAGCCCCAAAATGATCGTTGGGATGGTCCATTTGAGGCAGGCCATGCGCTGGGGCTACGCTTTTTGCAATGCTACCCAAATTAAATTCTTATACAAAAAAGCAAACTCAAAGTCATTCAAAGCTTAATAATGTAGTTGCTGACTTTGGCAATATGTCGAGACAAATCCAGATTTACAGAAATGTTTAAGACAAATAGCTGTAAAATAATGTCAGTTGCAGAATCCTGAAGTTATCACCTGCACTCAGCGCACAGAGCTGCCTGCCACTCAGAAGCTGCTGAATGTCATCTCTAGGTGAGCCCTGGCTCAGGGCATTGGACTTAAATAGAATGGTAACCTCTATTATCCAGATCAGTCATCTGCATGGTTGGACTTGTTAAAGTGTATTGTTCCTTTAATGTGTGTGGTTTATCAGTGTCAGACAGAGGTGTGTAAAACGGCCACTCAAAATGGACCATGACTAAAGAAAATGTTTTTGTCTGCTTCCGTCTCTTTCTAAATCCACTTGTTCAAAGACAAACAGGGCCAAAATTATATCAGAAATCAAAGCTATGGCAGCCATTTCACTTCAAAATACAACTTCATTGTAGGGAAACCTTAGACAATATGAACTCTCTCTCTCTCTCTCCTCTCCTCGTCTCTGCTCTCTCATTCATCTGTTTCATCTCTATCTCTCTCTCTCT
>OLKM01000203.1:380198-382698 GCA_900291075.1 Melanogrammus aeglefinus
AGACGGGAGAGAAGAGAGGGGGGAGACGAGAAGAGGAGAGAGAAGAGAGAGAGAGAGAAAGAGAGAGAGAGGAGGGGGAGAGGGAGAGAAGAGAGACAAAAAGAGGAGAAAGATGAGAGACGAGAGCAGGAGAGAGAGAGAGAGAGAGAGAGAAGAGAGAGAGCGAGAGAGAGAGAGAGAGCAGAACGGAGGGGGGGGAGAAGCAGAAACGACGAGATGAGAGAGAGAGAGAGAGAGAGAGGAGAGGAGAGAGAGCAGAGGAGAGAGGAGAGGAGAGAGAGGAGCCAGAGGAGGGTGGGGAAGAAGAGAAAGAGGAGAGAGAGAGACGAAGATACACACGAGAGAGGAGAGAGATGAGAGAGGAGAGGGGAGATGTGAGAGAGAAGCACGAGAGAGAGGAAGAAGATGGAGAGGATGAGAGGGAAGAAAGACGCGCGTGACTGAGAGAGATGAGACGAGAGAGACGGTAAAGAGTTAAGGGGGAAGAACATTGAGAAGAGCAAAAGAGAAAGAAGATTGAAGTAATACAGTACATACAGACCAACACACACACACACAACACACACACCACACCACACACACACAACACACACACACACACACACACACACACACACACACACACACACACCACACACACAACACACACACACACACACACACACACACACAGCATAGGTCTTAGTGGTCCTGGGGCAGAGGAAGAGGAGTGTGACCTTTTCTTCGCCCTGAGCCACGTCAGATACACTGCTGACCCCTGACTGGAGGCCAGGAGAGGAAGAAGAGACGAGGAGGAGAGGAGAGCAGGAGGAGGGAGGAGGGAGTGAGGAGGAGGAGGAGGAGGAGAGGAGGAGGAGGAGGAGAGGAGGAGGAAGAGAGGCAATGAGATGCGAGAGGAGGAGGAGGATGAGGTTTGGAGAAGGAGGAAGAAGAGAAGGATAGAGGAGGTGGAGGGGAGAGGAGGAGGAGATAGGAGATAGGAAGAGACGGAGGAGGAAGAGGAGGAGGAGGAAGGGGGAGAGGAGGAGACGGAGGAGAAGGAGGAGTTGGTGGTGGAGGTGGAGGAGGAAGAGAGAGGGAGATGAGAGCGGAGGAGAGAGGGAGAGGAGAGAGGAGGAGAGGGGGAGGAGGAGAGGGAGAAAGAGTGGGAGGCAAGGAGGTTGAATAGAGAAGGACAAGGGGAGATAGATGGAGAAGAAGAGGAAGGAGGGAGGATGAGGAGGGAGAGGGCACAAGGGCAGACAGAAGGAGACAGAGGGAGGAATAGAGGGGGAGACAAAAGAGCCCTAGGACAGATAGAGAGATAAGGAGAGGAGAGGGAGAGACCGAGTCAGATGGAGAGGTAGAGGGAGACAAAGGGAGAGGGAGGGAGAGAGAGATAGAGGGGGGGTAGCCAGATGGAGAGGGAGAAGGAGTCAGGGAGATACAGGGTGAGCTAGAGGGGAAGAGAGAGAGAGAGAGAGAGAGAGAGAGAGAGAGAGAGAGAGAGAGAGAGAGAGAGAGAGAGAGAGAGAGAGAGAGAGAGAGAGAGAGGAGAGAGAGAGAAGAGAGGAGAGAGAGAGAAGAGAAGAGAGAAGAGAGAGCAGGTTATGGAGGGGGAGGGGAGTGGCAGGTGGTGGTGTGCTGGTTGGGGTGGAGGAGGGGATGGGTGGGGTGGGCCAGGAGTACGATGATACGGGGGGAATGTGAGTGTGTCCTCCTCAATGTCACATATGGGATGGGATAATTGAAGGAGTATCGGGAGAGGGGAACTCACTTTCATCGTCCCATTTACCCACTCAGCCCCAACACACACACACACACTGACACACAGACACACACTGACATCACACCGGCCCTGACGCACAATGACACACAAAAACGGACACACACCGACACACACAAGGACACACACTGGCAGACACTGACACACAGACCACACTGACACACACTGACACACACTCCCACAAACTGACACAAACTGACACACACCAGCCCTGACGCACAATGACACACTCTGACACACACTGACACACACTGACACACACTCCCACAAACTGACACAAACTGACACACACCGGCCCTGACGCACAATGACACACTCTGACACACACTGACACACACTGACACACACTGACACACTCTGACACACACTGACACACACTGACACACACTCCCACAAACTGACACACACCGGCCCTGACGCACACCCCCCCCCCACCAAACCTCGGTCGCAGATGAAAATCCCCCAGGAGCCTCCACTAAAGCGGAGCGCGGCTGCCTGGAGAGAGGACTCCTTCAAGGGGGGAGATAAGGCCCTCTCTGCTTTATTGCTGAGCTGTTCTTTCTGTGTCGACCACACGGCCCTGCTGAGCTGGCCCCTCCACTGTTCTGAGTGTTCTGGGTACTTTTGTCACGAGGTGCGAGCTATCAGACCGTCTGTCCGTCAGTCTGGCAGTCAGACGGGCGTCTGTCCTCCACACGGCCCCCTGCTGGCTCCTAGCTCGGTGTGTGAGCCACA
>OLKM01000203.1:395198-447113 GCA_900291075.1 Melanogrammus aeglefinus
GCTGTGTTTGTGACAAACAAAGAACCCCAATTGATTGTCTCGCTTAGCAGGTGGCGATAACTTCTCAACCAATAGAAGCACAGCTGCGACCTCGATTCTCTGTCTGGGTCTACTTTGAGCGAAGGCAGGAGGGCGCCCTCCTAGTTCCACCAGGAAGTGATGTTCCTCAACGCGTCAATATAACGCTGGTTTCAAGAAGGATTCTCGTCCAATAAGAAGACATTGAACCTCCAAGCCACACGCGCGCAGGTGTGTTGTGGACACGAAGGTGAACGGACGGATGGATGGAAGAATATTTGATTTGATGGATGGACGAAAGGATGAATGAATGTGTGAATTCATGGATAGACGGAAGAATGCGTGAATGTATGAATTGATGAATAGATGTGTGGGTGGATGAAACGCTGCACACAGAAAATGCGATAACTTCTCCGACGATACAAACCTTTCCAATGACAGTACGTTCACTTGACAAAGGAGTGACACTGGTTATCATAAACAGGGAAAACGGTTATCACTGGTTATCATAAACACGCCCCACGTTACAATAAATACACCCAGGATACTCCACCCTCCGCGCTGTAAAACGAGAGCCCTAATCACATCAGCCTCACCACAGGGCACTTGACCACAAATGGATAAGCTGGTGGTTTGACCCCCAGCGTCTCCCTCCATTGTGCACCTCCTCTCCAGGCGGCCACAAAGGGCTGATTGCCTCGATTGATTCCGGTGAGGCGGGTGTCACTGGCGAGATAACGCTGCATTGACCCCCCCACCTGGCCACCGCGCCCCTTTCTGTAGAGGAAGGCGGGGACCCATCCCTTGACGTCTTTTGGGCCCACGACAGATCCCTGTCCTGATTGTGTGGTGGAAGGTCTCGCTTCACTTCGCCCTCTCTATTCAGGCAGGCGCCGTATAAATAGGCTCACTGGAAATAGCCCTTCGCTCTCTGAGGAGCGGCAGAGAGCCCCCACCAGCCGCCAGGTTTCCAACGCGAAGATAGATATAGGCCAGAGCGCAACAGGCATCTAGACATCTGTAATGAGGCTTCTGTGGAATCCCTCCGCTTTCAGAAGGCTTGGTTTTTTTTAGTCTATCCTAGTGGACCGGCAGCCTCTGAAAAGGTTGAAGAAAAAAAAGTGGCCCTGTACAAGATGCAGATAACCCTGTTACCCTCTCTAAATAACTCATATGTTAACTACATACTACATCCACATTAATTACCTTTATGACTTCAAAAAGGGTTTTTGAGGTTACCATAACGCACTATAAAGTAAACATATTCATATCAATAGCAGTCATAATCTTTTAACATTATTATTGCTTATTCTTGGTGACTATGAATCATCGTTATTCGCTCAACGCCAACGCGTCGGTTGAACTGCTTTTATTAAAGTCGAGCTTCACTTCCCCACAATGCCTCCGACCACGACCCCCTCCAGCTTGACTCTCTGCTGGTGTTGTTCTGATCCTGGTGTGATGTCATTATCCTGATCAGGAAGTCAGGGGCCGTGTACCAACATGTCTCCCCACCCCCCCCCCCCCCCCAGCCTCTTCCAGGCCTCCAGAGGTGCTAATGAACGCCTGTTTTAGATTGGCCGCGCCATATCCTCACACCTTCTCTCCTCCGAGTGTCAGACCGCTGATCTATGAAAGGCCCCCCCTTCTGCTTTTTCTCCCTTCTCTTTCGCTCAGCCGTCGGAGATGAGAAACATGTCCCTGACTCGTCGCCTCTCTCAGTGTGTTCGCAAGCGCTTCTGAATCATGTCCCCCTGCACCATCACTGCATGGAGAAACCTACTTCTCCTTCCTCTGCCGCACACATTGTTGGATTCAAGGCACAGACACATGGGCAGCATTCGACAGCTGTAAACCCTTGGTTTCCCCCCGGTGGATGACGATAAGATCATCCAGCCAAAGCTGATTCCTTGTGGGTCAAGCTGTTAGTAGGATCCATGCCATTAAGTCCGCTGAAAAATGAAGGCATTTATGTTTTTTTTCTCCCCGAAGGAGATGAAGAACCAAAGACGGCTGTAACAGCACCCAGCTGCAATGATTGCTGTCTCTCTTCTCTTCTTTTTTTTTAAGACACCTAATGGAGCAGAACTCTTGAGCAATAATTACCAATTATGTTCCACTGTGCCACATCCTAGGCCACATCACGGCGTTATTACAGATGAGTTATGTGCCTGACAACAGAGCTGTGTCTCCTGACTCGGGGAATGGAGTGAGAGAAGTATAAGAGGCAACAGCCCTCTGTCCCAGGGGAGAGGGGGGAAATGGCAGCTGAGCGGAGCCGGCCTGATTCCCCCTCGTCTCCGTCCCGAGTGGCACAGCACTTCCAGGGAAACTGATTTGCATGCGATTGTCCTCTGATTAAATCCTAATCTATTTTTATCCTTCAGAGACGAGAGGCTCGTTGTCGTGAGTCCTCTTCAGGAGGGCTGGAAGACTCTGAGCACCACCAGCCCCCCCCCACCCGCGCGCTATAGGGGTATGGTGATGGGGTCAGGGGCCTGCAGAAACACCATCTCCACCGCTAGTACCATCCCCCGTATCACCGAGCAGAGGCACCTCCACCACTACCTCCACCACCGCCCACTGCCACAAAGTGGTGGAACCTCAAACACCACCTCCACCACCCCTCGCTTTAACAATGCCGAGGCGCCAAAAACACCACCTCCAACCCCCGATAGTGGTAGAGCAGATGTACCTAAAACACCACCTCTAACGTGGTAGCACCACCACAAAGTGGAGGCACCTCAAACACCACCTACTCTATCTCCACCACATCCAACAACCTCCACCAGCACCCTCTATTACAGAGCGGAGGTAACTCAAACACCACCTCAAACACCTCCACCACCCCGCTCTATTACAGAGCAGAGGTACCTCAAAAACCTCTTCCATCACCTCCACCAGCTCCACTATGAGAGATTGGATGCACCTCAAACACCACCACCTCCACCTCCCCACACTACAGAGCTGCCGCATGGTGGTGGGGGTGGTGATGAAGACGAAGAAGATGTTGATGATGAAGATGATGACGATGCCGTTTATCATGAGGATTATGATGTATTTATTTCTGTCCCCTTCTTTCCAAGCACCACATGGCATCTTAGATTATTATTAAGGTTAATTAGGTTGGCATTAGACGCCATAATTTAATCACCAATAATTCCTGGACGTGAACCACAGACACATAATGCTTCCAACACAGCCCTGTAGCTCAGCATAAGAGCGTGATGCACAATCCATGGACACGCGGCCAGGGGATCTGAACCCATGATGATAGAGCGGCTTGGTGAGTCCATTGCTTTCACTTAATATCAATTAACGTTATCTTTCGAGGGAGAAGGCGTCATCATTAAATGGAGAGAACCTGTGTGGCAAGGTGAAAGCGCCTATTATCCTTTTGTCATTCGTTCAATGGCCATTCATAACGTGGGGGTGGAACATAGAGCTACTACGTGTGAGTCTTTGCCTCAGTAGTGACTCTGTCTTCTCTCACTGTAGCTGTTAATCAGGTGCAACAATTGCTTGAATCATTTTTCACTTCTGACTTCTTTGATTATCATGGAATTGCCGTTGCTGACGTTAAAACCTGCTCGGCATTCCCCCGTTGATACAAACATAAAGAGCCACAACGTCAAGAAGCAGCCCATCCCACCTCACTCGCTGATTGCCAGTGAAATTTGCAAACCAAAGAATCCACCCGCTTCCCCATTAAAAATAAACCAATTCCATTATTTTGTGAGTCTAATTACACTACTGGCCCATGTGGCAGACCTGACTGGTACCCGGAAAAAGACTGCATGCTTGTTCCAATCAGTTTCTGAATGATCTGACTGCCACACAGACACTGTCTGCGCAGGTTTCTAACCTCCGTCTCTAAGTCTAAGAGGATGCACAGTGGAAACACAGATTCAACACTTGGGGATTTGTTTGTTAGTCGGCGACCTAGCCTGAGCAGTTTATTTGAAAACCTGAGTCGGACTAAACAAGGGCTATGGGAGCTGCTGTGTGTTGGAAGAAAATTGAACAACAACAACTGCCCAGTTTCAGCATGCGTCTACAACGACAGGGTGAGTTAAACTACAATCATGGCTTATTTACTCCCAGACGATGTCAACAATTAACCTGGGGCCTTAAAAAACTGGTCAAACTACTTTAAAGGTGCAGTAGGTAAGACTAAAGAGATATTATTTGAGTCTAATTCCACAGCCATACAGCTATTAGTGAGTGAAATGTGCTCTGATTATATCTTTTTTCACCTGTCTCTGTATGAGCTAATTTAGATTTTAGACTGCACATTTTCTGACCAATCAGTCATTTAGCCTGTCAATCAGAGGTGTGTGTGTGTGTGTGTGTGTGTGTGTGTGTGTGTGTGTGTGTGTGTGTGTGTGTGTGTGTGTGTGTGTGTGTGTGTGTGTGTGTGGTGTGTGTGTGTGTGTGTGTGTGTGTGTGTGTGTGTGTGTGTGTGTGTGTGTAATGCAACCGCCATAAATGGCAGAGAAAGGTAGAGAAACAGGGGATTCGTTTGTGGTTTCAAAATGTTGCTCTCGTTTTCTCCCTCTACAACTCTTGAATCTCACCTACATCTCCTTTTAGATGACAGTAGCCTCTTCCCCTGTCCACATGCTTGCCTCTGCTCAGTCTATGCCATATATCCCTGGGACCACCGTTGGAAGGATGGATATTAGCCTCCACCACCCTCCACGTACATCATGATGCTATATCATGGGGGATGATGAGTATATGTAGGCTAGGCCTGTTGTGAGCTCACCAAAGGGAACTATCACCAACAGGGGTGTGAGAAAGTGGCACAGTCTAGAATCAGGATATAAGTTCATATTAAATAGGTAAGAAAATACCTGAAAAGACAAGATTAGCATTGATGTTGTAACACTGTACTAGCCCATCTGAGCACACAAGCATTTTTGAATGTTCTGAATTTTAAGGGGCTTAAAATCCTTGTTTCATTCATAGATTTGTTCCTAATAAGTATTATTTCATACATATGTGTTTGAATACATTCTTACCTGCTTGGTTTCCCCACAAAACTGCACAGCACAGACACACATTTCAGTATCCCAGTTTGGTGCGACACAGTCTGATTCACCTTATTAGATTATGCTTTATTAAGCCTTCATTTCAATGTCATGTAATATGTTGAGGGCAGAGTTTGAGGAAAGGTCCTCATCTGTGTCGTGTGAACGAAATTGATGCATTTAAAAATGTATTTAGGAAAGACAAAAATTAACATTATTACAAAATATTGAATCAATTACGTCCCTTGAATTCAAGCGTTATGTTCTCTGTAACAGACTCATGTGATTTAACGAAGGCCAGAACATACGGAACCTTACCCCCCTCACAGGATTGTCTATGCGGGACCAGAAACTCAATGCTGATGCACTTTTGATCAATACATTTTGGCGGGATATAAATAATACTTCTAAAGTCTCTGCTATGTATCAAGTAGTGGATATTCCCACTGATATTCAATGGAGCCATGCTTTCCAGCACTCTATTTTTAGAGTGTTCTTTTGATTGTTAGTAGAAAATAAATCCATCTTTGGTAACATGTAAATGAAGCGCTGGTATGTTGCTTATGTAGATCAACGCATGTAATATCTTTCTGCATTCATTCCCCCAGAGGAGATCCTCTCCCTTTGGGGATTCCCATGTAGGCTGGGGAAATAAACCCCTGTACAGAGAATATTTCATTATTGAAAGTGTCATGAATTTATGTTTAACGCACAACTGTAATCAAACACCATTATCATGATAGATTATCATTCAGAAATGGGACAGCGATAATTGATCACATCAAATCATTGTCATATAAATGTATATGTTTAAACATAAGTAAAGATAAAATGTTTTTGAAAAAGAAAATACAAACTGAAAGATGGACTTAAAAATTTGAAAGTAAACTTTGGCCAGCTGTGACATGGTTATGAAGACAATCCCAAAGTTGGACGCCAGAGGATTGTGTGCAAATTGAGTGGGCGTGCGTTCTGGGAGTGTGTGTGAATTGATGCAAAATATTTGGATCCAGGGACCAATTTCATCCCAATAGAAATGACACTTTGAGTCTGTAAAAAAAACAAAGAACTCTCACACACACACAGACACACAGACACACACACGTAAACGCACACGCAAGATGACACCAATGCCTCCTCCTGGTACGATTCCCTGTTAAATAGAGCAGCAAATGGCACTCTGCTGTCATTGGCTCCGGATTACGCTGGAGAGAACCCCAGAACGCCGCGCTGGCTGTCAGGGGAGTGCGATGTGCGGGGTGATGTCGCCTCCGCTCCGGTCCAAGCAGGTGACTTCCTGTCTAATTGGTGTTTTGGTTGGCAGCAGTTGGACCGTAGAGGTTTGCAATGTTCCAGTTACAGAACCCACAAAGATAATTAATTGCGATCATCTGATAAACTTGGGTTTCTCATTGAGCGTCTGTGTGTGTGTGTGCGTGTGCGCACACACATGCCAATCAAGCAGCAGGTGCCAGGATAATACAGGTTATCAATCACATCTCCCGGTGTGTGTGTGTGGTGGAGGGGGAGGGCGTTGATACCTCCTTGTGGAGATACCCTGATATTCCACGAGGAGGAAAGCCTTCACTCCTTCATCTATCACATCACAAACACTGGGGAGATGGATGTACGTGAGATAGGTTTGGACACTGGGGGATATCGCCGCTACATTCATGGAGTCATTGATGCATGGCAACAGTGCCACGTAGATACGGTGAAGTTATACGACTTCTGTTTTGCTGTGGTACATCACATTACCACATTAAATTGCTCTTGGTTGCTATGAGGTAATCTCTTACAACCATAAAAACAATTACAAAAAGCAAAGCTTAAGTGGCCTGACGCAATTAGGAAACTGCAGGACTAATTAGACTAATTATGGGATGTAAAACCGTGTGTTCAAAGAGGTGAAGCCAAGTGAAAAGGCTGTTTGCTTTTAGGGTTAGCAATGCATATTTTGTCCGCAAATGTGTGCTGCCTTGGAACATCTCCTGGCAGGACGTCCCTCCTAATCACCTGGAATGTCTAAAGGCCTATTTAGGGTCGTTTTAGACGCAGAGACGTAAGCACGTAATTTACACAAGGGACTTGTTTTAGACACGTTTTGATTTAAGGTCCCCGTAAGGTTCCTTAAGGATTGCGCGTGTTGCAAGGGGATTCTCCGCCAGAACAGAAGGGAGAGCAACGAACGAATCTGTTGGCGTGGAAGTGGAAATCGTAGCGGAAGAAGAGTAGCAGTAGCTTTAGGTTAGCGGTCTTTTTCCACACTCTGAGTCTGAACGATGTTAAGGTTGAGTCGAAGACAGTTGAGGGAGCTGGAGCTGATAAGCATTGAAAAGCAAATGATTATATTGCGAAGGAGGAAAAGGATACGAGAAGAACTTTTACGGAGACGGAGATGGGATGTGCGTCCATTGATTGATGTGGTTAGCTGGCCAATCACAGTCCTTGCGAGCTGCGTAGGGCCGTAGTGTTTTAGTCGCATAGTCAGGAATTTGGGCCGACGCACTTAAGCACGTAAGGGGGGATATTTTACTGCGCAAGGGGGGGTTATGTATCTTACGTGCTTACGCGTTACGTCTAAAACAGAGCATATATCGGCCTTTAGTCACCAGAAAGCGAAGTTGGCACTGTTTGCTTCTAGTTGTCAGATAGGGCCAATGAAGATTGATTTGGTGATTTGTCAAATAGTAACCGCAAAACCCTGAGATCAATTAAAATGCACAAACTAGGTCACTTGTGCACAAATGCCATTCAACCTGACTAATTGTCAGTTCATTCATATCTAGAACATGAGCAGGTCCTTCGCTGCATGTCCTCCTCTTTATCTCCCATAACTTCCTTTCTATCTCACCAACAGGAAGGTCTGTGAGATAGATAGAATGCAAAAAAAGTAAAAATGCAAAAATAAATCTTACAAATAAAATACTGCATACAATGGTAGGGAATGTACTATTTGCTCCACACTGCAGTAAACTAAGCGTCCAGTCCATGGACTAAGCTGGCCATGTGTAGAGACTCTACTCCTAAACACATCCAGCCGGTTGTGTGGGGAGGGTTTAAATTCCTCAGCAGGCTCCTTCAGACATCTTCGGCTGTCAGGGAAGGTTTCCACTATCCTCTTTAGACTTCCTGGTCCTGACAGCTGATATGACATCAGCCTGATGACCTCATCAGGAGAAGACAACCAGGCCACAGGAGAGGGGGAGAGAGAGAAGAGAGAGAGAGAGAGAGAGAGGAGAGAGAGAGGAGAGAGAGAGAGAG
Organism: Melanogrammus aeglefinus; assembly: GCA_900291075.1. Taxonomy (NCBI): domain Eukaryota; kingdom Metazoa; phylum Chordata; class Actinopteri; order Gadiformes; family Gadidae; genus Melanogrammus; species Melanogrammus aeglefinus. The sequence goes on from OLKM01000203.1 coordinate 403,514, forward strand.
AGAGAGAGAGAGAGAGAGAGAGAGAGAGAGAGAGAGAGAGAGGAGAGAGAGGAGAGAGAGAGAGAGAGAGAGAGAGAGAGAGAGAGAGAGAGAAGAGAGAGAGAGAGAGAGAGAGAGAAGAGAGAGAGAGGAGAGAGAGAGAGGAGAGAGAGGAGAGAGAGAGAGAGAGAGAGAGAGAGAGAGAGAGAGAGAGAGAGAGAGAGAGAGAGAGAGAGCTAAGATACTTGTCACACACTTTCAATCCGAGCTGATATATTATTGTTATTTGATCATTTATTTATTTGTTTCATAGTTACAGTGCACAGCATATTTCAGCAGAGATAGCTACTTGCTCATTTCCATCGATATTCCCTGTGTGAGAGATGGAACTGCCACACACCACAAACATTACATTATATATCATTAACGCACATAGAATTCACAGAGCAAAAAAATATATCAAATATAGCTTTAGAAAAAAATGATCAAATATATATATATATTAAGTCAAGAGATTAATCAGATACATGGTAAAAAAATTTACTCAGTATTATACAAATGCACTCTTTGTTTTTCAACTCAATCTCTAATTTAAAATAGTAAACTTGTTATATTAAAAGGACAATTCCGGTATTTTGAACATTGAGCCCCCTTTCTGTATTGTCTAGGATGAAATAGATTGGTTAACACCGAAATTTTGAATATTGGACCTGTCTCAAGTATTTGGCTAATTTCGAATCGCCCCTGCTGCTTCACAATTGCTGCCTATGGCATTCAAAAGCACCCCTAAACGTTTTCAAAAATGTGAAACTCATCAAGTGGTTAGTGGTGTATGTGATGTTCCTAATAAAGTATCATAGCAAAATACAGTTTCCGGACCAGAACCGGAAACTGTGGGTTCCGTAGGTTGGTTGTGTGTAGGTTGGTTGTAGTCATTTTGCTCGGTTCTCCGTATCAACAGTAGGGCTAGAACCGGGCAAAAAGACTACAAGCATGTCCGAACCGTTTCCGGTCCGGTTTCCGTCTCATTTACAAAATGCAGATTTACAAAAGGCCAAATAAAACCCGACAGAAACTGTATTTCTCTACGGTACTTGATTAGGAACATCAACGTACACCACTTACCACTCAATGAGTTTCACATTTCTGAAAACAAACGTTTAGGGTTGTTTTTGAAATGCCCATACCCAGCCATTGTGAAGCAGTCAGGGGCGATTCGAAATTAGCCAAACACTCGAGGCAGGACCAATATTTAAAATTTCGATCTTGACCACTCTATTTCATCCTGTACAAACCAGAAAGGGGGCTCAATGTTCAAAATACCGGAATTGTCCTTTAATTGATTGGTCACTCAATGAAACACAGCTGGCCATATCAGCCACAGTTTTAGTAGTTATAGTAGTTCTTGTCCATCTAAAGTCACTTCGTAAGCTCATTCCAGTTAACCATCACATGGCAACATTTACTTTCCTGAGAACTAACCCCAGCCTGCTTTTCCTCTCTACTAATAATAGAGAGAACCATTTGGAAATTAGGTCACAGTTAATACATTTTCATCAATGGGAACTTATATTGAATAGATATGCCTACATGAGATGATTACAAATAGTAGAAGAACATAGTACTTCACCAATGTTACCATAGGGGCATCATTTACAAATGTAATTTTATTTTTTAGTAATCTATTTGTTATCTGCTGAACAAGACATTGAGAAGGGCCACTGAGCCACTAAATACTCAAATTAAATGAGTTGACTGCCATCTAGTGGATAGATACTGCAAAGGATTAGATAGGCGGACCTTTATCGTTAATGATGAGTCTGGAATGCCCATAATTAACATCATGTGTTGGCCCATTACACCTCAGTGGTAAAGGCCATATCCTCTGTATTTCTAACAGCAAATAGAGACAAAACAAATGGTTTCAGTTTAAAAGCCACAGAGAAAGCGCTGTTGTAATTGGTCAAATACGTTGAATACACCAGCCTGCGATAAGAGGAGGGAGGATATTAAACTATTCCATGTATTTTATTGCTGAATAATTGTTGTCTTCCCTGTATGTACTTTGAACCAGCCTAATTCTATGTGTAGGCCTATATGTGCAAGTACATTATTGTGTTCAATGAATTAGTTGACTTGTTTTGCCTGTTCCCATGTAAATGCAAACAACAATAAACTATTTGAGAGCAACACACTCACACAAATGCACTCACAAATACACGCGCACACTCTCACGCACACACGCACACACACACACACACGTACACACACACACACACACACACACACACACACACAACACACACACACACACACACACACACACACACACACACACACACACACACACACACACACACACACACATGTATACTATTCTTTTCATTAATATTCATAAAGGTTTAGAGTTAAGAGCTCCATATCTTTATTTGTATCAATTATTTTTAACGACTTATTTAAAGTAGGCCTACTCCCCCCGACTCCAGGCAGCGGTATATTGATTTATGTCCTGAAGGCTACCGTACATCACAACGAAGAAGAAGGGGGAGGCGGAAGTGAGCAGACGGTGTATTTTGGATTTGCTCCTTAGGCTGATGCACCGAACGTTATCCCTGGTATAAGGTTAGAGCACTAGCTTGGCCGCTAGATCACCGCAGTAGTCGACAATGCGATGGGTAACTGCTGGGCGCACTGTGTCGGGTTCTTCCGGAGAGAGGCCAGCCGGATCCAGAGAGGCGGCGGGTAAGGTGGACCTCCTCACCCGGGCTGGGATGAGGAGGGACGGAGGGGTCGTAGACGCTACAGTAGCTAGGCTACCAGTTGCTGGGGAGCTACAGGCTTGGTTCGGCTAGCCTTTCAATTCATCAATGACATTTAAAGGGCCATTCAGATTGCGTTATAGAAATGGACAGGCGATGGCAGTTCTGGGGGTGCAAAGGGCTTGGGTGAGTGGTCCGGTGCCAGACCCCACCCCTGTTATTGACCAACATGATGGGGACAATGTTTTGTTTTGATGACGCTTCGAATACGATTCTGCCTTGGTATTTGATCATGTCCCAAGTATCGATCACGCAGACATCAGTGTTTTTCCATGTAGGCGTCTAGGATTTCTGTTAGCATTTCGGGTTCATTGTGTGAGGTCAGTCTGGCGTCTGTCTGTTCATATCCCCTCTGCCTTTCCTTATTATTTATTCAGTGTTTGCCGTCTGTCCCTATTTTTCTAGCTCATCAGGACACACACACACACACACACACACACACACACACACACACACACACACACACACACACACACACACACACACACACACACACACACACACACACACACACACACACACAGCACATGTCATTCGTCTTGGACAATACTCATGGCACGCAAATTAATTGGATGCAACGTACACATTTGACTTTTCTTTTTACATTTACAAATTGTATAATTTCGATAAATTAATGATGGTTACCTATATCTAAGATTCATATGGGCACACTAATCTTTTAAGGACAGTCTGACGAGTTTGATCATACTTGCCGTTCCCCTGACAGGGATTAGGCTGTTGAAAAGTGAATCTTAATTTCCCTTTAATTAGCAAATCTTGTTGGATTGTAGACATAGTGATCATGCTGTGTTTTTCTCATTGTAAACACAGGTCAAAATATTTCAGAAGCAGTACCACTGGGGAGCATTATACCATAGAGGTATGATCCGATTTCAAGCAGTTACTTTTAAATGTATGTTTGTATGTTTGTATGTATGTATGTATGTATGTATGTATGTATGTATGTATGTATGTACAATGGATGATTTCTAATGCGTTTATTCAAATGTTTTCCTCTGTTTTCTATTTCAGTTTGAAAACCTTGTTGAGAGTGATGAGGTAGGCGTGAAATGCTACTATCGCATTACTAATGACTTTATGTTTCATTTTTCACTGTCATTCTCAGCTTTATGTCTATGATCTCTGAAGCTTTGTGTACTTCCTGTTTAGAAAGTGCACCATACATACTGCTCCCTACATGCAGTCCATAGAATTTACTTAATAGGTAACGCCCATTTTCCAGGTTCTTTGTTTTCCTATAAAAGTTCAGCTCAACTCTTTTTTGGTTACCACAATTCTTGGCTCCAGTCTATCGCTAGCTGTTCCCCAGCTACATAGAAATGGACAGAACTGATCAATAAGTGTCATCTAGTTGCTTTCTCTGTGAGCGTTGCTTGAGAGGAAGGAGATATTGGAAAGCTTTGCTCTCTAACCTCACCTCTTTCTGTCCTTCCAGGCCGAGAGCCCCCAGCCTTGTCCGAGGTATGTAAACTTTGAGCAATGGATCTGCATGCATGTACAATGCAGAACATCCCAGACAGTCACACAGATTAGCACTTTGGTTTCAAAACATGCATTGTAATCTATCTGTGACTTGGCAAAATGTCCCCACCACACCACTCACTCTCCTTTGGCTGCATTGTTACCCTCCTCCACAACCTATAAACGTCCAGCGTTTCATCCAATTTTGAGATACTGTATTATTGTACTGTAATTTTATCTTATTTTAATCCAAGGCCCATCAACGAAGATGAAATCAAACACCTCAAAGATCACCAATACACTGCAATATCAGACCAGCAGATTTTAATAGACCAAAAGATACAAGCAGAGGTAAGGGTTTAATGTTGTGGTTGTTTCCTCTTGTTCATAGGGCAGTGCACTCAGTGGTTTAAAAGACTTCGTGTTCAATTTACCATCTGTAGAAAACAATCGTGACGCCATCATTTTATTTTATGTGTTTAGCTTTATTCTTTGCAAGCATTCAGTTTTTTGTTTGTATTCATTTAACCTTTTTTTGTTGTCGTTTGTTCTGTTTCTGCTTTTTTGTTTGTATTTTGTTATTTCTGTGTAGTTAGCGACACAAGAGGAGAAGTTAAGGCTAGAAGAGGAGGCTAGAAATGCCGCCCAGCGGGAAGCCGCGAGGGTGGCGCGAGAGCGAATATTACAGGAGGTGAGGTGGTATTGTACTCTAGCTTCAGTACGCTAGCTCCTGTACACACCTATACGCTAACAACTGTACGCTAGCTTCTGTACCCTAACACCTGTACACTAGCACCTGTCCACTAGCGTCTGTATGCTAGCACCTGTACACTAGCTTCTGTACGCTAACACCTGTACACTAGCTTCTGTACGCTAGCACCTGTACACTAGCTACTGTACGATAGCACCTGTTCACTTGCTTCTGTACACTAGCTTCTGTACACCATCTTCTGTTTGCTAGCTTCTGGCCCCTAGCTGCTGTATGTTGCCTGGTGTTTGCCAAATTGTGTACTTACACCAATTACTGGTTACTCTTAACAGTTAACAACATGCTAACCAACGGCTACAGAGTAACTACATTCTAACTAACAGCTACTGAGTAACTACATGCCAGAAATGCTAAAGCTAAAATCCTGCTGGGTTCATCTTGATAACTTGTGTGTAGTTACTCTTTAAACATTCTGAAACTAACAATGGCTCGCCAGCTATAACTTGACATGCATTTAAAAAAAAAAAAAAAGAGCTACATAATTGAATTGCCGATGCAAGAAAATAAGTAAAGACTTTTCTGTTTATATTGCAACTGAAATGAAACCAACATTGTACAGCAATGAGCCATTCTTTTGTTTTTATATTTGTTTTCAATGCTACACCACACCGCTTTTTCTCGCAATCATCCCTTCATTCGGCGGAACATTTTGTACAAAGACCCATTAATGAAAATCTGTTCTCCAACAAAAAAACCTCGTAAATGTTGGGTCCTTGTTTTGTTTATAACTGGAGTTCTGTTGTGTATTTCTTAGCAACGCGTTGCTAAAAGGCCCAGGGGCAAGGCTGATGGTGCCGTGAGTGAAGCTCAACAAAGGAAGTATGTCCTATCACTTTCTAATCGAATTAGGACTTATTCTCGTAATTCTTTGCAATCACAGCACGTTATTCCTTATCCTTTTCTCAGATGTCTTTTTACGGAATTCAGGTCTTTCCTCCATAACCACATTTAACACCTTTTAGGCTCCTCCCAGTCCCAGTTATTGACTAGAGTTGACTATGAAGGACAAGGCGTTGTGAGCACTTTTAATAATAACTAGATGTAGTATTCTGATTACAGCAGCAGAAGACAGTGGTAGTGTCACTGTGCTGGCTGACTCAGGGTCTGCCGGGTCGTAGCGGTGGTACCGTCTGTGTCACTACAGTCTGTCACTGTGCTGGTGACTCAGGGGCTGCACAAACCCGGCTGCCGTTACTCATGTGCCGCTGCGCTCTGGTCTCGCCCCGTCTCGCTACAGACAGGCGCACGCCCACGGAGAGGACTTTGACGCCTACATACAGAACGTGAAGGCCCAGTCGGAGGCCTTCAGAAGCAGCAGTGAGTCAGCCATGAAGGCCTTACACACACTGTATTTATTATGGATTATTACTTTATGTAATTATATGCATATTTGATTGCATTCAATTATTATTCATGTGTAAAGAAAAATATTCTGGCTTTACGTGTGTTTTTGTTGTCCTTGTATTAAATGGACTGCATTTATACAGCATCTTTGTACCCAGTGGCCACTCAAAGCGCTCTACACTACTGCCTAACATTCACACACCGACGGCGGTGACAGCCATGCAAGGCGACAGCCAGCTCGTCGAGAGCAGTCGGGGCGAGGTGCCTTGCTCAGAGACACCTCGACCCTCACCGTGTGCTCTCTGTTCAGGGCTGTCGTCGGAGACCAACGTGGTGACGCCTAACACGGAGAGCAGCTGGGACTTCAACACCAAGACGCGCTCCACCAACGACGACGGCACCTCGCTGGACCTGGAGTGGGAGGACGAGGAAGGTGTGTGTGTGTGTGTGTGTGTGTGTGTGTGTGTGTGTGTGTGTGTGTGTGTGTGTGTGTGTGTGTGTGTCAGTGTGTGTCAGTGTGTGTCAGTGTGTGTCAGTGTGTCAGTCACTGCCTTCCAGTCCATGTCCAGTAAGAATCATGATTCATGGGTCAGAAATTTCGCACCTCTTATGTTGCAGTTCTGGGAAGAATGGAGGGGAGGTCATGTCTGCTATTTACTGTCAAAGCCTTTTAGTAATCTTTTAGACTCGCATCACTTGCTCAGTCACACAAATGTAGCCATTGTAAGTCGCTTTGGATAAAGCGTTTGCTAAATGTCAATGCAAATATAAAAGAGGGCGAGAGGGCGAGAGAGAGAGGGCAAAGAGAGAGGGAGAGAGAGAGGGTGAGAGAGAGGGAGGAGAGGAGAGGAGAGGGTGAGGAGAGAGGGAGTGAGAGAGAGAGAGGCGAGGGGAGAGAGGAGAGGAGAGGGAGAGAGGGAGAGAGAGAGAGAGAGAGAGAGAGAGGGGGGGAGAGAGGAGAGGAGAGAGAGAGAGAGAGAGGGGGGGGGGGGGGGGGGAGGGAGAGGGGGAGAGAGAGAGAAGTCCTGATCGCAGCGACCAGGCTAGATTCCTGCCTGTGATCCTTTGCTGCGTCTCCTCCCCTCGCTCTCCCATACCGTCCTATACTGTCTATCTATCTGTCACTCTATCAGCGAGCATAAAAATGCAAAAATAAATCTTAAAAAAAGGCTGACGACCTTTCCTTGACCTTTTGCAGGGATGAACCGCTCCATCCCGGCGTGGGAGCGGTCCCGGACCGAGGAGGACATCCTGCGGGCGGCCCTCCGCCCGGGGGCCCGCCCGGCCCACAGCGGGCCCCCGTCGGCCTCGGAGGACTCCACGGGGCTGGAGTGGGAGAACGACTTTGTGAGTGGCGCGCACGCCGAGGACAACGAGGACTCTGAGTTCGAGGGGTTCGTCAACCCTGTTCTGGACACGCCCACTGAGAGCGACGGAAGCATCCAATTGGACGGCCAGGGCAGATAGTGTCCGGCCCCGCCCCCCCCCCCCGTCCCAGAAGTGCATTCCATGCGGGGCCCTCTGGGCGTGGAGGGGGGCCCCCACCAGCTTATTTTGCCTGGAGAGCAATCAGATCCTGATTCCTCCGCGTTTCAAATGCTCATCTTCTGTCTTGTGTACGTGTGGAACACAAACAGAGAAGGTCTGTGAGGTTCGAGCGTCGTACACCTAGTTTCAGTGCCTTTACTTTACTTCATTGTTCTGACCTTTTCATGTGTTGCAACATAACATGTTCGATAACCATCGGAGGGAACACTAAAGTAAAGGACAAAGAGCATGACTGAAGTATCAAATCAGTCTTCTATCTTCAGCGTTTGTTTTAGTTTAATTTCAATACTTTTCCATGAAGTGCAAAACCTTACTCTATTTAATCAAAGATTATCCAGAAATCAACATTTTCTAACGCTGTGATTTTTTTCCCCCACAAATCTTTCTTTGTACATTTCCACATTGCGTCCTTATTATCAGCTACCAAAAAAGTTAAGGGATTTCGGGGACCACATCTTGCTTGTCAACTTTCACCATGCATTGTTACCGTTAAATGCATTGTGTAGAATGAATTGTTTTAATAGACGTGTCCGGATCGCTCCGCGTGCTTTCCTCTGGGCCTCCTCCTCAGTCGCCGAGCAGGCTTTAAGGTCATCGATGACTGGGATTACCGTAGCTGACTGTAAACCTGGTCCTCTGAGCCTGTGTGAGGCTGGCCTGTGGAAGAGGGTCAGGACCAACCTAAACATCCCATATTCCATGTTTTTAAACATTTAAATGGAACCTCAAAAGGTCACTTTGTTTCGTCATGTGATTCGAGTTGGTTTGGACCACAATCACGAGTCACGACACGTATGGATTGGCGACGTGGAACTGTCTCCCATGTCTCCCTGTCCAAAGTGTCCCGGGGTAGATCTTGCATACTTAATTCCATTAAACATCTATACTGTAATGCTTCTCTGTTCTGTAATGTTGCTACAGAGGGTTTGAATACAGCATCCCATGTTTACTAGTGAACGATTGCTCTATAGCTATAGCTATATAGTATATCGAGATAGTAGGGAGCAAAATCCTTTATTTGAATCGGAATAGTTCATGTCTTGCATTTATTCCCACGCTGTTCATCATTACGTTGCTATGATGCAGACCTTTTTCCAGCAGTGGGGATGACCCAACAATCGACCCCAGACTTTACACTGGACCTGCTAAAATGGGTTTGCCGGACAAAGTAAATGTTCAAACCATTTATTTTCTTAATATTTAATAGTATTATTATTTCTGAGGTACGTTTGATTGTCTTCATATCTGATCATACGGATGGATTTTCTATCTGGTTTTATTCCTGGACATTCTAGCTGATACCTCCATCGAGCCTCTGTGAGAAATGTAGAGTTGGGGGGATATCAATCTGCCGCTACAGAGCGACTCATGGGCATTTCACCTTCGCCTTTCTAGCCCAGCTTAACAGCAGGATACAAAGTCATCGTTGGACATTTCATCAAGTGTGAATTACATCTGGGCTATAACTTGGTTATTGTGTATCATAATGTGAGAGTGAGATGTTTATGTGGGGGAATATATTATTTTTAAGTTTAAATGAATGATTTAAAGGTGTTAAGGCCTCATTTCTCACAATATCCAGATCAATTTAAGTTTTATTTAAAAGCTTTGGTTATCTTATTTAACCATGTGATTACCAGCTACAGACTTCATTTAAAGTCGATGATTTAACATTAGGGTTGCACTTACGCAGGCAGATCAGGTGCATGTCTTAGCTTTTGATTTGCTCTTTTACAGGACCACCCTTTCTCTTCTAATGCAAGTGACCTGACGAGATTGAATTGGGCTTCCTTTTGTAGTGAATTGCTTGGTTTTCAGGCAGGCACCAGTTAGTCACTATTTAATAGCATGTTTGTAAAGACTCTGTACTCTGTATTTTATCATTATGAAACACAATCACTTCTTTTGACAGGTTTGACCCTTTGGTTCTTATAGTTTTTCTGTATGCAAGAATGTACTTTGTATTCCTTGTCACACTTAGCGTTAGAACACAATGCTGACCGTAAATCACAATAAATTAAGGTGTTATTGGAATCAGGCTTTTAATGCAATAGACTAGGGATGTGCAATAGCACCCAGATACTTTTTATTTTCTTTCATAAGTCAGTCAACTGAACAATGATTTGTACTCTCATTACCTCATACTGGCATCAATTATTGTTCTTATACGTTATGCCGTTTAGATGTAGATTAGACTTTCATTCATATATCTGGAGTCTATAAAATACAAAGCTCTAGTCTGCAGTCCTGGCCAATGGTCTTCCGCAACCATAGCATTCGTAAGAGGCACGAGCGCTTTTAAAATGTTTCTGATGTAAGGTACATCCCTCAACTATTCATAATCAATAATCCAGTGGAATGGAGGCCCGTTGTGTCATTTTAACAGTACAAATATCTCATGAAATTGTCGCGGTGTATATTGTATGGTTAACATAGACACAACATGAACCATTATGCAGCAGCATGACTGTACACATTATAATACGGTTCGGTTTGTATTGAGCAAACCACAGCAGCAGGCTGAAGGCCCTTCATCTTGGGTTTCACCTCACATTGGATTCGTCCGCACAACCTGATTTAAAAAGCCCTTGCAGCGGTCCAGGAGATGTGACTGAGACGCGTCCAAACCATTGTGGTAGATGACTGGCAGCCGCAGCAGCATGATGGGATCCTACTGCTGGAAGTAAAACCAGGCGCGTCTACAACAGAGGGCCTGACAGAAGCCTCGGGCTAAACACAAGCTAATAGGTTTCTGAAGATTTTGAAAACACAATGTAATTTTATTTCATTATTGTTTACTTTTGAGTCTGTTGGAGTTACATTTTTGGGTTGCTAAAGGTTTTTCTTTTACCGCTTGGGGAAAGGGAGTTTTGATCGCACCTTATCCAATTTCTCTCTTTTTTTAATAGTGTTATCAGCAAGTTTGGCATACAAGCTATGGGTTTAAAAGTTATGCACAAATTTTAAATAAGCATTATATAAAGTGAAACTGGAGATCTCTTGCTGTCTTTATCTGTTTATGTAGCCAGTATTAGGGGTATGTGCCTACTGCCTCTATATAGAATAGCATTACGAAGAGGTCGATTATTGCAATGAAACTGTTTTTAATTGTTTTAAAGTTAATTATTATGTGGTAACTTCGTACAATAAAAACGAGATTCTGCCGGTCAACCAAAACATGTTTGGGTTTCCTACTAGTGGTGGAATTTATATGACTTGCAGACTGTGTTTTCACATGGAATCGGAAGATTGATAGGAGACACATAGCCGAAATCTTTTCCACTGATTTCCCATGTAAAGAATGAAGCGGTTAAGGATGTCTTCAGCCGGTTCGTAAACCAATGCCGTGATTGATGTTTCAATGACTGAGGATTTTCTTGACATCTGCCTAACAATATAGCGCTGCAGCGCTCCAGACAGAGCGGAGCCGCGGACGGGGAGACGCTCCCGTGGCGCAGCACGACCACCATGGAAATACCGAAATTATATCCTTAAATATGACTAGGTTTGTAATGTAATCACGTTGATCTGAGTCGAGCTGCAAAAACACACGCACACGCACACGCACACGCACACGCACTTATAATATGCATCTGTGCAGGTGAAAAGTTGAGTACTTTGACGAAAACTTTAATCATAACATACCTTCTCAGTTTCTTGTTTTACCAAATTCAAAATGTACTTCTACTATTTTGTATTGGTTGCTCTTTCAAGCAAATTAAAACGGACATTTTTTGGGCAACGAAAGCAAAACTATTGAATAGCACATCAAAGAGCGGTCTAGTTTCTCATGCGTGCGGCGGAAGGATTCGCGTCGCTCCTCATCTCCAGTCGGCTGCTCTGCCAGGACATGGCATGGCTCACTGAAGGGGGAGAGCCGGGACACCAGACACGGCTCTTATAAGACAAACTAACCCGGGACAATCATCAACCACATGTGGACTCACTCAGGGTCGTTTGGTGTACATATGACGGTATGTTGTTCAACGTTTTGTGTGTGTTCAAGTTGTAAAAACGCGGATTACTGGTACATCCTCGGGGTCCCAACTCGTCCCTGCGCTGTGCGGGGGCTAGCGTTAGCTCTGTTAGCTCCTGGAAGCTAGCTGGACCGACCGCTTTGCAGAGCTAACTCTACACGGAGCTAACGGCTAGCTCTGTTAGCTCAGCAAAAGCGGTCGGAAAAGTTTCTGTGGAATGGAGGAGGAGGAGAAAGGGGGCAAGTTATCCAATGTAGGGTCAAAAAGTTTATTTTGGTACTTGGACGAGAGGTAGACGGTGTCTGATAAACGGGTAAGACTGCTAAAGTACTCCTGCTAAAAGTTGGTGGAGTGTGGCTGTCTCTGAAGACCGTAGATAATGTTGATATTGGCGTGTTTTAGTAGCTAGGCTAGTTAGCCACCGCTCTGTTTTGCTCTTGGTTTTGCTCTTACTGTTTACCGCGGTGGTCTGGATGACCTTACCGCTATCCTTTTGGGAAAGGGAAACGTTTAATATTTTTTGACATTGTACTAGTTATTTTTTAACGTTCTCCTTTTTGATTTTTGTGAATTGTCACGGATCATCTTCCATGGTCTTGGCGTCCCGGACCCATACTCCCCTCGGGTCAGAGGTGTATGCAATAGTTCTACTGGTCAGAGGGGTATGGGATGATGGTTCTACTGGTCAGAGGGGTATGTGATGATGGTTCTACTGGTCAGAGGGGTATGGGATGATGGTTCTACTGGTCAGAGGGGTATGGGATGATGGTTCTACTGGTCAGAGGGGTATGTGATGATGGTTCTACTGGTCAGAGGGGTATGGGATGATGGTTCTACTGGTCAGAGGGGTATGGGATGATGGTTCTGGTCAGAGGGGTATGGGATGATGGTTCTACTGGTCAGAGGGGTATGGGATGATGGTTCTACTGGTCAGAGGGGTATGGGATGATGGTTCTACTGGTCAGAGGGGTATGGGATGATGGTTCTACTGGTCAGAGGGGTATGGGATGATGGTTCTACTGGTCAGAGGGGTATGGGATGATGGTTCTACTGGTCAGAGGGGTATGGGATGATGGTTCTGGTCAGAGGGGTATGGGATGATGGTTCTACTGGTCAGAGGGGTATGGGATGATGGTTCTACTGGTCAGAGGGGTATGGGATGATGGTTCTAAAGAGCGGTATCCCTATTCCGATTCATAAACTCGAGTATTGGCTGATACTGAGTTTGATTTGTTTTGGGGATATATATATTATTAATTTATTTAACAGTTGTATACTACTAACCCTCTATGGATTTGATATGATTGTTGTATGGCTGGGCTCGGGTTGAACCATTTGTAAAACACAAACAAACACAACAGCATCTGGCATTGTAACTACTAATACTACTTGCTCTTGCTGTAAGGTTATTTTAGGATGATGGGAATGTATAGTCGGTTCACTTACTGTCAACAAAATGTACAAACTCGTAAGTTGCTTGGGATAAAAGCCACCAAATGAAAAGTCTAATGTAATAATGTAAAATACAGAGAATGACTTCTTAAGAACTTTCCTTTTATTATCTATTCTGTCAGTCAAACTAGATAATTTATTCTAAAACTTTTTATCCTTGTAGTCTAACGTAAGCATCCATGTTATTCTGACTTGGTAGCTCGAACGCACGTAGGTCGGGGTTGGCGCGTTTTCCAACTTCACACCTCCAAACATTAACGAATGCAGCACAACACTGCACCTGTTTGGGATGTTCCTTTTCTGTGTAATAAATAAGCTAGTCACAGGATCAGAACGGCACATAATTGTGCATACTCGCCAATACCCGGTACTGCATTTTAGGCCGTATTGGAGGCATTTCCGATATCGGAACAACTCTAATAATGTTGATGTCAGCCTAAGGCATGTTGAGTTGCCCTCGGTGTACTGTTTGCATTCAAGTATCCTTTACTTGATCATTATTCTTAATGATTAATGTGTGATGATGTTTGATAATGAATGATGTTTATTGGTTGTAGTTTATAAGGCAGGTATAAGCTACCTGCCAGAGCCTACAAGTTCAAAAGTTTATATCTTTCAAAATACATCCTGTCTGTATGGATGTCGTTGTGCTGGGACTTATGGTTTACGTTTCTATTTTGCAATAGGTGTGACTGGCAGATAATAATCTTGGTGTGAATGTTATCTGACAGAGTTCTTTGGATAAGCACTTTGGTCTAGCGATGCACGGTATGTCGATACTTGAACCAGATAACAATACCATGCCATTTAAACCAGTATAATACCCATTTTATTAGTAGAGGTTCTTTAAGTGTGTGTGTGTGTGTGTGTGTGTGTGTGTGTGTGTGTGTGTGTGTGTGTGTGTGTGTGTGTGTGTGTGTGTGTGTGTGTGTGTGTGTGTGTGTGTGTGTGTGTGTGTGTGTGTGTGTGTGTGTTCATCGTGGGCATGTCGTCAGTTATTATTTTCTCATGTGCATGCTAGCTTTCATTTGAGAACCAGAGGCCTTTTTTGCGAGTTTAACTCTATAAACCGACGGCACGTCGTATCTGTCCGAATGAAGCGCTCTGCTTATTTAATTCACTGAACATCAAGTGGGACATCTCTAAAAATTGAACAAAACCGAATGATATGACTGCGTTTGTTGCTCATAACAGTCCGAAGTAGTCCAGGCGGGTAAACTGATAATTAGCAAAAGACTGCAAATGTATTACGGTGAAGAAGCATTTGAGACTGAGCAAAACACAGGATATTTTCAATGTCCTTCTTTGCCAAATGTGTGCATGCACCGGAGACTATTCACTCATCATTTTCAAGCTTCCTTCGAAAGTACTCCCGCAGCTTAGCTCTCCACTGCCTCTTGGGTGACAGACATGACTACACCAACGGGGTCAAATCAACCATGTGTGGGGAAAAAGTAAAGAGTTTGTGTCGAAAACTCAAGTGTAGGGGACATCAGATTACTGCATGGCATGTAAACGCTTGAATGGCACTGACCCTGATCGAATTATTTACAATAATCATATAATTCTTGCTATAAAAACATATTCGTGGCCAAAAACGCACCTAAATATATGAAGAAATGAACAAGGAAGCACAAACTAACAAAAAAAACTTCAAGCTCAACCCCCCCTGATGATCACCCTGCACCTTTTTAGTAGTGCGCTACAGCAGGTTGAACACGCTCCTGGTGTTGTAGGTGTTCACCATTGGTATCGTTTCGGTATCGATATTTAGGCAGCTATCGAAGTCCTAACTCTGCTATTGTGTCAACACTGGGTGCTGTTATTGGACTGATTGGACCGATTTTCCCCTCATCACAGCACCCTGCCTGTACCAGGAAATGGTGACTCAATGAGAATCCAGCGCGCCTCCTCCGTGGGCCTGGCCCTTTTGTCACAAATAAGTGTGTCGAAATTATTGTTAAGAGCGTGCTTCGGAGGACAAGGGGGAAGCGACGGACATTGTTTTGTTTGGAGCTCGCTGTCCTACTTTAGGGAGGCTTCCTCCTGGCTTCCTGCAGAACAATGAGGCGTGAGAGCGGCCTGCCACGCCAACGGGACAGCTGTGCGCTGGAATGGAGGGAAAGAGATGGGCCCGGCGGAGGAAGCGCCCCCTTTGTGGTCACATCCTCCTCGGGGGGGTGCCGGCCAGCGTCCCCCCCCCCCCCTCTTCACAGGCGAGCCGCGGCACAGCTGCAGCCGCTCCTGGGAGCAGGATACAGCCGGTCGCCTGTCCCCGCTGTTGCCGCCGCCGTCGCATCTGTCCTGTCCTTTGTCTGGGCCGCTGGTCGACCTGCCCGGGGCGCTGGCTCCAGGCAGACTCCTCCTTTTTTTTTTATCTGTAGAGTTTGATTGAATCGAGCGTTGTTCGGAGTGGCGTCGTCCACGTCGTGCTACCTGACTTTTTACCCAGTTGGTTTTGAGGGAGTGCCTTTCTGTCGCAACGCAAGTTCACCCTGATGGCTGATGAGGCGGTGTTTCTCCAATAGTGCGCCGTTCTAGCGCTGTAATGACAATGCTGGCAAAGGATTAAATTCATGCGGATACTGCATTTCAAACTCGATGCCCGGGTAAGGGCCAAGGCTAGACGAGTGCATGAGTTGGACCTTCCGTATGCACGACTGTTTTTATGATTTGGTAAAATACAATCGTGTCATAACTGAGTCACCCTCTCGCAGACACAATGTTACAAGCATGGGAAGCGGGCTGTTATTCTTCACTACACTTTATTGGTCACAAACATCACACGTCTGAGGCCAATCGTGGCAACATTGTCTTTATCAATCTGTTTTGAATGCTTTTCCCTCTCTATGTCGTCATTCTACAGGGAACACATGGACTAGAGCGCTGAGAGAAGAGGGCACCGTGGGTCCAATCAGAACCAAGGGACGGCAGGAGACACGAGGAGAAGTTGAATGAGGACGCATCCTTACTTTTTCCTTTATTTTTTTGTCCTCTCGCCGAGGGTATTGTGTTTACTAGGACGGACCCCGGCCCTCTGAAGCTCATCCCCTCTGCGTCCCAAATTGCCACACACACACACCACACACACACACACACACACACACACACACACACACACACACACACACCCCTCCCTGTGCAGGCTGGTACCCGGCCCCTCCAGGCTGCTGCGGGCCCTTCCTGAGTGGCGGCAGCTGCGTCCTGCTTGCTGCCTCCCGTCCCTCCCCGGGCTTCCTGGCCTTGGTCGGACCAGAGGCTAGAGACCCTGCTACGTTACCCCATGCCCCGCCCCCCCCCCGGACCCACCCACCTGGCCCGTCGTCTCCGCGGGGCCCTCTGATAGCCGCGTGCACATTTCCCCGAATCGGCTGCTGAAGCCTGCCTGACTGTAGTCTGACGGGCGTCACCTTGGTGCTACATACCTGGACCCGCCACGAGGCCGCATCAATCGGGCCCGCTAGCCCGGTCTCCCCGCCGCCCCACCGGGCCCGCCCCACCCGCCCCCCTGGAGCCCGCCGGCATGACCTCGATGTCCA
Organism: Melanogrammus aeglefinus; assembly: GCA_900291075.1. NCBI lineage: Eukaryota > Metazoa > Chordata > Actinopteri > Gadiformes > Gadidae > Melanogrammus > Melanogrammus aeglefinus. The sequence continues at coordinate 420,423 of OLKM01000203.1, forward strand.
GCCTGTTCTCCTTCACCAGCCCGGCAGTCAAACGGCTGCTGGGCTGGAAGCAGGGCGACGAGGAGGAGAAGTGGGCCGAGAAGGCGGTGGACGCGCTGGTGAAGAAGCTGAAGAAGAAGAAGGGCGCCATGGAGGACCTGGAGAAGGCTCTGAGCAGCCCCGGGCAGCCCAGCAAGTGTGTCACCATCCCGCGCTCGCTGGACGGCCGGCTCCAGGTGTCCCACCGGAAGGGGCTTCCCCACGTCATCTACTGCCGTGTGTGGCGCTGGCCCGACCTGCAGTCCCACCACGAGCTCAAGCCGCTGGAGGTGTGCGAGTTCCCGTTTGGGTCCAAACAGAAGGAGGTCTGCATCAACCCCTACCACTACAAGAGGGTGGAGAGTCCTGGTAGGTCATGACACGCTGTGTAGAGGGAAGGCTTTGACATGGGCTGGAGTCAGGATGTTGTTTGTGGATGACTGTTGTTGACGTGCACACACACACACACACACACACACACACACACACACACACACACACACACACACACACACACACACACACACACACACACACACACACACACACACACACACACACACACACACACACACACACACACACAGGTTGATTGTCTTTTTTTATTTTGTTCTATCTTTGAACATGACACCCAGATTCTCTTCAGAAAGTAGTGAAGGTTGTGTTTTTTGTGACAATCCTTAAGCTTTGTGTAGGAAGTATAGCATGAAGCAAGCGTTGGATACTTTGCGTCTTGGTAATATCGCCTTCTCTTTAGGGGGTCCTATTAAATCAATTTAACACGGGCAAGAACGGCTACAGTAAACGTTTGGTTAATGAGGAACGCACTTTAATCCATAATCTTCTTCGTTATTTTATTATCTCTGGCTGCGCTCTCTCAGAGAGCGGACGTAGAGAGGCTCTGCCTTTAGCTCAGGGCTGCAGCCGGGGCCCTGAAGAGAGATTCTCGATCACACCGCTCCATTCTAGCCGACCCCAGGCACATCGCAGGAAATCAATACAACTCGCTTGTTGTCTTTTCCTTTTTTTTCCCCGGTCTTATTGGATTATATGGCCCGGGCACTTCAGCTGGGGTGTGGCCGCTTAAAGAGGCTTTCTAAACGTCTATTCCACTCCTCCGCCAGAAGCTTTTTCCCGCCAATGCTGCCATCACCAGCTCCCTATCTCTCCCTTGCTCACACTATCCACCACAGACGATACTATGTAACTTTAGCTCAAGCAGTGCTAGCTAAAGCACCCCTGATGTTGGCTGTGGCTATTGTCTGTTGACGCCCTTTTCATCCCGGGTGTTGCTGGCTCGCTACTGACCAGTTGGGCAGGGAGACATTTTCAACAAACTGAAGTTTGTCCCTGGCTGGTTATGGCAGTGTGGCCTTGGATGATGACGTGCAAAGTCTCTATGATAAGCTTGGTGATGGCCAACTCAAAGCGAGGTTGGGCCCGCCTCACGTCTCGAACTAGATAAGTATTCTGGAAGGAATTTAATCATGGTTGTGTCACAAATGTGCCACAAAATGTTTTTTTTTTCACATGAAAAATTAACCCTCTAGACGTATTTTGCGCAAAGAAATAGTATCAGTGTTATAAATGGTATAATAAAGTTATGGATCGCAGGAAAATGGGCCAAGAGCAACAATATTTTTCCTTCTGATCATAATTATCTGACCAACCAACAGCAGTTGTGTGCCATTTTCTTTTCTCCGAAAAACACATTTCAACCAGTGGCTGTCCTGCTGCTATGCTTATCAGATTTATCACTGCGATGTCTAACAGCTTTATTAAATAATGCCAGGGCAACAGAAGTAAACAACCCCCCCCTGTGTGTGTGTGTGTGTGTGTGTGTGTGTGTGTGTGTGTGTGTGTGTGTGTGTGTGTGTGTGTGTGTGTGTGTGTGTGTGTGTGTGTGTGTGTGTGTGTGTGTGTGTGTGTGTGTGTGTGTGTGTGTCAAATGTTCTTGACGCTGTATGAAGAGCGATACTTTGGAAGAACACGAGGAATTGGTATTCATAAGGGTGCCTGGCCATGGACTCCATTTTCTATTCTATATTGCGTTGATGGACCAAATTGATGAGTCGAACAAAACCTGTTCTTAAAATAATAAAGTCGAAGCCATAGTCTCCACACGTTCAGGCGCTCTGTCGGTGGCCCGCCCCCACCTGACGATGGATGATGCGTTACTCAGTCGTCTTGTTTCTGTTCCCCCCCCCCCCCCAGTGCTTCCTCCCGTGCTGGTGCCGCGCCACAGCGAGTTCAACCCGCAGCACAGCCTCCTGGTGCAGTTCCGCAACCTCACCCACAACGAGCCGCACATGCCCCTGAACGCCACCTTCCCCGAGTCCTTCCAGCAGCCGCACAGCGCCGGCAGCAGCGGCGGGGGAGGGGGGTCCTTCCCCGTCTCCCCCAACTCCCCCTACCCGTCGTCTCCGGCCGGCAGCGGGACCTACCCCAACTCCCCCGCCAGCTCGGGCCCTTCCAGTCCATTCCAGCTCCCTGGTATGCAGCACCACGCGCACGCACGCATGCATACACACGCACGTGCACACACGCGCACACACGCACACACATGCACGCACACGGATGCATGCACACGGATGCGCACACAGCATGCCACGCACACAGGATGCATGCACACAGATGCACGCACACGGATGCACGCACACGGATGCACGCACACGGATGCAGTGTGCGTCAAGGCTGGGTCAAGGCGTTAAGATGCTGATGATCCCAGCTCCTAACTTAGATTCAGTAGCAGCTGGGGTTTGGTTCGCGATGCTACAAAAACCTTTGAAACTTGTTGAGGATGAGCCAACCTTTAAATCCAGAGGCAAGTTTCACCAAACACAAGCCCAATACGATGTACATGTATGTATGTATTTATTTATTCAACCCATTTCTTGTTTCATGAATCAAAGAAATTCCATTACAAAACTGATCCTATTTATTTGCTTGATTTAAAAACGTGCTGTATTTTATCAGGGCGTAGAAATGTTTCCCACCACAAAACGGTGGGAGAAGGAAACAAGCCATGCGGGGGTGCTGCACCCTCCATTTTTAAAAATAGAAGCAATGATGATTTAAATTCTAAGTCAATCATGAGTTAATTTTTATAAAACTGAAGTAAACCGGATATACGGGCTGCTGTAGGTAATATTTGATTGTTGGAAACAGGGATAGCAGAAAAGAGCGACGGGTGTAAACAAAGCCACTCCCTCCCTACCAAGAGTCGATGCCATGGTGGAGGGTTGACTTCACCCACCTGTGGGGGCGCCATGACAACGCCGGTCGTGCACTCGATAGATCCCTAAGCGACTCAGAGGAGGTGCTCGCTGGGTCGGAATCAAGGCGGGAGCGGTCTAAAAGTTATTCTCATACACGGTCCACTCAATATTCTAACATTTCACTCGCTGACGGTTGCCTATGACGTATTTAAAAAAAAAACTGCAACCTAAAATATAAGGCCAAAATAAGGCCAAATATAATGGCTTTATGTTTTTGGTTGCAGTTTTCGGTACTTAAATTAGTACTCTAGATTATTGGAAAAAATAATACTAAATTGTGCTTCAAAGCTTTCCCCAATTTATAAAATGCTGGTTCATTTATATTTGGGAAAAAACACTGTTTGGAGCTGACCAGGGACTTAATATGACCTCAGAGAGGACATCTTTACGGCCTGATTTGATGAGCAACAAATGACTAAGTATGGCTTATATGGCCTTGTTTGACCAGCGAACCAGATGGCTCCCTCTTAAGTGCTCCAACTAAATTAACCATTAACACTTGTGATGCTGAGTGTGTGGGGGGCATTGTTGTATTCTGCTGGGGGCCAGATCTGCTGATGCGGCCCTCTTCCGTCATCAGGCAGAGAGAAGCTGTGCTTTAATGGCATCAGCTCAAAGTTCCAGTGGGGCTTAATTTGTGTAGAATTGCCTCTGCCACTGATGAGCCATTCGGATCCATTTAGCGCCGTTCATTTGTCCAAACAACTGCTTCTTCCCGTGGGAGCTTTGAAAAATCTCTAGTTACACTTCTGCCGGGAACGGTTGCTTCAGCAAGTGACGGATGAGTTAAATCTGACACCATATCCGGAGGGGGGAAAAGTGTGTGTGTGTGTGACACACACACACACACACACACACACACACACACACACACACACACACACACACACACACACACACACACACACACACACACACACACACACACACACACACACACACACACACACACACACACACACACACACACACACACACTGTGTTGTGTGTGTTCTCTCGAGAGATTGAAGGCTACCATATGCCCGCAGCAACAACTGTCTCCTCTAAAGTGTGTGTGTGTGATGCGTGTGTTTCAGCTGACACCCCGCCCCCAGCCTACATGCCTCCTGATGAGCAGATGGGCCCAGACAGCCAGTCCATGGAGACCAGCAGCACTACCACCGCGGTGCCTCTGAACATGCCCAGAGGAGGTGAGAGACCTGAAGGCCCACCTCCCCCACGGCACACCCTCATCGTGCTACGGTGGACGTGCTGAGAGAAACAAAACACTGCCTTTTGGATAAGAATGTTAGACATTAGCCAGTTTGATTGGTCTCTGAGGCGCGGTGTCATTTTAAGCTTTGAGTGGACAAAATCTTTTAAGGTTTTTTTTTTAAATGCAAGCCTTTTAGGAGGTATAATTCGATATATTACTTTCCCCACTAGCGCTTGGGATAGTCTGTGGGTTTAGTTCCAAATAACGGGTCGGATCTCTCTTGTGAGAGGAGGCCAGACATAACGGTACAGCTGTGACCGGCTCCCAGCAGCACTTGGTCTGAGGTGGTCCGGGGACTCACCCGGAATGCCTCCGATCCAGTGTGTCTGGTGTTGCCGTTCTACAATCCGGACATGCGGCCTGTCTGGCGACCTCTTGACTTGACTCCGCATTAGATACAAAGCACATAACTCATAAAGCCCAAGCATCTTGGAACAGTTGCCGTGGTGCTTTTTGGTGGTTTTGTTTGGCATTTTTACAAACATTCCCGTCTTGTGTTTGACGGTCCAGAATGTCTCGGCCTGGACTGAGCCCTTCCCTGTGGAGCCGTGTAATGGGAGCCACGCCGTCCGCCGGCCGTTGCTCGTCTTCTGGTTTGGGCTCTTATCAGAGCAAGATTAAATTTGATTTGTGACGGGTAGATAGTCGACATGTGTCTCTTCACGTTCTGCCGTTCTGCGGGACTCTACATCTGCCTCCGATGACTGCACGGCAAAGACTTGTTGAATCATTTCAAGAAGGGGTGAGGGAAAGCAATAGCCTCACCTCTGCCTTTTGGCCATAAACTAGTCTAAACAAGTGATTTGTAATTAATCCCGTGCCAACTGCTTGTCTGCAATTTGTAAATGGTTCTACCATCGTTTACCTGATTAGCATAATGTACCGTGACCCTGGAAGGCTTTGCTTCTTTGTGTAAAGGACTTCAGTGTAGACCAAAAAAAAACAAAAACGATTTTTGCATCAAAACAAACGTGCGTGTTTCTACTGTATTCTGATGCAACGTCTTGTGGTAGTGGCTCTTCCAAAGCAGCCTCAAGCCTCGTGCCCACTACCTCCGTCAGTTGTCCGTCACCCATTGACTTTGAATGGGGACGGACGCGCAATGCATTGTGGATCCGTCCGTTCAGTTGGAGCGTTCGCCACCGTCAGAAAGTTGAAAAATGTTCAACTTTTTCGGCAGCGACGGATCCGTCATCCAATCAGATCGCGTATGCAAATTTAAGCACTATGACGCGACTCGGGCTCGATACTGGAAAGCGGGAGAGCGGCGGAGAAGTTAATTTAAAAAATGGAGCGCGAAGCGATTTGATTGGCTGACGGATGCCTCTGCAAAGACTACTCCCCCATCCGTCAGCCACGCCTTCCCACGTCCGTTGACTGACGGTGCAGTGGGCATGTAGGGTCAGTGCGGAGCCAGAGGGGTGAAGACAGTCAGACTTGCATATAGCTTTTACAGACATTATAAATGCAAACGTTTTAAGATCTTTGCCATGACGAATGGATGAATCCTCATTCCAATGTTGCTCTTCCCTCTGGGGATCGTCGGTCGAATACAATTCCGAGGCTGGATTGCCAACCTTTTCCTTGAGCTCTGACTGAGCCCCATCGGTTGCACAATAATGGAGCAGTATATTAGTATATAACAGTGAGGCTTCAGCATCGGTAAAGGTGATGTTGGTGATCTGACCACCAATCACAACCGTCAGACTATGTAGCCCATCAAGTTTGACTAGGTGGTCATACGGTGGCTTGATATGTATACGTCTTGTGTACCAATAAACATGTGATCGTGTCAGGAAGCGCGAGCCGATCCGCCACACAGACTTTTGGAACTCAGCCGATATGCGTTGTGTGATACTACTGCTATATCGAGGTTAGCTGGCCATAAGGCCAACACTGCACTACCACCATACCATGGTAGAAATTAGGGTTGCCGCGGTGTGGACATTTTCACACCGAGTAATACACTCGTGTCAACACCGGTATTACCGAGTATAAACTTTGAAACTAGGTCAACTCTCCTCTCACGCTCGGTGACAGCGTCCGCCAATTCTCGGTGACGCCGTCTTTCTTATAACGTTCTATATATAATAGTATAATATAATTGTATCTATAATATCACGGCCTAAAGCTCTGTGCGCCTCCGGATTGCCGCAGCGCGGGGAGCTCTCGTAGGGATTGGGCTTCGGCTTCGCGGGGTTTGTTTACCAGCGTTGCTATGGTTACCTGTCTTGTGCGTTCCAACGGTTTATTACGGAGACTATCTATTATTATATATATCTATTATTATTGCATTTTTATTTTCTTAATTCTAATTACATGATTCATTTTTACTGAATTCTTTTTTTTATTACTGGAAAAAATAAATAAATAAATAACTCAATGTTGCTGGTGTGCAACAACACCGTCCTCAACACCGGTAACACCGGTAATACCGTATACCGCGACAACCCTAGTAGAAATGTGACAGCTAGGTGGCTAGGTTGTAGTGGTTAAAACCGAGTGTTGGAGCGCAAGGATATTATTGAGACGGGGATATGGACAATTTACTAATTTCTAACCAAAGATCAACAACTCACACTCTGTCCCTCTCTGTCCGCTCCCCAGACGTACAGCCGGTGGAGTACGAGGAGCCCAGCCACTGGTGCTCCATCGTCTACTACGAGCTCAACAACCGCGTGGGAGAGGCCTACCATGCCTCCTCCACCAGCGTGCTGGTGGACGGCTTCACCGACCCCTCGAACAACAAGAACCGCTTCTGCCTCGGCTTGCTATCCAACGTCAACCGCAACTCCACCATTGAGAACACCCGCCGGCACATCGGCAAAGGTAAGCGCCCGCTCCGTAGACCCCCCCCCCCCCGACGTGTGACACGGCGGCCCCTCGGGGTATGCTGCCGTGGTTGACGCCGTTAGCCTCTCCTTGCGCCCTGCTCCAGGTGTGCACCTGTACTACGTCGGGGGAGAGGTGTACGCCGAGTGCCTCAGCGACACCAGCGTCTTCGTCCAGAGCCGCAACTGCAACTACCATCACGGCTTCCACACCACCACCGTGTGCAAGATCCCCAGCGGCTGCAGCCTCAAGATCTTCAACAACCAGGAGTTCGCCCAGCTGCTGGCCCAGTCGGTCAACCACGGCTTCGAGGCCGTCTATGAGCTCACCAAGATGTGCACCATCCGGATGAGCTTCGTCAAGGTGCCTCTTGAAATGCGTCACGCTGTATGACGACGTGCGAGGGTCGGGCATACTCGACACACTATCTGTGTCAAGTAATCAGTCGATCACACGCGTGTGTCGTGGAATTTAGGGGGATTGTACCGTAGTCTGTATCGAGGTTGTTTCAGGTTTCCCACGAGCGTATCTTCAGCTGATCTTATTCCTGCCTCATTTCACAGGGCTGGGGAGCGGAGTACCACCGACAAGATGTCACTAGCACCCCCTGCTGGATTGAGGTGCACCTGCACGGGCCCCTGCAGTGGCTGGACAAGGTGCTGACACAAATGGGGTCCCCTCTGAACCCCATCTCCTCCGTGTCCTAATGAGGGTCCCTGGGGAGCTATGGGGTTCCTTTTCACTTTTTTTTTTTAACAGTTTTTTAAGTGTTTTTGCTGATTCATAATTTAAGGTAGATAAAGGACAATATTGGTGCTGTTCTGACCCATCGCCATCACCACCTATTTCCTGTGCCTTAAAATGTTTGAGGACACGGTGTGCTTTCTCCGTCAGCCTACCCAGTAGCAGGACAAATACATGATGTTTAAAACAAACAAAACAATAATTGAACAAAAAAAATCCAATACCAAACCTACCAATAGATTCGCATTTAACCTCATCTTTTGTGTTTTCATTCATTGAAATAAATAACATGGCAAATCTGGACTAATATTTCACCACACTACATGTTAATGCGTTTTAAAAAGATAGGTGTAAAGGTTTTAAACCATGCGCTGTGTACAGCTAGGTGAAACACCTCTTGTTTTAACGTGGTGGGACGTGGCAATGAGTCAAAATGATACTGGTGGAGTCTTTTTTTTTTAACGGCTGACCTGTTTACACTTACTGTGGGAGGGGATCTTAAGTCTGGCTAGAGAAGCAGCAGCCGCCTGGATCCGGTTGTTTTGATAAAGCGAGTACCGCTGCAGGGGAGTGAGAGAAGCCTCCCCTGCAGACAAAGGAAGGGCCCGCGTAGCAGCAATGACATGGACAAACTACTGCTCGAAGTCACTACCGACCAACAGCCGAACTTCAGGGCCCAGCTCCCGGCCGGTGTCCGGCTACGGTTCAGTTTTTACTGTTTTTTTTTTGTTGTTTTTTCTCTCCCATAAATGATTTATCTGTTTAGTTTTTAAAAGACAGATTATTCTTCTCCCTATTAGGCATCAATGGAATTTTACAGCACACTTTCATTTTCCATACATTGTCTAAAAAAGTCTGATATGGACATGTGATTTATAGAAATAATTGTTTCCTACTAGACTCGGATTTCCCAAATGCTTCCTTTTTTATAGTCTCTACTGCTAGAAACAGAGGGACGGCCTTTTCAATAAAGTATGTTTGGCACCTGACAGTCTTTGATATGGGAGAACCATGGCTGAGCATGTTGTAACATGCCATGAGCTAATAAACTGATGAATGTTACATCTATTGCAATAGAAGTAGTCTTTTGTGATATAATGGAAATGACTTGCCAAGTCTCTTTGTACTTTCATGTTCAAGTGAATGAGTGACTGTACTTTCATACTCACTGTATTAACAAGATTGTGCATTTGTGGACTTTATTTAATTTCTCTTGTGAAGGCATACAAAATATAGGTGTGGGTACAACAGCATAACACTTCATTAGCACAATAAAATAAACAGGTTATTTGTTATCGATGACAATTTGTTCCTGTAATTATTTTTTACTTTGTTTTGTTTTTCTTAGTTTTAGAAAGTATATTGGAGTTTTTATGAATTGTGTGGAATGCCAGATATTTATCACCATTTGGTTACTTGAAAATAAGTATTCTATACCTTGAACCTTAACAATATGGTAATGGTAGTAAGAATCACAGAACACGTTACTGACTAGAAGTTTGGCACATTAACCTCCATCAAGACAATGTGTAGAGCCAAACCCTTCTCTGTTACTGCTTCACCCAGTACATAATGATGTATAACTAGAAGTTGAGTATTGCTGGCATATGAGGAAACTCATGACTCGTACGTTAATACTTTTCCTAGTTATTGCAAAAGGCTCAATTTCCCATTACAGATTTGTGTTACAAACTTAATTTTATATATGCTTTCTTGGTTTTCATTTTACAAAATTGCTTAATTCAATAATTAACTAAGCATTACTCTAACAATGCCCCAACTAAGCATGATAAATTGCCCTTCTATGCAAAGCGTGTGGTTAATGACGCAACCATGCCGCCTATTGCTGCAATCCACGACATGCGATGATCTGTATTTTTTCCGTTTATATTGCGTAAGTATATAAGAAAACTCTCATAATCGTATCTGTCTATGTTCCATACTGTTATCAATAGACGATCGTCTGTTTTTTTTAATCATTCCAGTATAGCTCTGAAACCATTGCCCAATGGGCGGCTACTACCACAGGGAAAAAAAAAAAAAAAGAATCGTCCGAGTTGTACAACTTCCTATTGGTCCACGTCGGTATTTACCGTAATACCCGAACGCGAATCACCGCCACAAAACAACACGAGAACTTCCGTTCAGGTGCACTGAACAAAAACAAACCACAGCTATACCACAGCGGGTGTGCACCGACGTGTTCCACGGTAAACGTTGAACACCGAACCGGATTAACGCGAATTCGTAAAGTGAGCCGCGCGCTCGACGTTAAACGGTGCGCGCGTGCCCCCGAGAAGCGACGGCTCTCCCTATTGGCTGAGCCGCCGGATGTGAGGTGGCCATCGGCGGAGCAAGCCAAAGATAAACACGTATTCACACTGGTGGGCGCAGGCGATAAATGTCATGATAAACGGGATCTGAAATGTTGAGATGCAGTAGATAATAGGATCCTATGTGAGCAGGCTGCGGGATTAAATATCGTGTTTTTTACCCGGAGTGAAGGTATCCGGTAGAGAGAGCTACACCGAGTAGGAGTAGGTGAGTCTGCACATACTGACAGCTGTAACATTACCTAACGCTAACCCGCTAATGACGGCTAACACTAGCTGTCTGGGCACATACACAGACAGCAGAGGAGGTTAGAGACTATAAAGCACCTTCATAATGATTAACACATAACGCAGGGGACGTTAGCAGGACGCTAAGAGGTTAGCCGCTAACCTGTGACAGGGTTAGCCTTCCAGCTTACCTGTCGTTAGGTGCGGTAGCTAGCTAGCTTCCGTACATATAAGGTGATCTAGCGCCACACATTTGTCCACCGTGTTGCAGGATCCGGTTCCATGTTAAGCAATATTGTGTAGCGTTAATGAAGCTTCAGTTCATAAATCAGCTGCGCGTCTATTAGACGCGGGGCTCCTTGAGGTTGACCATCGCACTAGTTTGGAGTTTACTTTACACATGTAGGCTCTGACGCTGAGATTATATCTAAAGAAAATGTGAAGGTGATATTCTGCTAAGGAGGAAATGCACTTTTCTGAAGTCGGTGCCCTCAGTGATGTTACGTTGACTCCCAAGTTGTTAATAGATCCTGTAAACATTTGCCCCATCAACACTAGCGCAGTAGAGAACTAAAGCAATTCAATTTCTAACTACTAAAACGTTTGTTTACATGCATTGTCAAATGATTTACTTACTGAGACACAATCCTGCGTTCTGTCTGTAACTGCAATTATTCAGCAATGTTGCATGTTGTTGGAACATACGCTGCCATTCAATGACTGCACAGGTGTACTAATCCTCTTTCCAAGGCCTCAGATGTTGCCACTACATTTGCACCACGTAGTCTCTGGTGGTCTATTGACACACTAATCTTTATAATCTCACAAAGTTGTCTGTGACCTTTTTTTGACACATCATGGGTCAACGTTGGCTTTGCTGATCAGTATCGTCCTGGTTTATCACTCTAATGACCCATTTCTATAACTTTTTCCCTATCCCCTTTCTGCTGCCTGTTCCCGCTCTGCAGTGGCGTCCGTCATGGTGCGAGCAGTCTTGGTGACGGCCACCAGTCTGGTGCTGACTGGGGCTGTGGTGGCCCATGCCTACTTCCTCAAGCACCAGTTCTATCCAACGGTGGTCTACCTTACAAAAAGCAGCCCCAGCATGGCGGTGAGTCTGGTGTTTGGTCGACTACCCTATCAATCCAACTCAGTTCGAATTTGTATTTATGCCTGGTTCAAAACAGGTATTTTGTAGTTAGTGTCATAATGTGGACTATTGTTTTTGCCATCTTAATATATGCCAGTATGAGGACAATTCACAATGTATTGCTGTATGAACAATGGTGGTTTTTTACTGCATTGTTCAATTCTTGCCAATACAAAGTAGAAGAAAATTATCTTGATTTATTATCTGCAAAATAGAACAGTGTGCAGGAGAACCCAAATCAACTCTTATTCTAAATATAGTTCCTTTTGTCTTCCTTTGCAGGTCTTGTACATCCAAGCCTTTGTGCTGGTGTTTCTGCTGGGGAAGTTCATGAGGAAGGTGTTCTTCGGCCAGCTGAGGGCGGCGGAGATGGAGGTACCCTTCTGGCTACACTTCCATTGTATTCATGTTAAGGGGATGCGGTTCAGATACCTTTTGCAGTACTAGGCTATCATAGGCTTTGAGAGAGTCTCTATCAATTGCGGAGGCCTACTCGGATCCTAGTGATACGTGTGATTATTTCTACATGGAATAATGGCTGATCTTTCTCACTTAGAAGCAAGGAAAATGTATCTAAAGGTGAAAAATAATAACATTTAAAGGCATACTAAATAACAAATTGCAAGTCTGAGCCAATTTTTATAGTCTAGGACACTTTATAGTACGGTTCAGTTGGGTTCTTCGAACAGGAACCTCTTTGATTTCACACTAGATGGTAGCATTTGCACTGTAAAATTATTATTCCAAAACAATTCGGGAGTGAAATTACAGTGATGTCTAAATCATCCCCTCTGACCTCTCTCCCCCTGACCTCTCCTTCTGACCTCCCCCCTCTCTCCCTCTGCCCTCCCCTCTCTCCCCCTCTCGCGCTCTCTCCCCGCCCCCCCCCCCCCACCCCAGCACCACTGATTGAGCGCTCGTGGTACGCTGTGACGGAGACCTGCCTGGCCTTCACGGTGTTCAGGGACGACTTCTCCCCGCGCTTCGTGGCCCTCTTCACGCTGCTGCTCTTCCTCAAGTGCTTCCACTGGCTGGCCGAGGACCGCGTGGACTTTGTGAGTGACACGCGTACCCGTTGGCCCCACTGGTGGCTCACGCTGGAGTCCAGATTAGGGCTGTGCGCCCGTCGACAATACGTCGTCTGATGGTGAATGTCATCGGGGATCAGCAGTTCTATTCCCAGAGGCCAATTAGTTCTGATGTTATTCTGTACCGCGTGTTTTTTTTTTTATTTCTGAAGAGCCTTGGTCGGCCTATACTGCTCCAGACAAATAATGGAAATGGCCTATCAACTTATTAGGGATGGGTCTTGGGCTGGCAGAGAAAACAATTTCAGCCACGACATGAATCGCGATTCCAAGTCTGATCAAACGGAGACTCACTCCCCCATGCCGTAAATCGAATGAACCGCGTCCACTCTTATCACATCTTGACAGAAGATTATTTATTTAGAATTATTGCGTGGATTTTATTATTTTATTCCAAAGCTAGACGGCTCATGACTGCTTTGGCTTCGCTGATTAAATGTCAGGCCCTAGGTCTGGCTGTAAAAGTATTTTACTCTAAATACCCAGATGCGGATGTGATTGAGGTGTTGGTTGAAAATACCTAGCTTCCATTACCAAAGGAAATGGTGAGGCTCGTATACCAGCACCCCTCCTCCCCAAACTGTGGTGAGAAACAACCACCAACAGGTGGTGTAGTATGTGGGACACCAATTACAAATAGGGCATTTAGCTAGATGCTTTTATCGAAAGCGACGTACATCGCTTAATACACACCATTGACACACCGACGGCAGAGTGAACCATGCAAGGCGACAGCCAGCTCGTCAGGAGCAGTTAGGGTTAAGTGTCTCGCTCAGGGACACAGCGACACTCGGCAAGGACGAGCTGGGGATCGAACTAGACAACTGCTCTACCTCCTAAGCTAAGCCGACCCTGCAGACAGGACACCATCCTGTCTCCATGTGATGTTAAAGATGATGTATTTGACTGATGGCCAGACATACCATAAAGACACGGCCATTCTACCTCAAGATATTGGGTTTATCGTATTGCCAGCCTTCAGCTGCACTCCTTTCTTTAGTTATTACCACTAGCCTAGATATGGCCTTTCCCTTTTGTGACGGCGTTGTTCATCTTTACTCCCTTTCCTTCAGATGGAGAGGAGTCCCAACATATCCTGGGTGTTTCACTTCAGGGTGCTGTGTGAGTAAACATAACGAGACACCCGTTTCAAGGGCCGGAACATTCATCCTCCAAGTTACAGTTCAGTTGCAACTTGGAGGATTCCAGCGAGCTGCTGTGCCACTCTCACACAGACGCGCGCGGGTCTCAGGGGGGTTTCTGTTGTATTTGCATTGACGCTGAACCTATCGCTGTGGCACAAATGTATTGGCCTTTAGACGGATTCATGTAAATGGTGGTGATTGCACCTGGCTGTAAACCATGTTGACAAAGAGGGGCTATGAAGGGTTAACTTAAAGTACATTTCTATAGTTTCTGGGTTAAAACCTAAAAGAATTTGTGAAAACAAACCTTTTGTTTGGGTAAGCAGTCATTGTGCTACATTTCCAGAGGTCGTAGATTAGAAGTAACAGGATTTCATTTCAACATCAAAGTTCTTCATCTGTGTCAATATCAATTGTCTACAGCGTGACATGCAGTGTTAACCAATCATAGATTGCCGGACATTGAAAAAATATTTTCAATGGAGGTCAAAGTTTACAAAGTTTGTACTTTCAATTGTCCGTCCCTCTGCCATGGTTAATGGCAATTATATATCTGATACACATTTTTATTAGATTAAGCTCCCAAGTAGATGGTGAGATGATTACTCAAAATACAATTTCCTATGTTGGGCTTAAACCATTGCACGACTCAGTCTGACTTTAGTTTGAAACAATTGATTGTTGCTAGAGATATCCAAATTCCAAACTTATTTATTCAGTCAAACTCTTTTTAAATAGGAAGGAAGGACAGTATTTGGGGGTTGTGTCGCCAATAGAAGTCATAGCTTAACCTGAGAAGGAGGGCTTACACATTTTCGGCCAAGATCTACAAAAGTGATTGCTAGAGTATTAACTGTGTAAGAGTAAAGGCCCTTTTTTAGATCAGATGAGTAGCGAATAAACTATCTGAAAAAGTGCATCTGTGTGGCTTCATCTCCCCTCAGCTCTCATGGGACTGCTGGGAGTTTTGGACTTCCTGTTCGTCAACCATGCCTGCCACAGCATCATCACGCGGGGCGCCTCCGTCCAGCTGGTGTTTGGGTTCGAGGTTGGCCCGGCTTGCATGAAGCTATCAAAACGTTTTATCTACCGTTTATGACTGCCGGTTTTTTATTGGTTATTTAAGTACCGGTCTAAATATTCTTATGCTCAAAACCAACAAACACCCAATTACAGATTGCTGGCCAACCCCAGTTCCATATGTGTACATATGATGAATGTAACTGGACCATAGCCACCATTGATCTGGCTCACTGGCCCCATGCTGGCGTTTGTTTCGGCAGTGTGCCTCTAAATGTGCAATGTGTACGATTTGTTAATTCAAAACATAAAAGAAGAATGAACTAGTATTAAGAGAATGTGAAGAGTATCAGTGTTGACGTCAGAGGCGTGCACGTGTCGTGTGGCTGAGATGTTTACCTAAGGTGGCAGGCTCTCACCGAGCCGTAGAGTAGCGAGCCTTGTACCACAAGAGGTCACCGTTACTGCGGCGTCAGCCCGCCATGATAGTCAGCCTCCAGAAGGGCTTATTCAAACCTTTGGTCAATTCAGCTAAGAAAATACGTGATAGAAGTAGAAGAAATTAGATTGCAATGCATCTTCTAGACTTAGTGAACAGCTTTCAATGCTAAAGCTAGTGTCGGCTTTGTAGCGAAAGCTTCTAAACGTGGCTACTTGTACAAGGTTACTGACTGTGCTAATATGTTTGCTAAGTTAGCTGTTTGTTTATGCACCGACTGGTTAGAATACATTAACCTTCAGGTAATATGCTGTCCCCTATTGGTTTATAACTCGAGTAATTCAGCCGTCTCTTGCATGTTGCACCTGTTTAATGTGTTGACATTTGAAAGATTCTAGAAATGGCGAACTACAACCCACACTGGCTGGACAAGAAATTCAACCCTAGCTGTGTGTGTGTGTGTGTGTGTGTGTGTGTGTGTGTGTGTGTGTGTGTGTGTGTGTGTGTGTGTGTGTGTGTGTGTGTGTGTGTGTGTGTGTGTGTGTTGTGTGCTGTGTGTGTGTGTGAGAGAGAGAGGTTAAATGTAACGGCTCCCTCCATGTCCTCCGCCCCCCCCGCCAGTACGCCATCCTGATGACCATGGTGCTGACCACCTTCATCAAGTACCTGCTGCACACCATCGACCTGCAGAGCGAGAACCCCTGGGACAACAAGGCAGTGTACATGCTGTACACGGAGCTCTTCACTGGTACGCTGGTCACCCCGCTGACCGCCTCGCTTTTCAACCCTGCGCTATATGAATAGTATAGACGTACACTGCCGTTCAAAACAATTGACCATTAGTACACAGGAGGAATGGTTGCTGGAAATGGGCCTCTCTACATCTATGTACATATTCCATAAAAAATCTGCTAGAATATTCCTTTACCATAATAACAATATCTACGTACTCTAGACTGTATTTCTGATCAATTTAATGTTTTCTTCATTGAAAATAAAAAGTGCTTTTCTTTAAAAAAAAAAAAAGTAAGGACTTTTCTAAGTGACCCCAAAGATTTGAACGTTGGTGTACATCCCCTAATGTATAACCATGAGTGACGCGTTGCCCTCGTGTCCTTCAGGCTTCATCAAGGTGCTGCTCTACATGGCCTTCATGACCATCATGATCAAGGTCCACACCTTCCCGCTGTTTGCCATCCGACCCATGTACCTGGCCATGAGGTGGGCTTATTTTCTGTTTTTAGACGGGTCCTTTTTTGTGCAGAAGCATGCTTTTGTTTTAGATGTGAAACTTCTCAGCATGATTAATTCATTTGTAGTAGGCGTCTGTGGCTCAGGAGGTAGAGTGGGTTGGATGGTAACCGCAAGGTTGCCAGTTCGATCCCTGGCTCATCCTAGCTAGAGTGTCAATGTGTCCCTGAGCAAGACGCCTCCCGCTGACTGCTCCCGACGAGCTTGGCTGTCGCCTTGCATGGTTGACTCCGCGGTCGGCGTGTGAATGGATGTAAGAATTGGCGAATGTAAGGCGATATTGTAGAGTGCTTGGTAAGAAAAGCCCTGTGTAAATGCAGTCCATTTACCAATTTTTACAATTGTATTACTATTTAGTTGCCCATGTCATACAGACACTGTTGTACCAAATGTCTGATTTTGCATCTGTCCTATTTGTTGTCTTTCAGGCAGTTCAAGAAAGCAGTGACCGACGCCATCATGTCCAGACGGGCCATCCGCAACATGAAACACCCTGGTGAGTCACGTGGATCCTCACGCTCCCGAGTGTGGACGTGCACCGTGTCGTTCTTTCCCCACACCTGGATATGTCCGCTGCGTATGTTCTGTCTCATTGAGCATGCCCACTATGTCCTCCAGGTACCCCGATGCCACTCCGGCAGACCTGCTGGCCTCCGACAACGTCTGCATTATCTGCCGTGAAGAAATGGTCACGGGTGCCAAGAAGCTGCCCTGCAATCACATCTTCCACTCCAGGTCAGACACCGTGTTCACCACTGCCTCCTGGCCAGCAGGACGTGTAGAGTGGGTTCAGCCTGGCGCCGTCAGCCCGGTGGTCGATTTATCTTCGACACACACACAACTGATTACAAACAATTAAAACTCTTGAGCTCTTGTTGATTACAGTACATAACAGTACATTGAACCACACCGCTCTGAACTTTTCATTACGTGTGCGTGCTGTTTTAGTGAACTGCACTAATTAATCTTTGCTGGGAGAGCAGATTTTAAAATGCACTTGTGGTGTAACTAGGTTCCCCTCTCTCTGCCAAGATCCATCGTGTCCCGTCTCGTGAACGGCAGAGGGGAAGCAGCCTTTTTTTATTGAAGGAATTTGACCCTTTTTTTTTATTATTCAGGGCAAGCCATTGAGAGCACGCTCTCTTTTTCAACGAACGCCCTGATAACAACATGCAAATAAAAACAAAAATGCAAATGTACAATAAATATACAACCAGAACATCATTTAAATACAATAAAATTAATACAATGGGACGATTTTAAAAAAGAGCTGTTTGAAACACGAGCAGTCCTTATTTAATGGGATTTCAAATCATCCCCTTGAAGGTGTGTCGTCGGTCCTCAGCCTAACGCTCCTCCCCTCCGTCCGCCCCCAGCTGCCTGCGCTCCTGGTTCCCAGAGGCAGCAGACCTGCCCCACCTGTCGGCATGGACGTCCTCTCCGAGCGTCCAACGCCAACCAGACCCCCGGCCATGCCCCAGGCCCCGCCCCCGGCCCCCCGCGGCGGCCCCAACGCTCCGGCCGCCCCACCCCCCAACGGTGATTCCCCCAAGAGCACTCGATAATTTAGCAAAAAAAAATTTGTTATGGGGGAAACGTTTAAAGTTGAAAAGATGTTGTATTGGTATAATCGGTCACAAAACCCCATTTATCATATCCATTGAATCAGTTTGACTGGCTATTGTGGTAACGGCAGTAGGTCAGGTTGCTAGTTCGATCCCCCGACTCTTCTTGGTTAGTGTGTCCCTAAGCAAGACCCCTTACCGATCCTGACGAGCTGGCTGTCGGCCCTGCATGGTTGCTCCGCCGTCGGTGGTGTGTCAATGTGTGTATGAATGGGTTTAAAGTCGCTTTGGATAAAAGCGTCACCTTAAAATGTTAAACACTCAAGCAAGTAGGGCTGTCCTCTGAAAGTCGATGATTGAAATCATCAGTCGGGAAACCTCGCAGTCGACTCAGTGAATCTGAGGCGACTGCGGGGGTTTTCCACTGTCATTTTTTTGTTTCCGCTCGGTGACAAGCGAGCGGAAAACCCCCAGCCATGGCAAAACAAGGAAATATTATATACAGCTTAAGAATTCATTCTTAGCAGCAGCCAGTCTAAAGCTATAAATAGGCCTACATATAAACAAACAATACAGTAAATAGGACTTTGACTCCGAAGAGACAGCTGGTGCCGTACCGAAAGGAGAGAGAGAGTGAGAGATAAGACAATAAATGCAATCAGATCGTAAACACGGGGCTCATATCGTGGATTATCCACTAGCCTATACATGAGTGTTCATTATCGGAACGCATTACGGGCAGGAGCCTAATTAAAACCCGACAGGAAGAAGGTGGCTACAATTCCGACGAGTTTGATTGACAGAAAAGAACGTAATGAGCGCAACGCGCAAGCATATATAAAAGGCCTATAGCCTACCAAAACAGTGTTAATAGAAAGAAAAATCATTTTTTTAAACCTCCAAAAGACCTGCCCCGCACGGCCGCAAAATAGTCGAATTTCTGAACTGAAAAGGCAGATCTGAGTCGGGGACAGCCCTACAAGCAAGCATTCTCCTAGGATTGTGACCTTTTGTTCCCCGATGATGTTAACCAAGAGCCTCCGCCCTCTCTTATGCGGCACACCAAGTGTACTCATCCCGTCCCTTGTTCTGCCCCGCCCTCCAGTGGCCATGGCATGCTGCATGCGGATAGTCATCCCTCCCGGCATGTTCCCCTTCTGGGTCCCTTCCCCGGGGCCCCTTCCTCCGCGGCGCAACCCCCGCCTACGGCACCCGCCGAGCGGACACCCCAGGCAACGGAGAGGCCTCCCCAGGCAGCAGGTGGACAAGAGCAGAATCGCATCCCAGCAGGTCAGAAGGCAGGTCAGCAGACACACCGCCCCACCCCCCGCTCGCTCAGCGGTGGTCAGCAGACAGCTGGTCCGGTCCGTGTGTTTTGTACGGTGGCTGCATCATCAGGACGGAGCATTTCACAGGGTCGGCTCGGGACCTTCTAGTGAAGGACGGTTGTGGAAGTAGTTCAGTTTTGTATTTTCTTCAGAGCTCTGACTGTAGGGCTCTCTCAGGAGGTCTTGTGTTCGCTAACAAGAGTTGATGTGTAAAAAAAAAAACGCCCCTCCGTTTGAAAGGGAACACGTTTAGGGTTTACCGTGCATGAATTCATTTTAAAATCACCAAAATATGAACGGTGAACAACCTTTCCCCGAGTCTCTTTTGCATAAAACGACTTCCCTCAAAGGAAGGAATAGAGGTCCCAGCGCATTCCGTAGAATACTAAGAAGAGCGCGCTTTAGGCGTTTTGTTTTATTGTGCAGTTAGCTGCAGAGAAGTAGACCCTGCAGTACGTTGCTCGATCGCACTCTGGGCTTCCCTTCAGCCAATGGCGGAAGGGATGAGAAGGAATTTATCATTTTGAAACTGTGTGTGTGTGTGTGTGTGTGTGTGTGTGTGTGTGTGTGTGTGTGTTGCTTCGTCAGGCTCCAGCTGGCCCCCTCCCACGACGGACCCGTCTGCGGCCCCGCCCGGCCAGCCCAACCCCGGCTTCGGGTTCCCCTTCGGCCCCCCGCCCTTCCCCTCCACGCCCTGGCTCCCCCCCCCACCCCCGATGCCTTTCGGTGAGCCCCTCTGGAGGGCATGGATGATGATGATGGGGGTGCTTTTAAAGGCCCAACGGGTTACTTGTTTGTTTGACTTTTAAAGGGGCACTGCTTCATTACTAATGGCCCATGTCTGTAGGGAATGTGCATATGTTTTTCAGAACTCTCCTCTCTGTCTCCCTCTGTGTCTCCCCCCCCCCCCCCCCCCCCCCCAGTGTCGTCCATGCCCCCGCCGCGCCCCGTCGTCCCTGTCTGCGCTGTCGGACGAGGAGCTGGGTGAGCTGGAGGCGGAGGGCCGACGGGGCCTGGAGGCGCGGCTCCAGTGCCTCCACACATCAACTCCACACGCTGCTGGACGCCGCCGCATGCTCAAACATCCACCAGTACCTCAGCACCGTGGCCACGCTCACGTGAGGCGCCCGCCTTCAGAGCCTATGAGGACTAGTCTATAGGTCTATGATGACTAGTCTATAGGTCTATGATGACTAGTCTATAGGTCTATGATGAGACTAGTCTATAGGTCTATGATGACTAGTCTATAGGTCTATGATGACTAGTCTATAGGTCTATGATAACTAGTCTATAGGTCTATGATGACTAGCCTATAGGTCTATGATGACTAGTCTATAGGTCTATGATGACTAGTCTATAGGTCTATGATGACTCTAGTCTATAGGTCTATGATGACTCTAGTCTATAGGTCTATGATGACTAGTCTATAGGTCTATGATGACTAGTCTATAGGTCTATGATGACTCTAGTCTATAGGTCTATGATGACTCTAGTCTATAGGTCTATGATGACTAGTCTATAGGTCTATGATGACTAGTCTATAGGTCTATGATGACTAGTCTATAGGTCTATGATGACTAGTCTATAGGTCTATGATGACTAGTCTATAGGTCTATGATGACTAGTCTATAGGTCTATGATGACTCTAGTCTATAGGTCTATGATGACTCTAGTCTATAGGTCTATGATGACTAGTCTATCGGTTTATGATGACTAGTCTATCGGTCTATGATGACTAGTCTATAGGTCTATGATGACTCTAGTCTATAGGTCTATGATGACTAGTCTATAGGTCTATGATGACTAGTCTATAGGTCTATGATGACTAGTCTATAGGTCTATGAAGACTCTAGTCTATAGGTCTATGAAGACTCTAGTCTATAGGTCTATGAAGACTAGTCTATAGGTCTATTATGACTCTAGTCTATAGGTCTATGATGACTAGTCTATAGGTCTATGATGACTCGTCTATAGGTCTATGATGACTCTAGTCTATAGGTCTATGATGACTCTAGTCTATAGGTCTATGATGACTAGTCTATAGGTCTATGAGACTAAGTCTATAGGTCTATGATGACTAGTCTATATAGTCTATGATGACTAGTCTAATAGGTCTATGATGACTTCTAGTCTATAGGTCTATGATGACTCTAGTCTATGATGACTAGTCTATAGGTCTATGATGACTCTAGTCTATAGGTCTATGATGACTCTAGTCTATAGGTCTATGATGACTAGTCTATAGGTCTATGATGACTCTAGTCTATAGGTCTATGATGACTAGTCTATAGGTCTATGATGACTAGTCTATAGGTCTATGATGACTAGTCTATAGGTATATGATGACTAGTCTATAGGTCTATGATGACTCTAGTCTATAGGTCTATAATGACTTTAGTCTATAGGTCTATGATGACTAGTCTATAGGCCTATGGGCCATTCTCAACATCCACAGTACCGTAGCCGCCCTCACGCCAGACAGGATGTATGATAAATCCCCGGTCTATATGTCCGGCTCTGACTCCGCTACATGTAGAGGGCGTTGGCTCAGTCAAGCCCTGTGTGAGGGCCATGACTGGGACTCAAATGAACTGACGAGGCCGCTGTTGGTCCCTCCCCAGCCCCCCCGCACCGGGACGAGGAGCGCCGCCCGCTCGGACCCCTCCCCCCCAGCAGGAGCAGAAGCCCCCGGCCCGGAGGAGTCAACCAGCAGCTGTGAGTGGAGCTATAACCAGCAGCGAGTGAATGGGACTCGCAGGGAGAGTGGGACTAGATCTAGAAGAAACTGAACCAATGACTGACTTAAAAAGTACTCTCAGCTTGGAGCAGGACCGGGGGCCGTTGGAAGTTACGGTTTAGGATATTGTTCAACTTGAACCAGAACTGACTCAAGTGAGTCTTTTCAGGACAGCTGATTTCAACCCTGAGGAACCTGTTATTGTGAAAAACACTTTTACTTTGTGTGTAGGTATAGAAAACTGCAAATTAGACGTCTTATCAGGTTGATTGTAGGGTTGCCGCAGTATACGGTATTACCGGTTTTACCGGTGTTGAGGCCAACACCGATTACTCGGTGTTGCACACCGGCAACAGCGATTTTTTATTTTTTTCAGTAATAAAAAAAAAAATGCAGTAAAAATTAATAATATAATTATAATTAATAAAATTTAAATGCGTAGAATAGGCCACAGTTCTGCTCTGTGCGAGAAGAGAAATTGGCGCGCCTTCCTTACAAGACCGGTAACCATAGTAAACGCTGGTAAAACAAACCCTGTGAAAGCCCAACCCCTACGAGAGCTCCCCGCGCTACGGCCATCCGGAGGCCCGCAGCGCTTTGGGCCGTGATATTATAGATACACAATTATAATTATATATACTAATTATATATTAGAACGTTATAAGAAAGACGCTTGTCACCGAGAGAATTGGCGCGCTGCCAGACGCTTTCACCGAGCGTGAGAGAGAAGATGGCGGGTTGACCTAGTTTCAAAGTTTATACCGTTTATACTCGGTGTGAAAAATGTCCACAACACCGGCAACCCTTGGTTGATTGACATATTAAAATACTATGCCAATGCACCTTGGACTGGCGTAGTTTTGGATGAGACGTATCGTTGCCGTGTTGACCGCTGAACCCGGCCTCTGTCCCCGCCCTCCAGCTGAGTCTGCGGGCGGCGCCACTGGCTTCACCCAGCCGGCCGACTCCACCACCACCGCCGCCGCCTCGGAGGAGCCCGAGGAGAGGGCGCCCAGCGTCGACAGCGAGGAGGTGGAGGAGGAGGAGGAGGTGGTGGCAGAAGGAGGCGCTGAGCCCAGCGCCGCCGAGCTCCGACGCCGGCGCTTGAGGAAGCTCGAGACATCCTCGTCAACGCAAGCCCCGCCCGACAACTGAAGGCCACCCCCTCCCGGCAACGACAGACCCAGCAGACCGCGGGCCGACGGCCCCCCCCCCCCCTCCGGCGACCAGGAGGCACTGCTCAGCCAGTTAGATTGGTTCTGTGTTTTTTTTTTTTTAAATTCCTTCTTATTTAGGGCCCCTGCAGGCCCGTGTCTCTGGCCCTAGCTCTCATGCCTTCCACTGGCCGGCCTTTTCTAGCTGCACGTCGGGACCCGGGTGGTGAGAGAGACCCAGGACCGCGGAGGAGAGAGGAGAGGAGGAGAGCGGTTGTCTTCTTAACTGTAGTTTTGTTTGGCTGCCGTTTGGACGACGACGTGAACCGGCGGCCGCCACAACCAAGAACATCCTTAGGCTGACTCCTGTTGGGAGGAGAACCCAGCAGGGGGTTCTCGGATCAGGGAGACTGGGCACGTTTTATTTTGTATGTGTTTGGTAGTTGAACGCTATGGAAGGTTGTCATCTGCCCTGACTGTGGACCAGACCCAGTTTTGGGGATGGCAGCAGGCTTCCCTTCACTGTATTGCTGGTCAACTTAAAACTCTGTTGGGACTTTATCACTAGCGGGGTACACAAAGAAATCTTGCTGTAAGACTGTGGAAAGATTACAACTCTTTTTCTTCTTTTTTTTTTTTGCTTTTCTTTTAGATCTCGATTTTTGTTTCCATCTGGTTTGTGGAGGTCTTGGTCACCACAATGTTACATAGAGGCTATGTAATTGAACCTGTACATACTGTAAAGAATTTTAATAGTATGAACTGTACATAATGCTAAATAAAACTGCTTAAAACAAACCGGCTTCAATTAAACAAGTGCAAGTATTTGTTGTAAGACTTATTTTATACAGTGAATCACTCTACTGCCTGGGATACTGTCAATCTTCTGGCTATGAAAATTGTGGCTTACATCTAGTGCCAATTAGCTCATTCTTAACAATCCTTAATCAAAGTGATTTGCACCATTTTAAAGAACACCTAATAATATCAGATGTTGGGGAAACTGCATGCAGTAGTGTTAGTCTTGTTTTGTTGTAAACATTAAGATATTTTATTAGATTTCTGGGTGGTGCCTACATTGGGAGTAATTCAGGTTTAAGTCCAAATTGATTCAAAAGAAAGCATTAACTGTATCATGTTCTTATATTTACCATGGTATTCGACGAGGCCATTAAGGTCAAAGTAAAGACTGTTTGCCTCTGTTCAAAGAGAAAAATCTTTTAATGATACTAAAAGTTATAGTTTAAAGTGGATTAAATTGGCCCAATGTTAGAAATATGAGAACTTTCCAGAAACGCATCGTTTAGGTTGTTATTTTGTAAACTGGCTCCTTTATTTGTGTGTTGAAATATATAACACTAATTAAAAAAATAGAATTTGCTTCAGATTCTCCCACAGAAAAGTAATGCATTCTTACTCGCTGTGGATCATGGATCCTCATTATAGCTTTCCCAAATATCAGTGCAATAAATAGACAAGAGCAATAAAATGAATTATGCACTGAAATGGTTTTGGCGGTCATTGTGGTGAGTGTTGCATCCTGTTGAAACAGGTAAACCTTAAGATAAACATACAGCAGTGCATTAGAGGAATTATTTGAGGATTCATAGATATGAAAAAGCATTAACTTTTGATAGAAATAAGTTATAATATACAATCTGTTTTAAAAAAACAACAACCAAGTCAATTATATTAATTCTCTAAAAAGTACAAAACTAAAGCACACTTTGAGTAGAAAGTTCCAACAGCACAGGTATTAGGGTAATTAGACATGGCATCGTACCCTAATTGAAATGATTCATTAAGAAGTTAAAAAAAAGGTCCAGAAACATGTTGTATATGATAGACCACAACAATACAGTCGTTGGAATCGGAGCAACAAACACAGCCACATGAGCGTGGTGTTTGCTGTGCAACCGGAAACCAGGTTTATACTAAAGAACATTTTAAAAACAAGTAGTGTGAAGTTTCCAAGTTAAAAATGTACTTCTTTTAAGAAAAGAAAAGTGTGAGCTACAATTAATGCTTTGTTACCTGAAATTACATATCTCGGTTCCCTGAGGTTTAAAGTGCAAAGCTCTGCTGGCAGAGCGCGCACCGGTACTGCAGGCAGAGCGCGGTACTGCAGGCAGGGCGCGTGCTGACGGTGATTGTAATCTCCTGCCCCCGGACAGCTCAGGCTGCAGTTGTTAGGGGTGGAGTACCAGCGAGTGGTCCTGGGCGGGGCGGTTACTGGCGAACAGGAGAGGGGTGGTCACTTGAGCCGTACGATAGCGTCTGAATGAAAGGGGGCAGATCACCAGAGTTATCCCTCAAACAATACATCTCTGTCCCAGAGAGGCAAACACAGGGGGGGCCATAACACTAACGATGGGTCTGCCTGTTTATGCACCAGTAGGGTAGTAGACTCAGTCCGCTGTGCCCTGGTGCCATTAAAAGGAGCCGACGCATCCTAGTGTGGTTGAGCCCACACCCATGTTTGTCTTCCGTGGTGTGTGTACGTGTACAAGAGTAGAGCGCCCACAACACTGGAGCCCGGCACGGGACGGTACCTGGACTGCGCGCCGCGCGCGCTGTGAATCCCAGGGCAAGGGGGAGCCGTCCTCACTGGCCCTTGGGGGTCGTCAAAGAAAGTACGGCCTGGGCAGAGCTTGGGGTGTCGGCCATACTGCTGGACTGGGGGGGGGGGGATTCCTTTGTATTACTCGGTCCGGGTAAATGGTTAATTACTGCATTTAAACAGCGCATTTCGACCAGGCCACTCCCAAAGCCACTTTACAGTACTGCTCACCATTCAACTCCATTCATACACCCATTCATCACCGACGGGCTACACATCAATACCTCCTCCCTCCCATGAGGCGGGCACTCACCGCCTCCTGAGCCGGCCACCGCACCCGGAATTATAACACAGCAGCGTGGTGGGCAGCCCCGCTCCCCAGATGAGGAGGATGGTGCAGCAAGCGTAGCCCCGGTCGCCCAGTCTCACGCGCAGGTCCGCCTGCCAGGGGGCGACAACACCAAGTTGTCAGCAGGGGGCGAACAAACCCAGGGGGAGGACAAACACAAGGCCAGGGGGGGGGAAACACAAGGCGTCCCGCAAGGGGGAGAGAAACAAAAGCCCCA
>OLKM01000204.1:0-18001 GCA_900291075.1 Melanogrammus aeglefinus
CCTAACCAATGTGACATGCCAATTTAACTCGTTGAATTCTCATTTAAGATCAAAGAGTAAATGGCGAGACAGAAGAAATTGTGAAAATGTGATCCATAAGGAGATGCTAACATTTGATTCGCTTTTGTCAATCGTCACTAGTTGTTTATAATCTGCAGCTCAAAGTTTTATCAGGTGTGACAAATGCTGTCATCGTAACTATTTGCTGTGTCTGCTTGCAAACTGTTAATAAAAGCACTAAAGATATTTTTTTCCAATAGCCCAAAGGATGCTGCCGGTAGTGTCTAGGGGACGTGTACGGAGCGCTAGAGTCGCAGCAGTGGCCTGTTTTGAGTATGACACAGACTACGTGTGGTGGTGTGATGGTAGATATCCTCTGAACTCTACTTGATGCCGCTATTGGTGCACAAAGAATAGAAAAACAGCAACACTGATGTCGTCGAAATATTCGTGCCTTGTTCTTATTTTAATTATTATTTGTATGAAGCAATATGTGATCAGCGCTGGAAAGAGGAGGAAAGGAATGACAATTCACAAAACACTCTAGCGTTGGGGACTCAAGCATTTCTCCACAGGCACGATTTCTGGTCAGGGAATGACGTGAGAAATGGATGAACCCCATTTGTCAAGCTTGTGCTAGTGCGTGCTGAAAGTAACTTGAAAGGTACATGGACATATAGAGCACATTTTCAACCCTATGGCAAACTATTGTAAGCTCTCGACATCATCCGGTACTGGTGTTCCCGGCCTAAGGATACCGAGAGTGGGGAGGAAGCTCTTCTTTCTATTGGTGGAAGGACTGCACTAAATTGCAGTAGTCATATCAAGGTCCAACTCTGCTAACAACTTTTTAACATTAATATATTCTCAGATAATGAATGCAGTCAAGTTTATTATAAAAAAGCCCAAACATTTTACATTGCAGAGGAGGTGTTATTATTAATGGCAAATGTAAATTCCTGAAAACCCTTGAATAAAAGATATTGACTAATGAGTAAAATGGATGAGAGTAAAAGAACAATAATGAACTTCAATCAACTGTTAATTATGTAAAAATGTACTGCGGCAGTACAATATTGCATAGTACTGATCCGTACAATTTTAATTTGATAGTTGTTAAGATTTAATGAGAAAGCATTACTTTGAATTCTTCAGAAATGAGCCGCGGAGAATACTGGGAAACGCATCTGAGGGTCATGATCTTCCTTTCTAAATCATATACTATCTTGAGATTTTGTAGTTATTCGAAATGATGGAATCGTAATTTTTTCTAAGTGTCATACTGAGCAATAAAGTTTATATTATAAATATGGAAAATTACCTATTCATTATATCTTAGCTGAGATATACTGTATCCCATGGCACTTTTTTATATATTTTATGTTTCAGGTTATATAATATCACGTAATGCACTCAAAGTTTACGACACACAATACACATAATGATCTCCTGCGCATTACGAGGAGGCCATGTACTCTCAGAATTGTCCGTGTGATGGAGGGCGGCGCAGCTCAGTAATTCCAGCGCAGCCTAGTGCTGTTTTTCTGATCACTTGAACGATGGCCTAGCGGCCTGGAGTTCATGTAGCCGCTCCTGCCATCCCTCCCGCTCTACCCCGCGTAAATTCAATAAACAGGCATGAGAACTTCCCAGAGCGCTAACCATCGTATGGGTGGGGTCTGATGGCTCAGTCTGTCCAGCACTCGTTTCCCAGTCGGTCCTAAGAATTAATAAATAGAACAACACCCGCGCAACGCACCATCCGACACAGGCACGGCTACAATAACACGCACAAGGACAGAGACACCACATGACACACACACGTCACAGAATGTACGACAACACACACACAGCACACACACACACACACAGCACAGCACGACAAACACACACACACACACACAGCACACACACACAGAACACAACACACAGGCCACAAGCCGAAAACATATAGGCCATCAGGCACTACACACACACAGCACACGACGACAGATGGCACACACACACACTATCACGACCAACACACACATTACCGAGGACGCACACAGCACACACACACACACAACATCACACACACACAGACCACCACACATGGAATGCACAAACACAGGCTCCGACAGACCCACAACACACATCGCCCAGAAAAAGTAGGCATGCAGGCGACCAGACACAGACACACACACAGCACAGCACACCACATCATTGTGTCCGCACAGTTTCACACACACAGAGAGAGCACGCACATCACGCAAACACAGCACACCACACAAGGCGAACACACACACACACACACCAAAAACAACACACACACACACGACACACACAAACTACAGGAAGACATGCATACTTCAAACAGCGAAATGAGGATGTAGTCACAGACATGATCCAGCGCCACGAGGGCTGAACAGTTAAATGACTTGGGGGATCCTTTATGATCAAGCGATCCACCACAAGCAGGCTCCCAGAAGAAATCACGGCAGGGCCACTAACGCTGGGTTAGCTGGAGAAGGAGATGAGCGGACGCGGAGAGGAAACAAAGCGCCCCTCCGTTAATAATGTGGAATTTGATGGTTTGTTTTATCCTTACCTTCATATTTTTATATAAATGTACGTTAAGTTTTGTGGTTTTTATGCTTTTTTCCTTGAAGTAAAGAGCAGGATACTGCCACAAACGGGCGGATGAGCTCCGATGGCTAAAGTGATGATGCTAAAGAAATCATTAAAATGCAGGAATTATTGGGAAATTAAAAAACTAAAAACGGTTTGTTATATACATTGTGTTTTTCAGTTTGCCAAATCCCATGATGGTGGAGTCAGACACAGGAAGGATAACTCTACTGCGGCGCGGGAGTACGGAAGGGTGGGAAAACTTGTGATCAAATGATGACCCAAATAACAGATACGGCGTGTTGTCTGACTCGAGCTGTTAGGAGCACCCGAAAGACCCACACACATGAAGGAAGGGGGAGAGGGAGAGAGGAGGAAGGGAGCGGAGGAGAGAGCGGGGTGGCGGGGGGGATAAAGTTAGCTGTGCACACGTGACCTCACGCGGGCCCATTGGGCATTGGATTTGCTAGTTGGTAGGCGTATACAGGTGAACATCCTCCTGTAATAACGATTGAAGAGGCTGAAAACAGCTTTGTTGGAGTCCGGGGAACAGATGTGCCATTCTGCACAGGAAAGCTGCTTGCCTCGGTCACCCATGTGAGTGCTCGACGGGAAGGGGGATGCAGTGTGGGGCTCAAGTACGCACAGGCTGGAGTTACCGTGCTATTCGGTGAACGACGGGGGGGGGGGGGGGCGGGGGGGGGGGGGGGCGGACTTGGTGGCCAGAACTTCTGCTGGAACAGTTAAAGTTGCTTCTGGAAATATATCTGACTGTAATGATTCATTCATGCTTAAAATATCTTAGTGTTAAATCATTTTTGAATTATTATTATTACTTTGATCGACTGAAAATAGAAGAACAGGTGACGACTGGGCCGCGTCAGTCAGTGGATGCTAAGTCCCAAGCGTTCCAAACAACACCTTAAACCAGAAAAAAAATCACCACCTCACACGCACCTCCACCTTCCACCCACCGACCCTCCCCTCCACCACCACCACCACCACCAGCGACAAACATCCTCCATACACCTTCCACCCAACCGGATCACACACCGACGCACGAACTCCACCACTCCACCTCCATCCACCACCGACCGGTCCACCCCTCCACCTCCACCGCCTCGCAGCCTCCACCACGCACCACCAACCCCTTTACCAGCCAACACGCCTCACCACACTATAAGACCTCCACCAGCGACCACTCCACCTCCACCCCCCCACCTCCACCACCAGCCACCGACCGACCACCTTCCACCCAGCGTGTCCACACCCAGCGGCTCCGACCCCCATCCTACCACCGACCTCACCTTACTACTCCACTTCGCAGCTCGCACCAAACCACGCACACCTGAACCACACTCCACCCCTCCCTCCCACCACCCCCACCACAGACCAACGAGCAGCCACACCTCTCCCCACTCACCACCTCGTCCACCTCCCACCCTCGCTCACAACCCTCCACCTCCAGCCACCACCACCACCACTTACACCACACGACCACACCACATCACACCACCACCGACTCGCCAACCCCACCAGCCCGACGGCCCTTAAAACCACCACATTCCACACACCCAGCTCTCCTACCCTTACCAGAGTCCTCAGAAACCGCGGTCTTATTAAAAACGCTGACATCGGGTGATCTTTGAGGCACGGGTTCGTCAAAGCTGACGATTTAAGTGCGACGCAAGCAGACTGACAGAGCCGCATGTACCAGAGCCGCTTGAGCCGCGTTCTCCTCGCTGTAGCCGCGTCCCAGCGAATGAAGAGGGTCCAGGAGGTCGCGTGGGCTGGGGGGGGGGCTTGGGGTCGAGGGCCAGACTCCCCCAATACCATCGATCCCTCTCCCCATCTGCCACACGAGAATGCCCCCTCGCGCTCACGCTCTCTTGCTACATCAAACAGAGTGTCTCTGAGGCAGAGCCGTGACTGCGGCGTCAACGTGACTGCACAGGCAAGAAGTGAGTCTCTGTGAACGCAGTGCGCCCACCAAATAATGTCAGTACATTTGGTGTATGGTTCCGCCCTTACCACTACCCCACCCCACCCCAACCCCCACCCCTCCCCTTCGATAATGTGAGCCGTTCTTTTCCGCCATAGGACGAGGAAGAAAAGGAAGAAAAAAAATACAAGGAGTACGTATGCCCACAGTCCAGCTCCACAGCCTGCAGGCCCTGGGAGCAGAACAGATATCGACAGATGGTGAGATCACACTGGCTCGGTTCTGCCCACAAGGACAACGTCTACCTATTTAGGTGGAGCTAATGGTGTCTGACCTCACGTCAATGGCTCGCCCCCGTAAACTGATGTTTTATTAATACACACGTGCGATTACTGTGCGTGTGTGTGAGGGACAAGGAATAAAGGAAATAAGAAGTGGGGAGGGGGCGAAGAAGAGAGAGAAAAGAAGAGAGAGAAAGAGAGAGAGAGAGAGAGAGAGAGAGAGAGAGAAGAGAGAGAGAGAGAGAGAGTGAGAGAGAGACAGGAAGGAGGAGCAGAAGAGAGAGTAGACGAGAGAGAGAGTGAAGAGAGAGAGTTTATGAAGGAGAGAGAGAACACTACAGTCACGTAATCGTGGGAAAATGGGGACTGAGCTGAGAGGCAGCAAGCTGGGACGGCTGCATCATGCCCACACACGAATGCCGCCCGCGGAATGATATTTCCCACAGAAACGGGTACAAAAACACAGGCAACGAGAAGCTAACCACCAAAGCACGGCTGCCGGACATGACTGAGTGATAGCTTCTGCGTTCATTGGCACTGTCATGAAATAAAGGGCCGATTTAACCGTGGTAAAGATAAAAAGAACCCTAAACAAATTATCTGTATTTATTGCAGTCAAGTAAGTTGTATAAAAGCTTGTGAGACGCATGGCGAAGTGTGGAGGGGTTTTTATGATAAAAAATGCAATAGGAACGAACGGGCTTCGTAGCCAGGCTCTAGTGTTTTAATGTACAAAGACTGACGCGTTGTTTCTAATGTAGTCTTATCTATTAACCTGGGCGCGCCATCGAGTGAAGGTTTGCCATCCTGCCTGGTCGCTCTCAGCCGCGCACCCAACCAGTTAGGAACGCCAGCCACATTAAAACAACGCTCACACAGGGACGTTTTTACGAATTGTTCTCTCGCTTGTTCGTCTCACTTAGTTATAGAGTTCATTAGGAGCTGGCAAAATATAAACAAATGAAAATTGGTGAAAATGAATTGTCGTCAGCGTCAATGTAGCCAATCAGGCCCTAAATGTTGCGAAGAGAGTCCCTACTGTAAGAAGCCGGGGGCCAATGATTGCCATAATGTTGGAGGTGGTCCTTATGGAAGGAAATGCGTAAAATGATAGATGATGGGGCCACCCAGCAGCACTTGTAACATAAAGGTCTAAATTTTTTCCAACATGACAGGCGAAAGACTCTGTAAGAGGCCTGAATAGATTGCAGCTCCATTTCATTTAACTCTAGCTCATCGTCAACAGTTGTGTGTTTTGTCTTTGAAGAAAAGAAGCGGGCCCTTGACCAATGGGCCCTTGAATGAGGAATAACACGGCTCGACTGTGCTGTCTTTGATATAGATTTGAGATATAATGACCTACACGGAGAATTATCGTATCGAATCCAAAAGAGTTGCGGTGATATAATGATTTGGATCAATTTTTAATTTTCGAATTATTAATTAATTTCAAATATGAGCATATTATTAATTACCTTTAGAGGAACATAAATGCGGGTAGAGAGACTAAAATTAATTTCTAAAGATGTCAAATATTTTACAGAATTGGTATTAACAATTTCCTGATATAAGTAGTATAATAAAGGCATAATTTCTCATGACTTGACTTAAACGCAATCGCAATGAAATTGAAATGGAAAATGTTACGTTTCCAAGTCCTTTTAAAGTTCATCCCCTAAAGTGGTGGCCCACAGCTGAAACAGCATTTTGATTTAGATACAGCAAGAAAAACATCTGCTTTGGCCTACTTTAATGGACCACGTCTTGTCTGCGGAGCTACATTTTCCTTTTTTCCCTTTTTTTAATAAGCTGTATAATAGTAAACCTGGTCTTTTGAATGTGACGTTTTTATGGACTGTTTTCTTGTGTTTGGAGTTCTTCTTTTGTCTGTCTCTCTGTTGCCGTCCACCGGGGCTGTGTTGCGGGTCTGTCGCCGGCCGTCATCCCCCTCGGCCCGGGGGCAGAGAGAGGGAGAGACCCACATCTTGAAGTGATCCCGACCTGAGACGGAGGGCCCGTCCCCCCGGCTTCTCGGGTTAAAGGAGGAGGCCCTCCGCAATGTGCTAGAGATATTAGGGAAACTGGAGCCCCGCTCATCAGACAGCTCATTTGTCGAGGCTCTGCGGATCAGACTGGGAGGAGGAGGAAGGGAGCCCGCAGCATCACTCCGAACATCCAATCACATGTCGATATGAAACAACTGGAGCGAATTATGGAGGCCTTCAGGAATGTTAATGCGTTGATTGTTGAATCTACAAATGTAAACCATGAATTAAAAAAACCAGAACGAACCCATTCTAATAAAATATTTTTGGGCAAATGGCGTCACAGATTCATTGTTTTACGCAAATTAAAATGTATAGAATCGAATGACCACTCCGGTGGTTTTCCTTAATGCCCCACGGCCTTAACCCTGATTTAGGATTAATAAAGAATAACAGGCTTGTATATGCAGATGAGGACGCGCGGAGTTGAACTGTCTTTGATTCTGAGAGTGGAGATGCCCAGCCTGTCTCTCTTTCCATCCGCTTGTTTTTCCAGGTGGCTGACACCAAAAAACAACAACACCCTCATCGTGAAAGTCTATTGGCATCACGCGATGCAATCAAATCATTCTAAAATACGTTTTTGCAGTAAAGCACATTTTCCAGACCCGGCTATGATCCTTAACATATTGCCCGAGAATCAGATTTCGAATCCCGGAGCAGATAAGGAAACGTGATCCACGGGCTCCGACTCGGAGACCGAGCAGTGACACACAGAACTCATTTACTAATGGGTGGTTTGGGGTTTCAGGCCGCAGACCTGCGACAGTGCTCTGCTCATGGGCCCTGGAGGAGACGGGGAGGGTAAATCATTCATGTGGAGGACGATATGAATTCAACGTGTCTGCAAAATAAAATTAAGAGGCAGCAAAGCAAAGTAGAAACACTTATTTTTAACAATAAGTATACGTTTTTTTTTAACTGGGTTACAAATGATTTGTTCACACGTTGATATAAGCCCTATAAAATAACACATGAAACATTCCTAAATATAATACACATTTGTGTAATGTGCATTTCAAAGATGGGAATATTGATCACTATTAGATTTCCAACATTTGTAAAAAATACACTTCCCATAAATAATGAATCATGACTATTATCTATGATAGATATTTATATTATAAAAAATGCATTTAACACCCCCACACCACACACACACACACACACACACACACCACACACACACACACACACACACACACACACACACACACACACACACACACACACACACACACACACACACAAAATACCCGCACAC
Organism: Melanogrammus aeglefinus; assembly: GCA_900291075.1. NCBI lineage: Eukaryota > Metazoa > Chordata > Actinopteri > Gadiformes > Gadidae > Melanogrammus > Melanogrammus aeglefinus. The sequence goes on from OLKM01000204.1 coordinate 8,140, forward strand.
ACAACCAAATACAAGCACCCCCCCCCCCCCCCCCCCACCCCCACACACCCCCCCCCACACACACACACACACACACACACACACACACACCACACACACAACACACACACACACACACACACACACACACACACACACACACACACACACACACCAATCACCCGCACAAACACGCGCGCCCACATAGTCATTGGAGCACAACAATTGCTACTCATCACGTAGGTTGACTCGTAAACGAACACAAGGCCTATAGCAATAATAAGACGTTATTAAACTATATCACCTCGTAAAAATTACTACATAATTAATAGACCGTGCACTTTACCTACAATCTGCACTTTATTAATAATTGCGGGGGTTCCAGTCAACTCATCTGTGTATGAAACAGCCTGATACCTGGGGCAGTTTGGAGGCACGTTAAAGGGCCTTTAAGAGCTCTGTAATAACTGATTAGCATTTAGGTGTTCCGCTGCCCCCCTCCTGGCCCACGGTGGAACGGGACTGGGGGTGGAGCGCTCCGGTTTCAGCCCTGACGCACTGCCTCTGGGGAGGAAACGGAGCTGCAAACTCACTTCTGCTCGGCTGCCAGGGTATAGGGCAGCGGGAGAGCCAATCAACGAATCGCACAGACTCCCTTTAAGCCTGACATATCTCCAACAGGAACAAATTGTCCCAACAATCAACATTTGAATCTCCCGTGCGCATCGGCGGTGCAGTATCGCACGGACGGGCTGCGGTGTTTTGGAGACACGACAATAAATCAGCAGCCATAGAGAGAAACAGCTCGACAGTACCGCCATCGTTTTGGATATCAGCAGCGGCTCTGCGCGGAGGAGTGTGTAGACATGTCTATATTACCGTCCTTCGGTTTTACGCAGGAGCAAGTGGCCTGCGTGTGCGAGGTCCTCCAGCAAGGGGGGAACCTGGAGCGGCTAGGGCGGTTCCTCTGGTCCCTGCCCGCCTGCGACCACCTCCACAAGAACGAGAGTGTCCTCAAAGCCAAGGCGGTGGTGGCCTTCCACCGGGGTAACTTCAGGGAGCTCTACAAGATCCTTGAGAGCCACCAGTTCTCGCCGCACAATCACCCGAAGCTCCAGCAGCTGTGGTTGAAGGCGCACTACGTGGAGGCGGAGAAGCTGCGTGGCCGGCCGCTCGGAGCGGTGGGGAAGTACCGCGTGAGGAGGAAATTCCCCCTGCCACGCACTATATGGGACGGCGAGGAGACCAGCTACTGCTTTAAGGAGAAGTCCAGGGGCGTTCTGAGGGAATGGTACACGCACAACCCTTACCCGTCTCCCCGGGAGAAGCGGGAGCTAGCCGAGGCCACCGGGCTGACCACCACGCAGGTCAGCAACTGGTTCAAAAACCGACGCCAGAGGGACCGGGCAGCCGAAGCCAAAGAAAGGTTCGTCCCCATAAAGTTGTGGTTCTTATTATTATATCTGATCTGGAGCTCTGACTTTCGTCAGGAGAAATATTCCAGATAAGAGCTAATATTCGCATGCCTTCGTTGAGTTTTTACTTGTATTTTTAATTAAACACGGATTGTTTTGCAGCAAACTGAATTATTAGCTCAGACAAGAAACGTCACTGAACTTTGACCAGGAGCTCCTCTGTTTGACATTGTGCAGTGAATATTTAATCACATCAATATTTTACATTATTTTTTATTTGTAAACGCTTGAACCCCGAATTGTTTGTCATCTCCTCTCGGATACTGTTTTATTGGCTAACTTAATAAAAAGTTATAGTCTATGATGCTTTTTAAAAATAAGGTAAGAGTAGCCCTATAACTGCATCCCTAAACATCCCTCGAATTTAAATGGCTTGTATTTAAATACATTTGTTGTTTAAATGTGATATATATATATATATATAATATATATATATATATATAGTATATATATATATATATATATATATAATATATATATATATATATATATATATATATATATATATACCAGCTTGACCTAGATGTTATTTAAGGCCCTTGTTGTGTTTTCTCCAGGCCTGTGATTTAGTGAGGTGTGTTCACGGTTCTGTTGATCTGACACGTTTATTTACTTCCAGGGAAAACAGTGAAAACAACAACAGCGGCAACAACAAACAGAACCAGCTGTCTCCGCTGGACGGCGGGAAGTCGCTCATGTCCAGCTCGGAGGACGAGTTCTCCCCCCCGCAGAGCCCCGACCACAGCTCGGTGCTTTTGCTCCAGGGGAACATGTCCCACCCCGGGGCCTCGTCCTACCCCATGTCGGGGCTCGGAGGGCCGCAGTCGGTCCACGGCCTGCACGGACACCCGCACCAGCTCCAAGACTCGTTGCTGGGACCGCTGACTTCCAGCCTTGTGGATCTAGGCTCGTAAGAGCTACGTCCGATTCGATTTGGCAAAAAGAAAGACTGATAACTGTATCAGAAACTGTATCAAATTCACCACATATATGGAATAACACAATATAATAGACTGACGTATCTGTTGTTAATTTGGTTAAATACAACAACATTCGTTTATGCGCTTAATCCATCCTATACCCTCCATGGGCTCTGAGGTCTCCTTACTCTTCTGCCTAGAAACTACACCCCTCTTCGGAACTCTTAACTCAACGAAACACTTAACTGGTCTGCCCCTTTGCTTAATTTATGATATTTTGTTAAAATAATAAAGATTTATAGCAATTCCCTGCTATGGAAACTAATACGCAACGTTTTCGTTAGAGTAATAATTAGTTTCCAATAAAACAAAATTAATCAATCTGTCGTATGTGTGTTATTTGTATAATTATTTTCTAGAGCATTTAATTAATGATCCGAAACGGGCACCCAGTAGGAATCTGGAAGCCAGAATTCATTTTTAATTGATTATGCCAGACATTATTCCAATAAATAACATCACCTCGTTCAGGTAAAAAGTGAACAATATAAAGTAACATTATTGAGGTTTGGAGTTTTGGCCGTTTTTAAATGTTTTGTTCTATTTGTTTCAATAATGTAATTGTATTATTCTGCCTAAGCCTAATTTAAAAAAATCGAGTTATTATACTAACAAATGTGTATGAACCATTATATTACCAGGCTGTATGTTGATATTATCAGGGTGTATGTTAATATTATCCGGCTGTATGTTGGCCTTTCAAAGCTGAGACTCAGACTCACAAGAAGAAATACTTAAATGTTCTTAAGCGCGATCTGTTTTTAATATCGTCTGTTTGCATGCATATTTAATATAGCTTATTATTTAGACCGTGTCATCACCTGCGTGTGTAAACAGGCTCTTCATGCACGGCTCGTGCAGGCATGGTGTGCACGTGAGCCGTGCACGTAGAGGTTTCGAGCTGTGGATCACCGGGTCTCGAGCCTTGTTTACTTAACTCTGTCGGCTCACGCGGTTCCGGGCCATAAACCCAGTCCGCGTCCAGAGGCGGAGCGGGTCTCGACCGGGGGAGGCCCGTTGTCTTGTCATAAAAAAATGATTTAAATCTGACAAGTTCTGTAAAGGGCCTACTTCGAAAAATAATTATTGTAGGTCTATACGCTTAAGTAGGCTATATCCCCTGAACTTAGAATAACATGATAAAACACTGTCACTCATCTCGGACTTAACCTGTCATCGTCATAATCATTAACAGGAAAAACTAAATGTTTGAAGAAGCCAAACACTGATACGTTGTGTCGGCTATAGGCCTACGCCAGCTGCAAACTGACAACTATCAACTAACCAACGCAAGAAGAAGAAAAAAAACAATAGGCCTACTATAGTAATACCACTCCTACTCACAGCGACCAGAATACATCGACGTTCAGCCTGCTGCGTCAACACTCCTTAAAATAATATGGACTACATAATACCAAAAACTAAAACAGGATTAGACCATTCGTAGGGTAACAGAATAATAGAACGTATATAGCTACCCTCGAATGAACAAACATTTTCGCTCCTTTGAGATTTTTTCTAATTTCTGTTCAAAGACACAAGCAAATACAAGCCGTCGTGTGCTGCTCTCTTCGGCTCGCGTCAGGGTAAACGGTTTGGAGCGGAGAGCGGCGAGGATTTCCTGACAATAATCTGGAACAGTCGTTGCTGCAGCGATGACTGATTGCGAAGATTGCAGCGCTGCCGCGTTGAGCCGCTGGGCCAATGGGAGAGCAGCTCTGACTCCGTCAGACTCCCGGAGTCCCTGGGAGGCCGTACACCTCTGACTCGACCCCGGTGCCTCGACAGCCTATCAGATGCAGTGTTTCTGTCTACCTTCCCAATCTGCGCTCCTTTCCAAATCATGATTTTGTTTTGGGATTTACACGAAAAGGTGAACATTTTTTAAAATATGCTATTTTTATGTATAAATGTAGACAGAACTAGGCTATCTATATCACTATATTCAAGAATAGTAGGCTAATGGTTTATATTTTCAACATTGTAAACAGCTCTAATTTGAAAATAACAAGCCTAAAACATTCCGACCATAATGCTAGAATCCAAAAACCTGATACACCACTCAATCAAAAACAAAACAATAGAGAGTTTCTCAGTAGGTGAACTCTGAACTCCATCCTAAAACAGCCGACTAAAGCGTCAGTCACAGACGAGAGACATCCTAGCCCTCATAAAGCTATTCACATCTCGTGTCTCTGTGTAGGTGAAGCGACTACGGTCACACTGTGTGGCTCATTCATCACCAGAGACCCAACCTGACTGCAGCTACAGGGACCTTGCTCCGGGACACTGAGGACACGGGAATCAAACCCGGAACCTCTGGGCTGTAATCTAAACCCTCAGACCTCTAGAGCAGACTACCCCCCCCCCCCCCCCACGCCCCCCATAACTACGTGATGGATCATTTTATTGAATAAAACGAGAGCATGTCGAGCAGATCGTGGAATCAACCCGGGATTCATACCCGCTGCGTATCACATGACATGGGGCGCCCATCAGTCACCTTCAGGAAGTGTCAGAGACGGAATCAATTCACTATGGAAACTCTGACGGAGGGGTGGACGGGTGGGGGTGAGGGGTGGAGGGGGACTGTTTAATCATACTCTGATCCCCGTACTTCCTGAACCCAGGTACTGTTCCCTATTTGTTTTCACGTGTGTGTGTGGGTGCATGTATATGTACTGTATATGTATGTGTATGTTTGTATGTGGGTGTATGTGTATGTGTGTGTGTGTGTGTGTGTATGTGTGTTTGTATGTGTAGGTGTATGTGTGTGTGTGTGAGTATGTGTGTGTGTGTGACTGTATATATGTGTGTGTGTGTGTGTGTGTGTGTGTGTGTGTGTGTGTGTGTGTGTGTGTGTGTGTGTGTGTGTGTGTGTGTGTGTGTGTGTGTGTGTGTGTGTGTGTGTGTGTGTGTGTGTGTGTGTGTGTGTGAATGTGTGTGTGTGTGTGTGTGTGTGTATGTGTGTGTATAGTGTGTGTGTGTGTGTGTGTGTATGTGTGTGTGTGTGTGTGGTGTGTGTGTGTGTGTGTGTGTGTGTGTGTGTGTGTGTGTGTATAGTGTGTGTGTGTGTGTGTGTGTGTCTATGTGTGTGTGTTTGTCCTGTGGCTGAAGTGGTCCAATCCCCCCCCCTTCCTATCTGGCGGTCCGTACAACAACAAGCTGCAGCACCAGAGTCCTGGTGGCGGTGGTGGAGCAGTGTGTCTGTGTGCCTGTATGTGTCCGTGTCTGACTGTGTGTGTAGTTCCCGGCGCTCAGACTAACTGTCCTTCTGCAAAAACAAGAGGGAGTAGAGGCCGCCCGGCCATGAGCTCACCGCCGCCGCTCACAGCAGCTGCGGGGCACACACAGCAATCAGGAGGCTTTTCATTTGTCACGCGCCGTAAGTGGCGGTGGCTCTGCATCAGACTGACGTGGGCAAACAAACAGCGTGAGTAGACCCGCGCTGTACGCTACGCCTCGCCATACCTCCAGAACGGGGCTAATGTTTGCCTCTGGCAAGCTCTCCTCTCCTCGTCGCCTCCCCCTCTTGCCCCCCCCCTCTCGTCCCCACTTCCTCCTCTTCAGCAATGAAGTATCCTTTCTCCACGTTAAGGATAAAAGCCAAGCGCAGGAGACCGGCCGTGGATCCGGTACCACCACCCCCCCCTGTGTGAGACAATCCCAGGTATCCATAACCGCGGGCTGAGTGAGGGGGGGGAGGGGGGAGAGGGAGGGAGTGATGAGGGACAAAAGGATCTTTTCAGGTCTGCCTCAGGGAGAGAGAGAGAGAGAGAGGGGGAGAGAGAGAGAGAGAGAGAGAGAGAGGGGAGGGTGGAGGGCTGGGTGGAGACGCAGAAGAGATTTCCTTACCAATGATGCATGGATCTGACAATGTTTCAGCCTCATACCCAGAGGCCAAAGCAGGCTCCTGTACCTGTGTGCGTGTGTGTGTGTGTGTGTGTGTGTGTGTGTGTGTGTGTGTGTGTGTGTGTGTGTGTGTGTGTGTGTGTGTGTGTGTGTGTGTGTGTGTGTGTGTGTGTGTGTGTGTGTCAACGCACACATAAACACATAAACGCACACTTCGTGTTTAGGAGGTAAAACATTAAATGGAGCAATGACTCGTTGTTTATCTACTTCTATTTCGTCCCAGTATCCCTAACTGTTAAACGGCAGAGGATGAACGCCATAACGACACCATCAGACACCCCCACCAGCAGCCAGTGACTCTGGAGTGAGGCTAGGGTTGTGCTGCTCAGAGGATTATTCCCCTACAGTGAGGCAGCTGTAGCATCCTTTCTGCCTCCCGCTCTGGTGGGAAGCCTCTGTTCCGACAGGAAGCCGCCGGAGCAGGAGTTGAAAGAAGTATTTATCTCTGTCTCTGGGAGCGCTGAGTGACGGCTGACCCTGAGTTCATCCGGGGGAGGAGGAGCGCACACTGCAGATGATCCCTGAGACTATCAGCGTGTGGGTAGCGTGTTGTGTGTCAAACACAGGGACACATCATATACATGACCTGATATATTGGATGGGGGTGGGGGGGGGGGGTTTGATATCTTCCAAGTAAGGAATCGCAAAGGAAGGAGTTTCCCTGAAATGTGTCTCATGCATCTGAGAACTCGTCTCGAAGTCATGGCCTGAAGCCCTCCGTCAGGGAGAGCCTATCTGAATTTAATATTTACTATGCCCCTTCGTAATTTCGGTGTTTAGTCTTTTAGGAGATGAAGAGGATAATAATACTAATACTAATAATAATAATAATAATACTAATAATAATAATAATAATAATAATAATAATAATAATAATAATAATAATAATAGTACGATTTTATTAACAAAATCAGGTTTTAGTTTTTTTACGATTTGCTGTAAGTGCGAACTGTCAAGGAATATTTATAATATTAGGATTTATTATGTTTCATATACGGATGGCAATGTTCCTAATATTTGTCTGACATGATGAAATATCGTCTACAAAATACGATCAAGAAAGCAACCTAACTGTTTAACTAACACATTGCAAGTGAAGCAAAATGTGTTAGCTCTCACGGAGCTAGCTCCAAGCTAACTGTGATATCTATTCTCCATTCATTTATGTAGCACTGCGCGCAGCGTTGCTAGTGATGATAGCAGGAGTGCGTGGGGAGTAAGGGGCCTACCTGGGCTGAGGAGTGCGTGGGGAGTAAAGGGGCCTACCGGTGGGGCCTGCTCCCCCACTCCCTATACCCCCCAGAGGGGCATTTGGCTCAACTTGTCTCCAAGTCACCAAAACATACACAAACATTTCATCACACAACACACATACACACACACACACACTAAACACACACACTCACACATACATGAACACACACACAAGAGCACCCACCCACACACACACACACACACACACACACACACACACACACACACACACACACACACACACACAGCACACAACACACACACACACCACAACACACACACACACAACACACACATACACACACACACACACACATAGAGAAACTGGATCCGTATGCATGCACAACTATGTTACGGACCCACACTAAAGATACACAGTTACACACAAAGGTCAACACCACACTATCACCCATCTGTCTCACACAACAGACACCCACACGCACCCACACACCGAAGCATGGGTAAACACACACGCAAAAAAAATACAGACACAAAAACAACAAACACAAACAATACCACACACACAGAAGAGACACAGACACACAGAAGAGACACGGACACAAGCACATACACACATTCAACCCCACAAGGAAGTTGACACACACAGACATACAAAAAGAGACTCATACTGAGTAACACAACATCTGAGCTCCCAGAGTCACCACACCCTACTCAACCCTGGAGCCAGTTGGGATTTTCTGGGCGAGCGGGAGAGTGACAGCTCCCAGAACCTGAGCTGCCGTCTTGCTCCCTGTGCCCTTCAGCAAGGCACCGGAGAGCCGGATAGTATACCCTCCTCTGGTCCACACGGGAACACAGAAAAAAGGAAAACATTCAGGAAATGAAAGTTGTAACGCGATCCCCTGTGTGCCAAGCGTCTCCGAGCTGGGACAAAAGGCCCAGAGAGAGAGAGGGGGGGGGGAAGAGGAGAGAGAGAGAGAGAGAGAGAGAGAGAGAGAGAGAGAGAGAGAGAGAGAGAGAGAGAGAGAGAGAGAGAGAGAGAGAGAGAGAGAGAGAGAGAGAAGAGGGAGGGGGAAAGAGGAGAGAGAGAGAAGGAGGGAGAGAGAGGGGAGAGAGCGAGAGAGAGAGAGAGAGAGAGAAAGAGAGGGAAGAGAGAAGGAGGGGGAGAGAGAGAGCGGGAGACGAGAGGGAGAGAGATAAAGAGAGGGAGAGAGAGAGAGAGAGAGAGAGAGAGAGAGAGAGAGAGAGAGAGAGAGGGAGAGAGGAGAGAGAGAGAGAGAGAGAGAGAGAGAGAGAGAGAGAGAGAGAGAGAGAGAGAGAGAGAGAGAGAGAGAGAGAGAGAGAGAGAGAGAGAGAGAGAGAGAGAGAGAGAGAGAGAGAGAGAGAGAGAGAGAGAGAGAGAGAGAGAGAGAGAAGAGAGAGAGAGAGAGAGAGAGAGAGAGAGAGAGAGAGGGAGAAAGCAGGAGGGGGAGAGAGGGAGAGAGAAAGAGAGAAAGCAGGAGAGGGAGAGAGAGTTGTTTTAGGCAGAAGACAGCAACACTGGAGAGGACGAGGTAATAAATATATGACTTTCAAGAGGAAGGAGAGCCTGACGGAAATTTCACTCAGGAGAAATCAAGCCCAGAGGAGAACTACATGAGGGAGTGTGTGTAAGTGTGTAAGTGCTGTGTGTGTCAGTGTGTGTGTTGGGGTAGGGGGTTAAGGGGGGGGCGGGGTTCTATAGTGTGTGTCAGAAATACAACATGAAAACGGTGAGCTCCGTCCGCCCAGTGATCGACGACGCCACTGCAGAACAGAAAACATTGGATTTTACATTAGATAGAGGAGAGGCGGAAAGAGGAGACGAAGTGAAGAGAGAGAGAGAGAGGAGAGAGAGAGGGAGAGAGAGAGAGAGAGAGAGAGAGAGAGAGAGAGAGAGAGGGAGAGAGAGAGAGAGAGAGAGAGAGAGAGAGAGCGAGCTACGAGAGAGAGAGAGAGAGAGAGAGAGAGAGAGAGAGAGAGAGGGAGAGAGAGAGAGAGAGAGAGAGAGAGAGAGAGAGAGAGAGAGAGAGAGAGAGAGAGAGAGAGAGAGAGAGAGTTGGGGGAGAAGGGTGGAGGTCGGTGGTGGAGGGGGGTGGTGTGCTGCGCTTTAATGAACTCACTCACAGCAGAATGGATTACTGCGTGAGCCCCTCATGCGCGCAGAGCCCCTATCCCACAGATATTCATATAGTTAGGAAAATAAACTTCCCATTCCAGAGCCTGGACAACATTCCCGGCCGCTCCTCAGAGAACCGCTCTGTGACTCAGGCTCCGCGTTCA
>OLKM01000204.1:28134-40634 GCA_900291075.1 Melanogrammus aeglefinus
CACAATCCACACACGCTGTTATGTACTGTGTGTGTGTGTGTGTGTGTGTGTGTGTGTGTGTGTGTGTGTGTGTGTGTGTGTGTGTGTGTGTGTGTGTGTGTGTGTGTGTGTGTGTGTGTGTGTGTGTGTGTGTGCGTGCGTGGGCCCTTGCAAACTATCATGTGTTTGTATTTTGTGTTTTTATTCCGATCACATGAATTGATCCGTCCTGACACAGGACACGCCTGTGCTGTCAGAACCTACATCACTTATTACACGTAACTGTGAGCGCCTAGTGCTAACACATTGGAAACATGCCCTGTACGATGATACGAACACCCAGCACTATGATGCACCAAGACCTCCTGAAGGACCTTCTCACCCAGCAGCCTGCTGGCATCTTCTGGACTGAACCGACCAACAGAGACGAGCTTTAAGGGTGAATAAAGTTGAGCACTACTGTGGAAACCAATCCATGCAGGCGATGTCGGCAGAGCTGCTGGTAGGAGGAGACCAGTACACAGAGAGCAACGGCAGCCCTTCTGACCATCAGGTACAGGGGTTCAAATTCAGGCTGTGAATAATTTATGGAGCAGAAGGTTACACAATAGGTGATCCAGAATAAGATGGCGACCGGGCCACTACCCAGGGACGCTAGGCTGATGAACACTCAACCTTAGCAGCAGCGAGCAGCCAGACGATTCGTCAAGGAGGAATAAAGTCCTACTCAACATCTTGTCACGAGGACTCTTCAGAATCCAATGTGCGATAAATAATATTGAACTTGAAAATTGATAATAAATGTTTGTTCTGCCTTTTCGCAGTGCAATAAGTTTAGTTAATTTCTGGCAGGAGCTAAAACACAAGTCAGTATGACAGGGACAACTAACATAATGATAAAGTTAGACTAATCATAGGATTTAGATGACATGGCAGGTTATGTTATGAAAAGAAAATATAGTAGACCTTATTTCACAACGAGGGAACTGTAGTTTTCTGACAAAAAGGACTTGGAGAAAACGTCGAAAGTCTCTCCCCCTCTCTCAACCACACCCCTGGCAGCTGTATATGTGAGTGTGTGTACGTGTGTGTGGGGGGGGGTGACTGTGTGTGTGTGTGTGTGTGTGTGGGGGGTGCGTGCGTGCGTGCGTGCGTGTGTGTGTGTGTGTGTGTGTGTGTGTGTGTGTGTGTGTGTGTGTGTGTGTGTGTGTGTGTGTGTGTGGTGTGTGTGTGTGTGTGTGTGTGTGTGTGTTGTGTGGGGGGAGGGGGGGGGGGGTGGTTGGGTGCGGCGTTCATGCAGGGTGGGTGTATTGAAGCCCCGTCTCCCCACAAGGCGAAGATGGTTTGCTGAGGAGACAGTTCAGGCCCCTGAACGGGCCCCTGCTCGGGTCCCTTGGTCTCGTTTGGCAGGTTTATGTGTATATGACCCAAGAACACGGCTGAGAAATGCCCAAGGTGCTGAACTTCAACTTGGCGACAGCTGCAGAAACTCGAGACCCCGGTGTTTAAATATAGAGCCGGAATATCAGGAGCAGAGTTTGCCTGCCTGCACACTTTCTCACAGACGTCCATTCACATACTAATGCTGTGCGCAGCTCATACTGACACTCAAATACACCAACCGAACAATGTTGTTGTTGTTGTTAGAAGTAGGCCGAGTAGTAGGCCTAGTAGCCTCGTTGCATTAGCAAAAGTTGCAGTTTCTTGCTACTAACGGACTGTTGTTATTTTTTACTGTTGCTATTGTGGATAAAACTGTATTGTCCATTTTAATATTTACAACAGCAGTTGCATTTATATCAGGAAAAGACAAAAACCACCATGTATTTGCGGGACAAGTCTCCGGTTGCTATTTTGTTGACACCATGGAACTAGTGCGCCATCTTGCGGTGCAAAGAGAATATTACATGTCATTGTTGGTTCCCAGCTCTAAAATTCTCTAAAATTCGAACATCACGTTCATATTTTGTGCATGCCATGACTCCTAAATCCATACCGAAATGTAGGACGCAAACAGATTGCATGTAGCAATACTAATTATAATTACAATTTTTGCATATTGTCATAAAAGAGAATTTTACGAGAAATATCAATTAACGGTCTACTAAAATACATGTTTGCTAAAATGAATTCCATAAAGAAGGTAGGTTACTTTTTGCAATTCTAACAGCCTGACACATATGCCATCTTACATAGACCTACGTAAAATTAAAATAGGCCTATATTAATCAGCTAATCCATCATACGACAATATAGGTTTAAAAAAATATCTCTTTAAAGATGACGCAATGAGTGAAGATATAATAATATAACGTTTACAAAGATGGAATCAGCGTTCACGTGTCAAGCTACACGCCGCCTTCATATACTCCCTGAGTCTCTGTCTCCATCTAGTGGCTAGAATTTAGACCTGCATGCTCCGCAAGCTCATTTCCTTACACAAAATCATATGGGAATATATTTAATAAATTAATATTTTTCTATTCATTGGCAACACATGATTGTTTGATATGTTCTTACGGTTGTCGCTAGTTCTTACAAAGCAGTTCTGTGTTGTTTTTTGTCTTCAATCATTTTATAATAGTAGGCCTAGTCGCATTTAGCCATAAAGCCTGCTCGTTCTACTCTGCTAAAATGTATGATGGTCAGGCTAAACAGCGCAAAGTCGAATCTTATCTCGTACCTTATTTGGGAGACAGCATGGTGTGCATTGTCTGTCCTGTCAATAAAGTTCTCCCAGCGTGCGAGCGGCGACCTGGAGGCTGCAGACTCCGTGTTATGAGCAGAGTTTTCCCGCCACAATGCTGCTCCTTGAAGCTCACCTGGCGGCCCGCGCTCACGTCTCCTCTCGCGGAGGATAATTTTTGGACGAGGGGGTGGGGAATTGACTGTTCAATTAAACCTTATTGTGTGAAAGAAAGTATATCGATGATGATCTGCGAGTATTGATTGACTTTGCCGCGCTCGCGGGAGCCACGTAATTGCGAAATCTCGGCATTCTCGTGACGGCGCGCCGGTGAAAGGACGAGGTGAGCCAGGGTATCGATCCTCGCTTTGCACAATGCGGCTCTTCAAAGGATTAGCAGCCGATTTGAAGCTCGAAATGAAATTCTCGCGCACTTGAGCGCTCGTCAGATTGTATGTTGCTCTAAGTCTGCAGAAGTTTGGTGCAGCGCTGCGAACTTTACTCTGGTCCCAAAGAGTTTCAATGTGGGAGCGGGTCTGGACTGTACCCCGAAATAACGCATATAGCCTCGTCACCTCCGGGGGTCCTCACGTTAGTAGTCCTATAATACACAGGCCGAGGCCCTAACATAGACCTAGTACAACAACACCAACACCAACACCAACAACAACAACAACACATTGTGTGCCAGCATGTTAGGGTTACATTCTTTTTCCTGTCAGGCCGTCAAACCATATGCGAAGTTTAAAACCATAGGCATATTTACAAAACATATAAAGATAAATAATAATAATAATATATTTTTTGATTTATATTTAGACATAAATAATAACTAGTGTTGAATAAAACACATAGTGACAATGTCATCCAACACGTGAAACTTAGGCCTATTGGTCATTATTAATGTCGGATTCATGTTTTATATATGAACCAGCTGGCCAGGTAGAAACGTCCGGACTCAGGTCTACAAACAGCTGCAAGTCTCGTCCTGAATCCACAAACCTGGTCCTTAAACGTATCTGGTTGAGGACCAGGTGAGTCCTGATTAATCATTCCAGGCTATACGGAGCGGAAATGATGCGCAGTAGAGAGAAGGTGAACATGAAGGGTGTATTTCTAAGTGCGCAGAAGTTCCGCTCAGTTTATAAACGACTCTTTCCAACACGATGGGGTGGAGTTGAATGATGACGGTGTTAGACGGTTGGGTGTCTGGGTGTAATAAACCTCTAAAATATCGTATCCTCGTTAAGGAAAGAAGATGTCCTACATGTAAGTAGCCGATAGGCCTATAGGCCTTCAAATACATACTACAACAACACGCGTCGATCTGAAAATAATAACTGCATGTTTTTTTAAAATGTTCATTTTACATCCTGTATGGAAAGCAGAATAAATATATATAGGCTATATCATTTGAAACTGGGTAGGGCCTATATTAACAAAATAATAGACAAATTACATATACATGGCGAAAATGCCATCAAATAAAACAAAACTTATTGATTATTATTATCATTATTATCACTATTATTATTATTATTATTATTATTATTATTATTATTATTATTATTATTATTATTATTATTAAAAACGTTGAAATGTGAAAGGTTGCAACGGCTTGCAACGTAGAACTCGGCTGAAAGCCCGTTCTCTGTCCATGGTGCTGAAGCCTCTCTTCTGTTCCTCACTCAATGAGCTACAGCTGATCTGCTGTATTCATGTCAGCGTATAATATTAATATAATATTATTCCAGCGTGGGTCCTGAGGGTGTATCATACTAAAGACATTGAATTGTTTTGCTTGATACAACAGCCTGATTGTCCAGATGAAGTGAGCCCAAGTGACCGCAAGGGGTCAGCGTTCAGCAGCCTGTCGCTCAACGCGGTCACGACCAGTCAACACAAAGAAACAGGCTGATCAGAGGCCTGCAGACTGGATATGCTGCAGAGGAAAGCAATCATGGAAAATCACAAATTAAATGTCTACAATTGTATATTGCTGTACAAGCCATGCGGTCAGTTCAACAGTCGTTGGTTGAATGATTTAAATAAATACATTTAAAAACGAACCAAAAGGCCAGCCGTCATTAAGCCACACACAAAACACACACACACACACACACACACACACACACACACACACACACACACACACACACACACACACACACACACACACACACACACACACACAACACACAGACACACACACACACACACACACACACACACACACACACACACACACACACACACACACACACACACACACACACACACACACACACACACACACACACACACACACACACACACACACACACACACACACAGACACACACTGCTGATATCAAACTCAATAAACTTGAATATTTTTCAAGCATATCTACATTGAGGAGTTATTATAACGCGAATGTATCTATCCATCTTCATACAGACAATATGGCTTACTACTACAAGGCTACATTTTACATTAATTAGACTTATAGGAATAATAATAAAATACAATTATAATGATTTTAATAACATTAATAATTATTTTATTTTTATTATATTGTTTTTATTAATTATAATTATTATTATTATTATTATAACGTAGCGTTAAGTATATTGCGATCTCCTGCAAATTCAAAATCTATATTTGTGTTGGCGTCGAGTCTCTCCAAATTGACACTTTGGTTGAAAAGTGCAGATTATTATTATATTATCTGAGATTCATATGAACATCATATAGCCGAGACATATATAGAGACACAGAGGCATAGACACAGACATTGAAACAGATATAGACACAGACAGAGACAGAGAGACACAGAGACGTACAGATAGACACAGACACAGAGACACATAGAGACATAGACACATAGATATAGACATTGAGACAGATAAAGATACAGAGACCGAGACACAGAGGGACATAGACATACAGATATAGACAGAAAAACAGAGACATACAGATAGACACAGACACAGAGACACACAGAGACATAGACACATAGATATAGAGACATTGCAACAGATAAAGATACAGAGACCGAGACACAGAGAGACATAGACGTAGATACATACAGATATAGACAGAAAAACAGAGACATAAAGACACAGACACAGAGACACATAGAGACATAGACACATAGACATAGAGAGACAGATAAAGACACACAGACATAGACATAGAGACAAAGAAATACATCACAACAAGGTCAGGAGTTCTGCTCGCATTAGTGTTCCATGTTAATCTCATTAAATATGCTAATAAACCTGATAATATGCCATTCCAAAGAAATGAAATATGGAAGGCTTTTAACGTGTAGGCTACTTGAATTATAGTTGTAGCTACTTTTAACGATTATGGAAACGACTCCAAACAACACAAGACGGCTCCTTATGTCTCTTCAAATGTTAACATAATATAGCCTATCTGAACGAATCTAACCGACAGACACATGCGTTAACAAAGTTAATGTTGGTGTCCCCCAGACTAGTTTCTCTGGAGGGGGGTCCGTGGTCGCCTCTCTCCACGACCCCCCCCCCCCCCCTCTTTTGTTTGGGCGGGGAGTCGGGACCCTAGACCCCATCATTAGTACTGATTACTGCTGACTAGTTTGACAACCTTATTGACTGCGAGGAAGACTTTTTCATGCGTTCCCTGCACTTGCACAAAAGAAACGGAAATATTCCGCCATTTTGTCCCCATGATTAGAAAGAAATAGAAAAGAGCCCAATTCTCCCCCTCCTCACAGCCCGGTCCTTTGGCCTGCTGATGAGAGTCAAAGACACTTTAGAAATACAACTTCACCCGATAGAAGAGATAGGCCATAGGCTATAGGATTAGGGCTATAGGGTTTTGGAACGGCGTGCTTTTACTCCAGTTTCCTCTGTGCTTAATGACATCATAAATAACAAATTCTATTTTAATTCTAAGCTAATTTCAGGGATACTTTTTTTCTTTGTAATGCCTATTTTTTTTTACCGTGGAGGATATAAGCCGTGTACCGTCTTATAGTATTTCTTTGTTTCGATTTTTTTTAACAATATCATAAGATATTTATCCACTTATTATAATTATCTAGGCTATTTATTATTTCTTTTTTTATTGTGATGCTTATTTAAAATAGTGTGTCTGTCTAGATCTTAAACCTGGAATTTCCTTCTAATAGCGTTTACAGTCGGTTTGCGGTTGGCATAAATATTATATTATTATCTAATATGCCTTAAAGATAGAACCCAGCAGTATTATAGCATAATATGTTTATATATGGTGGTTAATCTGAGTATACTACGGTATCACTGGTCTCTTCTGCGGCTGTGCGGCCTCTCCGTGACCCCTCGCGTGCCGTCAGCCCGCATTAGTGCACGGTCGGCGCGAGACGAGCCGCACGGCCGCAGCATCATCAACACAACACGTCTCCATCCCCGTCACCATGGAGACGTAGGCCTATTCGTTCATTTTACAATATCGTGAATCCATAATGGGGCCGAATTAATTAATTGTCCTACATTTGCGTTATCACCTTGAAGAATAAAGGACTAAACTTGCGTTATTTTGTCAACAAATATTTTATTAAGTTATCTTTACTTTTCTTTTTTTACTGAATCACATTTCCACTAAAGCGCACATGCTGACCAGTTAACCTGTGCACACGTAAATATTAAAAACACCAAGCAAATCAATATGAAAACCTAAGAGACAAAGCCAATCGTTTAAATAGGTAAATAAACATTATTTATAAAACTTTTAAAGTAAATTAAAAATATCACAGTCTTTCAACATGAAATACCCACAGAAAATAGCAGGTTAGGCGTTCAAATGTCTTCTTCAGATTCCTTTTTTCAATTCACTCTCGTCTGGAGGCCTCGGTCCCCCCCCCCCCCCCCCCCCCCTCCGCCCTCTTCAGAGGGATGTGATCCGGGATGTTATCCGGGATGTTATCAGGGATATTCTCCATGCATCGTTTTTAGATTTTTCCGCATGTGGTCAAAGCGAAACAATACCGGAAGGCGGTTTAAGACGGGACTTCCGTCCCTCGGGTTTCTGTCGCCATTGAACGACAGTCATAGTGTTTGTTTTCCACGCAGGCACTAAGTCTGTTTTAGATTGTCTCTCTTCCTCTCTCTCCTGGTCTGTCTTCCTCTCCCTCATTTATTGCGCGTTAACCGTCCTCCTGACTTGCGGTCGGCCTCGCGCGAGGCCGTCAGATATCACATTCGCTGTCGCTGGACGTGATGGAGATGGCCGAAGCGGCGGCCTTGCTGGAAAGGCTGGCCTCGGGGCTCGACGAGTTCCCGAGGCGGTCCGCCGTCCCGTCGTCATCCGCCAGCGACCGCACCGACCCCCCGGAGAGGACCTGCTGCTGCAGCCTGGACACAATAACCACGGTCAATAACACACCGGGTCAAATTCCACAATCCACCTATGGTCCGGTCTCTTGAGTCAATTCAAATCAATTCAATTAAATTCTATATTATTTGTATAGTCCTTGTTCACCATTACAGTCTCAAAGGGCTTAACAGGAAAATATTAATGACACCCCTCTTGACCACCAAGTCTGGTCTGAACTCCCCTACGGAACATGGGCCGTGGACCGGACCAGGGGCGACCCGCATCCCGTTTTCCGGTTCGTTAGGATTAACCACACAGATTTCGGACTCGACGCGTAATCTGATCTCCTGTCTTTAAATCGTCCGAGACACCACCTTTAGTGAGTGTTTCAATAACCATTAAAAAAGATATCCGAGTAGTGACAGATATTATACACAGTTATCAAGTAAGCTCATATATATATATATATATATATATATATATATATATATATATATATATATATATATATATATATATATATATGTAGCAAATAATAATTTATAATAATTCTTCTTTATAATTCTTACAATTATTTGGGGAATAGTGACGGTATTTGCCCAACAATAAACGGTCTCCATCTAACATTAGTCGGCCTGTTCCGTGCGTCGTAGAGCATACAGGAACAAAAACACACTGTTCCCCTGATCTGGTGATACATATCTGTTTTAAAAGAACCATTGAATCACGATTTGGTAGGCCTACATCATGTTTAGCATAGGCCTACATCATACTACAGTTACACTGGCTCTATTTATTCAAGATCAAGGGGGATTCAGAACGCTTCTGATCCAAGTTTAAACCAGAAACGGGTGGTTATTCATCATTGTTCGAGGCTCGACCGGTGACGGTTATTGGTGTCGGTCGGTTATTATAGGATGTAAGACACAAGCGGAGGATAACCTGGTGTTAAACCACCAAACACCATAACATAAAGGCGCTTACCGGTTCTTGGCTGCCGCCGCTCGGTCTCTTTGTCTCCGGTTCTTGAACCAGTTCCCCACTTGTGTGGGGGTAAGTCCGGTGGCCTGGGCAAGCTCCCTCTTTTTACTGGGGTTGGGGTAGGGGTCCTGCAGGTACCATTCCCGTAACAAGTGTCGGGTCCTCTCCTTGAAGCAGTGAGTCTTCTGCTCGCCGTCCCAGATTGTGCGGGGCAGCGGGAACTTCTTCCGCACGCGGTACTTGTCCACGGGCCCCAGCGGGCGGCCCCGCAGCTTCTCCGCCTCCTGGTAGTGCGCCTCCAGCCACAGGGCCTGCAGCTTGCTGTGCGAGTCTTTGGTGAACTTGTGGTTCTCCAGGATGTGGTAGAGCTCCCGGAAGTTGCCGCTGTGGTAGGCCACGATGGCGCGCGCCCTCAGTACCGCCTCGTTCTTGTTGAGGACCTCGCAGGCGGCCGGGGCGACCGGCAGGGACCACAGGAAGCGGCCGAGGCGCTCGATGTCCCCGCTCTCCTCGAGGGTCTCGCAGACCCCCGCGACCTGCTGGGGGCTAAAGTTTAAGATGGGCAGCTGAAACATGGAGGCTGAGCGTGTCCCTTCCTCCTCCCGTCGCTCTTGCGTCGCACTCCTCCGTCCTCGCGCGCCTCCTCGGGTCGAACCTCCGGTCCGAACGGATCGGATGCTCTGTTACATTCGGTGAGGAGCGAGTCGCTCCGGCTCACTGCTGCATCCTCCTCCTGCTCAACTCGTAGGGCGAGGGTCGAGAGTACAAGAGCATCACGACTCGAGCCGAGATGTTTTTTGAAGGGGAAAAAGACAGTCGCCCTCGCTGCTGATTTTCTATTGGACTTGGCAGATTGGCTGCGCGGTTGCCATGGATGCCCGTCAATCACTGTCAAGTTGAGCCTACCAATCACGCGGAAGGAGCGCCAAGATATCTCGGCGCCTCCCAGTGCTCGACTGCACTTTTAAACCGCAGCCTAAACATTTTGACCTTTGCTTTATGTCTTCAAACATTTAATTGGCTTCCGTGTGTCCCAACACCTCTCCTTTGTGTGCGGTGTTACAGAAACACAGCTCCCCGCTCTCCTGAAGGGCCGGACAACATGGACGCTCCTAAAATAGACCCGACAAAATCCAGGATACATTACATCCTAGAAGCACGTTTCGGTTTAGAATTTTTAGAAGAAGATTATTGTATTTGGATTATTATTAATAATAGGGAGGGAGAGATAATAATTGTGTGATGTCCGTGCGCAATGTGGAATGTAGGGTTGTAATTGGCCCACAGCGTATAAGAAGAACCGTAAGAAACACAAATACCAGGACCACTATGTCCTTATTTTAACTGATCCAAGAGGAGTACCGAGGGGCCCGCGGGACTGGGAGGCTAAACCCCCCAACCTGAACCCCGCAACCTGAACCCCGCAGCCTGCCCAAGGAGCGGCTCGGTCTTTCGCACCAGCGGTCCACATCAAAGAGGGCGGAGACCCTAAATGTTTCCGCGAAATATTGGGCTATATATTTGTGGATCGAATTCAGATTCCACTGCCTAGCTGGGCGGGTTAGGATCATACACACTCCGTTTTGTGCACTGGCGGGTTTAGAGAAGAAGAGGGGGATAGATGGCGCAGATGGTTTGAAGTGTCGCTTCACATTATTTCATGGCTGGATACAGTGGAAAGTTCATTCTGACGGAAAAGCCTGATATTATTTTCACAGCATCTCTCTCTCCCTCTTTCTTTCTCTCTCTCTCTCTCTCTCTCTCTCTCTCTCTCTCTCTCTCTCTCTCTCTCTCTCTCTCTCTCTCTCTCTCTCTCTCTCTCTCTCTCTCTCTCTCTCTCTCTCTCTCTCTTTCACACACACACACACACACACACACACACACACACACACACACACACACACACACACACACACACACACACACACACACACACACACACAACACACACACACACCACACACACACACACACACACACACACACACACACACACACACACACACACACACACACACCACACACTGGTGTGTGTTCAACCGAGTGCCTCCAGCTTCTATTGCATGAATTATAGCCTCCTCTTTCGGCTGAGAGAGGCCTGCCTTCTGCGCTAGAAGATGTACATTTCATGATATTTGTGAGAAAATAGTATATATCTCCAATATGGGCAAATTATATTTTATTATAAATGTTTCCCAAAAATCAGAGCTGTTGAATGAGTGAGCAGGTGGTCTGAGCACTGAAGCAGCAGACGGATTAAGGTGATTTAAGTTCTTACTAGTAGGCTCGGTATTCATAAATCCATATTATTATGGGTTTAGCACCGCACACCGAGTAATCATAAATAAAGGATAAGACGCATCAGAAACCAAGAGGAGCCTCATGTTCAAAAAGACACACGAGGTGATTGTTTGTAATATTAAAATGGACGTCAATAATTTATCTTGCAGGCATACAGCAGATAGGCATTTAGCCCAAATAACACGGGTTCGATACCATAAACAAAAGTTTGTAAATAACAATTATTGTTGATGAAATACGCAAACCACAGCAACCTGCCCGACAGCCTATAACATCATTTATGACAAAGTGATAAAAGGTGTGATTTTCGTTGCAGTGTTTTTCCATGACATAAACGTCCATATCAAGATCGAGTGATGAGGGTATGAGGGTATCACTCCCTCAGCCGCACCGTGCCAGCGCATCGCAGGCCATGCTGTCACCAAAACCACCGCACAAAGCTGACCCGCGCACAGTGGCCTTCATTCAACCATCTCTCTCCCTTTGTCCGCCTGTCTCCACAGTCATGCTCTTAAGCAGTCGTGCAGGCCCACATTGTGTACGTTATCCGCTTTAGGCCCAGAAATGAACCGTGGCCTGGCTCACGGTTTATTTCTGGAACCGTGAACCTGGCCATGTGAGCTCATGAAATGCTTTTAAATTGTGTTTGTAATTTAATATTTTTCTGAGGTTCTATGAACACGATACTGTAAAATCTCACGACCCGTCACGGATTGTAACGATGAGAGGAGGAAGCCCATCGCTGGAAGCCCCGAGCAAGGCATCACTTGGTCTCTCAGACTTTAACAGCAGGGAGAACAACTTAATGCCTCTTGGACAAATTAAAGAGACTTCAAATGTGGCTTAAATTATTGACTATTTTTATTGGAATTAGCCTACAATTATGGTTCTTATAAATATTAATCCAATAACAATTGCATCACGATATTATTATTTTATTGTTGTTAAAATTAATATTATTATAAGGAGTATTATTATTTTTATTCGTTTTTTCCTTAAAAGTAGAACTAGGCCTACCTAAAAAAATATGTTGGTTTGTTAATTTAGATAACTGCTAGTAATTCTTTAATGTTCAAAATCTTCCTATAATTTAAAAGGCATTACGCAGTTAAGGAAGCATTATAACACGAACAAAAGCTGAAATGAAAAGTTGGACTTCATAGCTAGCAGGCTACCGAGCCAACGGGGACATGGAGGAGTGAGCTGAAGGCTACTGTAAAATTAATGGAC